>JBAMBO010004111.1:0-509607 GCA_037044535.1 Lordiphosa magnipectinata
CCATAACTTTAGATTTTGGGGGTGTTAGAAAAAAAACAAGTATGAGGAAATGCTTTACACGACTAGCCCAACAATATGTACCGGGTCTCGTGAAACGAATGTGCAGATTTTTTTTTTGTAACACTGTTATTGACTAATACAAGAATGCGTATTCTTATTTCAGCAATATTATTGTCATTGTTTTAACTTAGGAATAAACCAAAGAGTGAATCTTACAGTACAGTTCAATATTAATTCTGAGTGTGCACCTGGCTGGATATGGATCTTCAATGCTCGCACTTTACCCGGCATTATTCTTACTCAATGCCTGCTCCTTGCCTCCAGCCAGTGCAGTTGCAACATCCACTCAGCGTGCGTGGAGGAGGCGGGAGGCAGGGAGGTGGCTTTGCTTTTATTAAGCTAATTAAGGCAGATGCTAAAACAGATGTTGCCACTTTTTTGTGCTTCTCTTCGGCCTTTTGGGAGCCAATTTTCCGCCTTGGCTTTATCCGGCTGCTGCTGCTTTTGCTGCTGCTTGGCTCTGGCTCTGGCTGTCTCAGGCTTTGTCTCTGCCTGTGAAAAATTTGCATTTCCCTTGCAGCGGGCGTCAGTGGCAGAAGACGCAAATTTTAATGAATTGCCAAAATCGCAAAATGCAGCAAAAGGAAATTCAATTTGCAAAAATAACAAAAACAACAATAAATAAATTGCAACTTTGCCAGCAAATTGCCGTTGATTGAATTTATGTACACACGCACACACCCAACAGACTCTCGCATGCTTCATTATTCCTGTGGCTAAATTAAAGGATAATAGATTTAGCAACGCATCTGCCTGGTGCCTGCTGCCTGCTGCGAGCTGCCTTCTGCCTTGGCTGAAGTAAAAATACACAAGATACATTCTCCACATAAAATTGCATCCAGTGAAAAGTTCAAGCTGAAGTTGAAGTTGAACTTTGCAAGCCGAACAACTCTCGCCGAACTTAAACTTTAAAAGCCTACAATAATAATAACAAGCCAAAGTCTCAGATAACCGCCAGCTCCTCCCCCTCAGTCTGCCCCATCTCTTCCCTTCACCGTCCCCTTCCAGCTTGGTCAAAGAATGTTAAATGAAAAATATTTGAAATATATATCACAAAATAGAAGAACAAAAAAAAAAAGATTACTTTGATTTTTTTATTGTTTTGGCGCGGCATAAGAAAGCTCGCTTAGTTCGCATGGGGATGTGCTGTAAAATATTTAAAACAAGGGCAATTGTAGACATCAGCTTTAAGTAGGATCTAACGAGCGCAACTAACGCGGATACGGAATTTAGTAGGTGCCGTACAATATTTATTCCTTATCCATTCCTACGGTCCAATAAGCAATGAACCAAGATTAAAAACCGGTCAGTAAACCGAACCTCAAACTTTAAGACGGGCATTGGTGTTTGGTTGTTTATGAGTGAGTGAACAAAATTGAGTTGTTCTTTACACTGAACAAGTGAACATGTTCTTCTTCAATAGTTTTTGTTCAGCGAGTCTTGTTCAGTCTAACTCGTTCAATCTGTCTTGTTCAGTCTGTCTTGCTCTGAGTTGTTCTCGAGTTGTTTTAAGAGCTGTTCAGTCTCTTTTGCTCAGAGAGTTGTTCTGTCTGTCTTGCTCTGTGAATGGTTCTGTCTGCCTTGCTCTGTGAATTGTTCTGTCTGTCTTCCTCTGTGTGTTGTTCTGTGGCCAGTACCAAAATACAACTATTACAGGTACGTCGCTCAGCCAACATTTTGAACTAAGCGCGGGAGAGTGATCGCGAGAGTAAACGACTCGCATTCATTCAAATTATGTATGTGTGTAGAACAAAAAAGCCATGCATAAACAACAAAAACAATAAAGCGATCAAGCGAAACGAACCCCTTTGAAATCCCAACTTCAAAACAAAAACAATTAAGAAAGTCGGTCAAGCCCAACTGTAATATACTCTGTACCTACAGTTTTAAAACTATTTCTATAACTCTATTCAGAATTCAAAAGACGGCATTGTACTTTATGGCTACTCTAAGACACTGTCGCACTGTATCGACTAGACAAACACAAAAATTCGCTTGCCAGTACTTTAGATTTTCTAAGGCATAATTTATGTTGGTCCGAAACGATAACTTGTGTTCGGAAATGGTTCAGGTTCAAATATTTTGTCACACTTGCTTTTGTTTAAAGTTTGGTTCGCTGTAAAAAACACGATAGAATTCCGGGCTCGAACCAGCTCGGTTCAAAACCGGCTTGCAGCCCTGAGAAAAAAAATCAATCTATAATCTAGATTGGAAATCTCTTTTTCGAGAATCTTGCAATCTTTTAAAAAAAACTGGGTCTAAGGTTGCAATGCAATCCACCCCAGTCGAAGCATTTGCTAATCTAACTCACGAAAATTTTTAAAATTCGATCTCCATCAGATATTGAAAATTTCGGTATTTTCTATCTATTAAGTCTTTATAATAAACTAAGCTCAAGTGAGAATTTTGTCAAATTTTGCGACTTTTTTGCAGCTGAAAGCAGCGCTGCTGCTGCGCTGCGACAGCGAACATTGTTTTCGTCATAACTTGAGTATCGTTAAATCTTGATTACTTAATATCTCTAGAAGGCACAAACCTTCTATCTACAAAACTGTGGAAGATATGACGTTTTTTCCAAATTGCGGGGGCTGGAGGGGGCGTGTCAAAAATTGAAAATAAACTTGACCTGCCTGCCTGATTTCCCATACATGTCAAACCTCTACCTTTACCTTTTGTACAGAGTATACAAAATTATCGTGCGCTCACACAATCTTCCGCCATAGACCTAGAACAACTGAACAATAACAACTGAACAAGAGCAACTGAACAAATGAGCAATTTGAGTGAGTTGACTCACTTAGAAAAAAATGAACAAGTTTAAAGAAAGTTCAGTGAAATGAACAACCTTTACCCAACACTAATACACACATGCAGTTGCACCTACACTAAGAAAAAAGTAGAGCGAATAATTTGAGTACGAATGCTCTTGAAAAACAAGAAAGAAAGTCGGTCAAGCCCCACTATAACATACTCTGTACCCTTAATGTCGCAACTCGCATTTGCTCCCGAGTTATACGCGCTCATCTCTAAGTTTCTCTCTCTCTCTCTCTGTCACTAAGATTGCCTCTGTTGAACGGAATGCTGTGGTTATGGGTGGGGAGGTGAGGGGTGTTAACTGCCCGTTTTTTGCTCATAACTTGAGTATCATTCATCCGATCTTTATCATTACTTCAGCAAATCGATAAATAATTTTGAGTACCACATATCTCTAGAAGTTACAAAAAATTGCAAAATTTGCAAAATATGCAAATTGCAAAAATTGAAAATAAACTTGATCTGCCTGAAAGTATAAGAAATATATGTCCCGTACATGTCAAACCTCTATCTCTTCCTATCTCTGAGATCTATTCGTTCATACGGACGGACGGACAGACGGACATGGCTATATCGACTCGGCTGTTGATGCTGATCAGGAATTTATATACTTTAGAGGGTCGGAAATGATTCCTTCTGGCTATTACATACTTTTGCACAAACTTAATATACTCTGTGTACCTTCGGTACAAAGTATAAAAAGGTGTGAGTGTCGTTAACACTCACGAGGCTTTGATGTGAAACATGATGCTACATTTTTAAGGGCTTAATTTCCAAATAACAAGCTCTCTCTCAATGGTATATAAATCAGCAATGGGAATCTTTCAAAAGAAGAAAACTAACACGGAGTAGAAATACCAACAACAAGATCACTTGATAACAGTCGCAAAGGAATAACAGGCAGAATAATAAATTCAATCAAGAAATGGCAAAAAATAGAAATAATTTAAAACCCTCTCTTCCACCATTGTTTCCCCCCCTCGTAACTTGAAAAACTTGAAAATTTAAAACCAATAGTTGATCAACTTAACTTTTTAGAATGATTTGAAGTTTAAATATGTAACTATTTAGTTGTTCGGTGAAGTTCAATTATATTCATGACTAAAAATCAACTTGATTAAATATTTAACTTGACTTAATTCAACTATTGCAAAGTAGATTTTACTAGTATATGATTTTTAGCTAAATACGGGGAAAAACTTTAATGCCAGTCAAGTGGAAAGGAGGTGCCAGGATCAATGCATAAGCGCAATTCACAGCTAAAGGATCTCTGATATGATCTGGAAGTTGTTCTTGCACTGTTGCAGACGCCTCATCGTCATCAGAGAAACTTGATTTTCCGTCGTCACCAGAATTGTCCGAACAAATAGAATTTTTTTCGACCCTAAATTCCCTAAATGCCTTTACAAAGTTGCTTACATTTTCTGTTGTTGTAGATATTATATTCTTTAGGTCAGTGCCATTATCGTTATAGATCAGGAATAACATTTCTTTTATCCTTTCAAATTTATGATTGCTGGTTTTCTTTTCAAGTTTGAGTCTATCCAGGGCACAGTAAACCCTTTATGTTTTGAAGACCATACATATATCTGCGGTTGTGCCAATATGATCTACATCCTCTAACATAATTCCAATATTCTGCTTCTCTGTTTGATATTTTTTAAGAAGTATTGATTTTAAAGCTTTTTTTCCTGGAATTTTAATACCATGTTTTTTTATACTACACATTTTTCAAAAACTACTGACACATTACTGGACGTATTCTTTGTGAATGAAAAAGAAAAGATTATGTTGTATGATCAGATTTCAGTGCCAGTATTTTCAAAGCATGATCTAATTTTCCTGACATATGACTTTAAACCACATCAAAGTGAAGAAATTATTTGGTACAGGGACTTTAAGAATATTGACTATAGGCAGCTTAGTGATCAATTTATATCGTATGACTGGGACTCAATACATAGACTTGCCGATGCTAATTCACAAATAGAGCAACTTCATCTTTTTACTGGAAATCTATTTGAAAGCTGTGTACCCTTGCGTAGAAAACTGCTTAAGCCGATTCAAAAACCATGGTTTGATCACAACGGGATACAGCTTACAAAAAATGGAAGAGATACAAGACTGAAGAGCATCATCGAAGATTTAAATATTTAAGAAAAACTGTCAATAATCTTATAATAACAGCTAAGCAATCGTATTATTCGGCGAAATTTAATGATGCTATTTTGACTGGACAAACCTGGAGTGAGCTCAGGAAGTTTGGTATTGGCAAACAAAAAAGTCGATGTAAAATAACTGCCAACGTTAATGATCTCAATTTTAATTTTGTGCAATCTGAAGTACCTGAAGAATACGTACCTTGAAAATATGCCGAATAGTAACTGTGATAGTAGTTTTAACTTTATGTGTGTGAGTCAGTGTGATGTCCTTGAATCTGTTCTTAAAATTAAGTCTAATGCAATAGGATTGAACGACATGAATACAAAATTTTTTAAAATTATCCTCCCACAAATTCTACCCCACATTACCCACATCTGCAACACAGTCCTTACGACATCAACTTTCCCAGAAATATGGAAACTCGCAAAAATAATTCCTATACCAAAAGGACCAATCTTAATTTTACCATTTTTGTTAAAAGTAGTAGAACAGTTAATAGCAAATCAAATATGTAAATTTTTAACGGACAACTTAATGTAAACTAATAAACAGTCAGGATATAGAAAGAACAGAAGCTGCACCACGGCAATAATAAACATAACAGAGGATATAAGAAGGCAAATAGACAACGGAAATGTTACACTTTTAACACTACTCGACTTTAGCAAGGCATTTGACACCGTTAACCACGAAATCTTAATAACGAAGCTAGACAGATTCTATAAATTCGCAAATTCTGCTTTAAAACTTATTAAATCGTATCTTTGTGATAGACGACAGGCAGTGGTTTCGGAGTCTGATATATCATCCACTTTGTACCTTAAGCGAGGTGTCCCCCAGGGGTCAGTCCTTGGTCCCCTTCTTTTCTCATTATATGTAAATGACCCGCCAGATATGTTGTCTAATTGTAATGTCCACATGTATGCAGATGATGTGCAGAGATGTATGTAAGCCGTCCGTTAAATAGTATAAATGAGTGCGTCGATATATGTAACAATGATTTGTTGAATGTTAATGAATGGGCTAAACGTAACGGACTATCACTAAATCCAGCAAAATATAAATGCATAGTAATTTATAAAAAGTCACTAAGTACCATAAATCTACCTCGACTAAATATTGCTGGCACCCCTTTAGAATATGTTGCTCAAGCCGTTAATCTAGGTATAACTTTTAATGACACTCTTAGCTGACATGAACAAGTGACTAAAGCCGCTGGAAAAACCTAAGGAATACTAAGACAGCTTTCGTTGACTAAATGTTATTTGCCGACTAATCTCAGACTCCTTATTGCAAAGACGTACTTGACACCCACTCTTTGTTATGGAATTGAAATATTCAGAAACTGTGACGCTGCTTCTCAGAGACGACTTAATGTAGCGTTTAATAACATTGCAAGGTAAGTGTATAATAAGAAAAGAACTGACCACATTACATGCTTTGCTTTAAGACTTGGACTGATTATAGATCTCTGCTACTATTATATAAGATAATATACACTAGACAACCATCGTATTTATATGACAAAATAAGTTTTGCCGTCGCAACGAGAACTTTGAATCTCATCGCAATTCGCCATACACTAGCCAGCTCTGAACGCCAATTTTTTGTAAACACTGTTCGGTTGTGGAATCAACTCCCACCAAACTTGCAGAGTATTAGTAGTGTCACGCAATTTAGGGTCAAATTACATTTCTATCTACAAAATTAAATTATACAACTAATTTTAATAATAATAATAAGTAATATTAAGTAATTGTTCGCTGATTCTTATGTTTTTGTGACTGGTGCAATAATCATTAAGTATACACTTGTAGCACCAGGAATTTCTGTCAAATAAATATAAATATAAGGTTCTCGAACAGTTTCCAAAAATATTGGTCCTCAATTGAGCGCAGTGGAATCATTGTTAAATGAGTCTTGTGACAATATCTCCTTGGTGACAGAATGATCAGCATTGCAGTCGAAACGACGACGTCTATTGATTTGCATGTGTTTCTTATATTCAGAGTATACATCATCGCCATGCTTTCTTTTTTAAATGACTTATGAAATTCGACGAACTTGAATAATGTCCCCGCGTTTTTCATCTAGTACATAATGCAACCGAGACTGTGTCCGTCGATAACGACTCATGTCTTTCCTGCTTAAATCAACCTTGTACTTTAACTTGTAAATACAACAATAATTGAAAATGTAACTTTGATTGAAACTTGCAACTTAGTTGAATTCAATCGACTAAATTCAAATATAGTTAAAGTTATTCAAAGTTGATTTTAGTCAAGTTGATTTCGAGTTAGATTTAATCAAGTTAAATTTAATCAATCATTAAACACGCTCTCACAGTTTCGTTTTTCATGGGAGAGGGGTGTGTGCAGAAACTACTGAGAGGTGAGCGCAATCGGTTATTGAGAGCAGAACACTGTTAATTCATTTAATGTTGGGGGGGACCAACACCACATCGGTCGCTCGGTTGTGTCTCACAATGCGGCCTAGAGCTTATGCCTCAGTAGCTGTCCAGCGGTCCGACTTATTTTCGCTTTATTTTCACTATTTGGCCTAGCTTTTCTTGACAAACCCTGGTTAGGAGTATATCATGTTTTAATCTTATTTTGCTTTTTGTAGCTGCGCCCTTCTAATTGATTTTGGGTGACCACCTCAATTAATGACATTTCGCTTGACTCTCGTACGTAACTGCTGCCCGGACTAATTAAGTGGTTGGGTTTCGTACCAAATGCAATTTTCATTGAAATGCCTTTGAGGGTTCATGAATTCTCTATCAACTGTCATTCCTTCCCCCCAGCCGCTACCCACACACCCAGCGATCCGTTGGCAAATTCACAAAATTCGTTTTGCTTGCAGTCCATTGCATTTTGGGGTCAATTCTGCACTATTTTCTTTTTTTTTTTATGAAGGGACGGAGAGCCGCCCCAGCGATTTGTGTTATGATTTATGTGGCTGTCGAGACGACGCGTTGGCAACAGGTGAGGACCAAGGGACACACATCCTGCTGCTTCTTTTGCTGCTGCAGGCGCCAAATGCTCGCGCCTCTCTCTCTCTCATTGGACATTTGGCATGCAGGGCACAAGAGCTGGGATCTGGGAGCTGGGTGCTCGGAGCAGGTGGTGGGGGAGTCGGGAAAGGATTCACATTCACCATTGCCAACTGATTAAAATGCGTGGCAGAAGCATAAAGAGAAGGAAGAAAAAGTCGCTGGGTGCATTTGCATTTATATTGTTTTGACCCCAGCATTATTATCATTTCTTATTCTTGGGCTTTAGCTGCTGCATTTTTTATTATTATTATTATTATAGTGTGGAGGACACGTCGTCGTCCTCGTCGTCGGCTGATCCTTGATTATGCCTTACACTTTTCTGCCCGCTTTGTGGGAATATTTTATGGCACTTTTCAAAAACCATAGAAACTTTTGTCTGCGCGTAAGAACCATAAACTAGATGAGGGGGACAAAAAAAAGTAACCACTTCAGATTAGGCTCGGATCTTTGGTCAGTTAAAGCTGGGCCATTTATCCATCATGCCAACATATCAGATGGCTCCATCTCCCATAATCAGTGGCCCGCATCAAACTGGCGCCTTGCAACCAAAAAAAAAAAAAAAAAATTAAATGTGGAACGGACGTGGGCGCTGACTGATTAGAAAAATTGTTGTAAGACAGAACAAGCGGGCCAACAAAATGGAAACATTCACGGAAAGTTTCAAACCCCAAGCGGGGGATGGGGCCACGAAATGAATAAAAAAGAAATTCATCAAATTTTGGCAGCGTAGCAAAAACCGACGACACCCTCAAAAGAAGATTCGGGATGGGGGATGGGGAATGGGAAATGGGGGGATGGGGCTGCAGCAGTCCAACCGGAGACAGGAAGCGGCTTGTCAGCACGCAGCTCACACAAGAAAAGAAAAGCAGCGAACAGAACCGAAAGGAAGTAAAATATTGTTGAAAAACAGTTAGCGAAACAATTTAATGATGAATGATGATGGTCAATGGCCAAATTTCTTACAGGGGATGCTGTGCTGGGCGAGATCCATTCAGGCATATGAACATGCTTGGTCAGCCAGCTGAGCAGCTGAGGAGCTGAGCTACACTTTTCAATTGAAAACCAATTTATAACAATGCCACCGGCCAGGGAAATCCCCCAGCGAACAGGCTCAACACGAAGCTGAGATACACTTTGAACAGGAAAAACAAAACGAAAGGATACGGATGATTATCAGAGGGAGTTGTATTAACAGTTCATGTACAGTAGGCAAAATGTTAACATAGCAGAACAATTCAATGTTCGTTTACTTCAGCTGAACTGTAAAACAGGAAACTTGGAAAAGGTACTTTACCATTTTAATTTGAATTAAAGAACTTTTTAGTAGGCTCGAGGTCAATGAGTTATGTTTTTTCATATCTTTTCCACACAAAAGAGGCTGGTCGACTGTATAGCTATTTCATAAATCACCAGATTCAATCATCAGCAGTCTTTGCCTGTCTTCTGCGGGTTGGCAGAGTTTTACTATAACCCCAAAATCCGACATTAACAGCCAACGCCAAGTTGCAGAAGCTTTTTGTGTTTGTGAACGCCCCATATGGGCTCTTCTATTGTTAGTGCGGTAAATACTCTCCCCTCAGTCTAAGTTCCAAAAGTTCAAATCAGATTACAAGGAATCCATAACTTCTTTATTTACCATAACTGACAGTGTCTATTTTACACACCTCCAACCAGCCGTGAATCTCGATAGAGAACTAAAGTATACAGTAAAAATGTTGAGTTAGAGATGGCCGCTGCCAGCTGCCTAAGTACTTTCCCGCGAATGACTAGCAATCTATGTTGGCAGCGCCGCTAAGTCAACAAACTGTTTCCGTTAGGTGTAGAAACTAATGAATCCGTAGTTTTGAGCATGTGCACCGAGTGCAGATTAGCGTAGTTAAGTCGATGGTTACCTCGCTTTGAGGTTGCCTCTCGTCGAGGGCTTTCGTGGTGCCTCTACTTAAAGGCTTTCGTGGTGCCTCGCGTTGATTGTTTTTGTAGTGCCTCTCGTTGATTGCTTTAGTGTTGCTTCTCGTTGTTGCTTCGAGAAGGGGTCTAAAAGCAAGTTTGCTCTAGCTGGTTGAGGTTGCCTAGCGTCGGGGGCTTTGCGGTGCCTCTCGTTGAGGGCTTTCGTGGTGCCTGTAGTTAAAGACTATCGTGGTGCCTCGCGTTGATTGTTTTTGTAGTGCCTCGCGTTGATTGCTTTAGTGGTGCCATTCGTTGAGGACTTTCGTGGTGCCTCTCGTTGAGGACTGTAACACAAGTTGACAAGTTTTTGCAACAGAGAAGATAGCAAACTTGCCTTACAATTGAAAATACAGCTTAAGTATAACCATTTGCCATATGCCGCTTTCCAAAAGTGGGTGGTCTAAAATAATAGAAATAAAAAATGATGAGTCCGAAAATTCCGTTTGAAAAGGAATGACCCAGATGTATATGGGATGTAGAGTAGGTCATTTAATTAGAAACAATCCAGACTTTCTCCTTAATCCCTTTTGATTTATAAAAGTGTATGAGAATGATTCGTCGTTGTTACGTCGATTCTGTACCATGTCTATCAGTATACACCTAAGTCAAATTAGTGACCAAAATTAAGGGCTGAAAATGAAGAATCGCTACTAAAAAGGTACTAACAGTTCCATACTCAAAGACGGCTATGACGTTAAGCTAAGTTCACACAGGCAAATAATTTAACAAATTTTTAGAAAATGTTGATGAAAATTTGTCTGAATAGCGATGATTGTAGATTTTGCAGGACTTACAAAGAGAGATGAAAACCGTAACCGTCACATTTAACTGCTAAAACAGTTTAAAATTTGTTTTCGACACGTCTATAAAACACACAGTCATTTCACTCAACACTGCAATTCAACAATTCGTCAACTCAACACAAACAAATTCAACACAAAACAATTTCAACACTCGTCTTAATAACACAGAGTCATTTCACCTAACACAACAATTCAACACACGCCATCTCAACACAAAACAAATTAAACACACATCTACACATATCTCACAAAGCAATAACAATCAAAGTATAATAATATAATAATAAAATAAAACAATCATATATCATATAAAGTTAAGTTAATTTGAAATTGTTGAAAATGTTGTGTGTTCTATTTCCTGCTGTTACAATTGAAGTGTGTTGAAATTGAACTGTGTGGAAATTTGCCGATGTTGAATTGCATCGTGATGAAATAAATTGTAGTTGTGTTGAAATACCTTGTGTTAAAATTGAGTTGTGTTGAATTGACTTGTGTTGAATTGACGTGTTGAGATTGTTTTGTGTTGAACAGACGTGGAACCGTTTTCTTACAACCGTCACCCTATAACCTTTATTAACATAAGCAGTTAGCAGTACCAAAACAGAAACAAATATATGGAATATTTTCGGGGTTTCCTTTACTTGTAACAAGGAACAAATGAAAAGAAAGATGAAGAAGGTAAAGATTTAAGATTTTAAGTCTTTCTCGTTCCTCATCTTTCCCTTTATTTGTTATGCAAATTTGGTTGTATGAAAACGTAAGTAATCACACATGTTGTAGTTGTTTGCGCGATCGCCTTTTCTAAGTTACTCTCTTCCTCTGAATGTGAATGAAAAACAAAGCTGCAAGCATGCTTATGTATATTAATATATGTGTGAGTGATAAATGATTCTGGCACGTTCTTTTTGTTTCGCGTGCCTTTATGCTGTGTTAACACTGCGTCACAAAATTTGCAATGCATTTAGTACTTTTACTGAATAAATAAAATTCCAAATGGAGCCACTTTTGTCTGCATGATTTTTCAATGTGATATTTTATACCAATGACCGTAAAAGTAACCGAAACCCGAGACAGAATAAGTTTAATAACTGTAACCCATATCCCACAACCGTAATACAAGCGTAACCGGAAAGAATGCAATCGGTCAAAAGAAAAGCCGTAACCCTAATCGTTTCGGTTTTCATCTCTACTTGAAACATAAACTATGGTTCCATTCTCTAAGAATTTGATTACAGTTTGCCAATTTGGTCAATTTAGACAAAAATTTTCATCAAAATGTCCAAAAAATTACTTAAATTATTTGCCTGTGTGAACTTAGCTTAAGTATTTTGGGATCCACGTGGAAAAATCGTAAAAAAGAATTACAATCAACGGTGAGTACAATGCCTACTTGTTGACAATATCAATGAAAATCGGTCCCATTTATCAAAAAAAAAAGACTGGGTGTCATGGAACTGTTAACTCACTGTTAAGTCACTGTCAAGTCACTGTTAAGTCACTTTTTAAGTCATTGATAAGTGACTGTTGACTCACTGTAAAGTCAGTGTTAAACCCTCTTACCACCCGCGCACCATCCCACTTCACACAACCCACCTGCTGCTACGGCAAATGGTAAAAGCGGTTGACTTTGCAAATACAAAATGCAAAGACAAGGCGTACCCTAAAGAATCTGTCGTTTGTTCCATCACAAAACATCATTGGGGTCCCATTAGTTTGACGTGCTGTGTGAGACCACTTAATAGTCGTGATGAAGTATAATTCTCTCTTGATTTCTGGTTTTCCTTAAGAAGAATCAAGCAATATGTAAGGTACATTCAACATTCATGCTTTATTTTCAAATTTCGCAGCTTGGAGCGATCCCTAAAATTTCTTCTTAGGCAAGTTCAAAATCTCTCAACTTGAATGCCAAAGTCAGGCCAACTCGATGAGGGTATACAAAAATATCATTGAAACCCACATACATTGTCTCAGGCGGGGGGCATTGGAGCATTAGAGGCAGCTGGCAAGACAATCATTCTTTAGCTTCAACTCTGACATGAGTAGGCAACTCTGTCCTCCAACTCCTCCACTGGCACAGCAATTACCCGGGAGCGGAATCATTGATGTGCGACTTAAATTAGCATTTATCACATTGACAAACTTGCCAGCGACCATTTGCAGCATCTTCTCCTCCAGCTCCAGCTCCAGCTCCAGCTCTTTGTGTCATTCGTCATTCAACGCGGATTTTTTTTTTGCTTTTCTCTCTGCTGTCTTCGGCTCTGACAATTGGCATTTGTCAAATGGTACAGTTGCCACCGAAAAGTAGGCAATGCCATTCAATTCAATTCGATTCCGTCAGCGTCATGTCATGTCGTTTGGATGGGAAATCTTTTTTGGCATATCATTTGAATGTGGGTCGGCGGAATCGTATAACCTGTCGGTCACTTAACGAGCCAAATGTAAGAACATGACTAACAGGTTTATGCCGAATCGATCGTTAAGTGGCGGCAGAAGGACGGCGGGGGGGCATCTAATTTTATTGTGATGAACTGATAATGTGACATTATTGTAACTCATTTGTCAACAAATTACATCCGCTTGAGGTGGGCGTGGCTGGGCCTATGTATCAATCAGTAAGCACAAGGACACAGGGATTTGGGGATACAAACACACACACACACACACACTCACACATAATAAATGAATTGTGCCTGCCTGGGAAAAGATCAAAAGTGTCAATAAAACAAAAGCAGACAAACAGGAAAAGGAAAGCGAAATGACAAAAGTGGCAAACGTGGCATAAATTACAGGAATAGCCAAACCAGTTTAGTTCTGCCCTCTTCCACATAGATAGAGACTAAAGCGCCACCAAACCCCCGCCCCCCGACAACCCACCAGCACAAGCACAAAGTAAATCAAGGAAAATTAAATGAATTATTGCCGCAATAAATGTGGGCGTTTGGCCAATATATAAATTCTGCTATATGTAGTCGCCACTTCAAGGAAGATAAATAAGAGACCAGCAAATCCCCATAAAACAAGGCTACTCGAACTCCTACTACGATATGTTTTGTATGTAGTTGCAGCTTATTAGAACAGCAACCATATTAGACCGACGTAAGCTTATGGAACGCTTAGAAATTTACTTGAGGACATCAGGCTGGGCCAGTTTAGGGCAGGAATGGCAGGCCCAGTAATTTTAAAGGAGGTTACCCAACCTCGCAGACCGAGCTAAGAACCTTGCACTAGACGATATAAAGAAGATATATATGAAAAAGGTGTGATTGTGGTTAACACTCACGCGGCTTCAATGTGAAACATGATGCTGATTTGAAAATCACAAGCTCTCAATGGTATATAGATCAGCAATGGCAATATTTCAAAAGAAGAAAACTTGCAGGGAGTAGAAATACCATTAAGATCACTAGCTGCTGTGTTTTACCAATTTTTTCTATAAGTCTTGTTTATAGTGCTGCTCCATGGATAAATGAGAACAACAACAGTCGCAAGGGAACAATAGGCAGCTCCAGTTCATCAAGGGCCTTTTTGTACAGCACCAAGCATTTGGATTTAAGCGGATTCAGTCCTAAACCATTTTCTATAGCCCACTTATTTACTTTTGTAAGTTCTTCATTACATATAGAAACACATACTCATTTAACTGACTTAGCGGACGACTTACATACATCTGGACATCGTCAGCGTACATATGTATCTTACAGATGGGCAGGACATTAGGGAGGTCATTAACATACATAGAGAACAATAACGGGGTACACCTCGCGTAATCGAAAGAAGATCGGAGGTGCGCAAACCTGCGACTACAGCCTGTTGTCTATTGCTTAGGTAGGATTTAATTAACTTAGTTGCAGTGTACGAGAAGTTAAATAGCGCCTTGAGCTTTGTGCATAGTATTTGATGATTCACGGTGTCGAATGCTTTACTGTAGTCCAGAAGACATAGGAAAGTTACTTGTCCATCATCCATTCGACTTCGAATATCCTCCGATATTTTTATACTCTGTACCGAAGGTACATAGAGTATATTAAGTTTGTGCAAAAGTATGTAACAGGGAGAAGGAATCGTTTCCGACCCTATAAAGTATATATATTCTTGATCAGCATCAACAGCCGAGTCGATATAGCCATGTCCGTCTGTCCGTCTGTCTGTCTGTCTGTCTGTCCGTCCGTATGAACGAAGGGATCTCAGAGATGGTAAGAGATAGAGGTTTGACATGTATGGGACATATATTTCTTATACTTGCAGGCAGATCAAGTTTATTTTCAATTTTTGACACACCCCCTCCCGCCCCGGCAATTTGAAATTTTCAATTTTTCATATCTCCTACAGTTTTTGAGATAGATCGTTCGTTCCTTCAAGAGATACCTTGTAAACAAAATTATTTATCGATTTGCTGAAGGAATGATAAAGATCGGATGAACGATACTCAAGTTATGGTCAAAAAGAGGCCATTATTCAATGGATGATTTTGGAATCGGTAGTATTTTTGCAAGCTTCCACATATTTGGAAAGATGGACGTGGTGAAGGCAGTGTTCATAACATAAGTGATATGATCAAGTATAAGGGGAAGAAGTTATTTAATAAACTTAGGATTCATATCATCAAGCCCCACTGCATTCGATTTAATCTTGAGGATACACATTCAAGTACATCACATGAACTTACACACATAAAGCTAAAGCTATTATCACAGTTGGAATTCGGATCAATATTAAGGTACATATTTGTCGTAGCTTCAGGAACTGCTATTTGGGTGAATTTAGTATTAAGTATATTTACGTCCAGATCAGTCTTCAATTTTGGTTTGAGCTTATCTATTCCTAAATTTTTGAGTTCACTCCAAGTTTGTCTGCTCGATATTGCACTGTTAAATTTTTGATTGTAATAGTCTCGTTTTGCTGTGTTGATTACTTTTATCACATTTGTTCTCAGATTCTTAAAAACTGTGTAGAGATCATCTGTTCTATAACGCTTCCACCTGCAATAGGCAGCGTTCCGTTGGTCTAAATGGTCTAAATGGGTCTAATAATTTTTGTTTTGACTTTTACACACTTTTCATAAAGACTTTGGACATTCATATTAAGTACTTGTAGCTGCAGGTCCGCTGTTGGAAGGCTGTATATTTGAGTCCAATTACAATTATAAAACTTCCTTTCGAGCGTACCATAATCAATGGACTTAAAATATCTGTACACAATCTGGACATCACTATAAGCTAAGTCATTATCGTAAGTTAGGAAGATCAAATCATGTTTGGAAAAGACTGGAGCTGATATCTGATCATAGTGTAAAATTTTTGCAAAGTTTGTCACGAAGAATAATTCCAGAAGGGTATTGCAGCTTTTTGTAAAGTGAGTAGGTGTTGTGCTATTAACTATTTGTAAGCCCAGGGATTTCATATCTTGCACCAGATGCTTTTCAGTTAATACGTTGCTGTTAAGATCTCCAGTTAAAATTATATCAGTATAATTCAAGGAAAGACTAGAAATTAGTTCAATTAACTGGGAACAGTCAATATTTCGGTTTGGTCTATATATACAGCCAATTAACGTTTTGATATCCGTTCGTTTATTGTTGATTTCTAAAAATATATATTCTATTTGACTGTCATTAGGGTGTTTCAGTAGAGTCCTACATGTCAGTCTAGAATTTACATACACTGCAAATCCCACTGCATGACCTAAACGGTCAGCGCGATACAGTTCATATCACTCGCAAAATAAAATTGGGTCATTAAAGTCAGATGTAAACCACGATTCTGACACAGTATCGAAACTCGTCCATTTTGTTGACAAGGCTTTGGGCATTTATATGGGCAACAGTAAGACCATTTTTATGATTGCTTAAAACCCTAATCATGCTGCTCGCAATTGTGCTACTTAAATTCTGAGACATTTAAACAAACGAATTGGGGAAATAGCGCACGCAAAACTTATAAAGAGACAAAATTACATATAATATAATAATTGAGACGAATACATAACTAATTATACAACTAATTATAATATACAGTTAAGTCACTGATCCCTCTATATCGCCTTATATCCATCTCTTTCACCCCTCTTTCTCCCCTCTTTCCACCTCTTTCCCCCACCTTTCCCCCTCTTTCCACAGTTTCAGTTCAACTCAGTTAAGGCGCAGTAGGCGGTCATTCACTGTTTAGTCACTGCTTAGTTATTGTTTATTCACTGTTTAGTCAAAGTTAAGTCAGTGATCCCTCTATATTGCCTTCTATCCATCTCTTTCACCCCTCTTTCCCCCCTCTTTCCCCCTCTTTCCCTCCTCTTTCCCCCACCCTTTCCCCCCTCTTTCGTTTGTCAGTTCAACTCAATGAGGGTTCAGCACATGGCGCAGTAGGCGGTCATTTAATATTATACAATTTTCAATTGCATCTTTTTGGTCCGTTTGTTCTCTTTATTTAAGCTATTTCAAAGGTAAATAATTGATTTGTGGAAAGCTTATGTGCGAATTATGCACAGCGATGTATATTTACAGTTCGTTTTTTGCTACGATTCCAAGCAGCGTTCGTGCTATCATTGTTCGACGTTCTCAGAAAACCGAAATCTCGCTGCACGACGAACAGAAGAGGAACGAGCTACTAAAGGTAGTCGTTTCGATTCGGAATGATTAAAAGTTGTACGCGAAAGCTAGCAATATTGGACTCTATACGTTCAAATCTCTTGAATTGAACAAATTCGTTAATAAAATTTCTAACTTGAATTAGGAAATTCGTTCATGGATCAAGAATTTTCATTCTTATCGTTCTTCTGTATGAATCTCTCTATTTTTTCTTCGAGTGTATAAAAAATTCATATTTGAATTAAAAAATTCGTTCTTCAGTCAACAATTATCATTCTTATCGTACTTCCGATATCGAACATTCTTGATCCAAGAATGAAATTCGTTCATGGATCAAGAATTTTCATTCTTACCGGACTTCTGATATCGAAAATTCTTGATTATTTCGTGCTTGAATCAAGAAATTCGTTCTTGGATCAAAAATTTTCATTTTCATCGTGCCTCTTCATATCAATCATTTTTGATCCAAACATGATTTTCTCTATTTTTTCTCTGAGTGTACAACAAATTCACAGTTGAATTAAGAAATCTTTTTTTTTTTATTCTTATCGTACTTCTAATATCGAACATTCTTGGTCCAAGTATGAAATTCTTTATTTTTTTCTCTGAGTGTATAAAGTTTTCATACTTGAATCAGGAAACTCGTTCTTGGCTCAAGCAGTTTCATTCTTACCGTACTTCTGATATCAAACATTGTTCAAACATGAACATACGACGAGTCTTTAAACCACATGTAGCATTAGATATCACATTCACATCGCACAGCCTATCATAACTCAGCATCATAAAATATGTCATTTGTAACATTAAATTTAATTACGGTTACCTTTTAGACACACCACTTGAAAAGGTCATCCAGTGCACTTAATATGCATCGTGGGAGGCAATGTGTAGTCCTCCCACGAAAGCATTTTTATATTTACATTCACGGATGTGACTACATTCACATCCTTAAGATTAGTATAGAAATAAGGGATGAGAAACTCTTAATAAAAGGTAGCTTGCTCGCACTGAGCAAGGCAGTACAATTGAAATCATACAAGCGTGCTCATCGAAAGTGTATAAGTTTATACAAACATTCTGGAGCAGAGAATGAAATTCTCTATTACATACTTGAATCATGAAGAGATGAACGAAGCTTACTATGAGCAAGGACAATTGAGAAGAAGAGAAGTTCGTTCTCGGCAACGTCGGCAACTACAAACTCTTTCAGTGAACTTTGAACGTGCAGCCGAACATTCAATACAGTGCGCACGCATCAGTTCAGTTCGATCAGATGTCTGTCGTTTGTCAGCATTGCCATGCAGTCAAAATTGAGAAAGAACCGAACTTTCTTCACAAATCTTTGCACAGAGTCCTTAAATCGGTTGATAAACTAGTGATATGTTGTAAACTCCATTGAGTTGGTTCAAACAGGCTTTATTGTAGACACCTTCTTCTTTGTGCAAGACCAAAGCTTGGCTAAGTCCTGTAGCCTGAGCTGTGGGCAAATTTTCTTCTGCCTTTAGCTAGTTAGAGCTGTGTGTCCGCCCAGCCCATCCCCCATCCCCCGTCCCCCTCTCTACCCACCAAGCAGATGACATTTTTTTCGCCATTTGCCATTTCGTCTTTGATTTATTTCAATTGCTTATAATTTTGTGCACGAAGCAAGGGCGAGGCATAAGTCGAAATAAATAAAAATAGATTAATCGCTGACCGTGCCATAAATTCTTAAATGGGACAGACGCAGGACAAAAAGGATAAACTATTTCATTGTTTTGATCATTTTCAAGTGAAACAATTCCCGTTGGATACTGGGCAGAAGCTGATTGCTGTTGCAGTTCTGGTTCATTTAGCTTTGTCAGCTTGAAGCTGTGACACATTTTGTACGCTTTTTGTGTTTTTATTTTTTTGACTCACTCCTCCACCCCACCAGCCCATGCTGGACAGAGGGGAGGAGGGCAGAGAACTGCTGGGCCAAGTCAACACAAACAAAAGCAACAATAACAAAATAAAATACAACAACAAAAGCTTTTAAGGCAGCATACATTTTTAATGAAACGAAATGCGGCCATTAAGCATTCCACAGACTGAGTTTGAGACGGAGACGAAGACGAAGACGGGATTGAGGCATGGCGACTGTCAAGGCAACTGTCTGGCTTTTGTCATGTGCTAGGCTCGTGATCGGTGAGGGACTCACGAGAGTGGCTCGTTATAAAGTATTTTGTTCGGAGCGCTAACCGAGAACTGGACCCGAGCTGTGGTTTATGGCTTGAAAGATTCTATGAGATCATTGCGTAGCTGTTGACGCTTTGTACTGAGCTTGAAACAAGGAAAAATTATTACAAAGCAGCGATTGACACGCGTGGCCCTCGGGGGCCGAACACATTTAGCGATGTGTTTTACTCTACTAGTAACGGGTATAAATATACAGACTCCCTGAAGAAGACAATATATTTGCCAAAACGCGTAGGAGAAAAACTCAGGCAAAAAGTGTTTTGACTGAAGTGAGGAAAGACGGCCAAAATGAAACCACAAACAAACCAACAAATACACAACGAAAACGGCCTGACAACACATCAATATATACAAATTCTCGGAGGGTACACCGACAATCATCTCAAGAAACACAACACGAAAAGTTACATGCAACACATTCGTCTTAAATATGACGATCAAACGTACTTATACATTAAGTCCTACTTTAAGTGTCAAAAACGACTCGCAAAACAGCGGGAAAGACTGAAATACCTACTTAGATGTAAGGACTGCAACATCATACCGAAACACCTACTAGGGAAAATCATCGACCTTCGAAAGAACCTCTCCTTACATGAGAAAACTACAAAAACTGGAGAAAAAGTTTTTACTAAAAGTACTTAGCTTAGAAATTAAAGAAACACACAGACACATTCATATCATAAACCAAAATCAGACTCATACATACCAAAATTGACGAAAAAGATTTAACCGACCTAGAAAAAAGACAATCAGAACAAGAACGTACATAGCAAACAAACTTGGAAAAAACTAGGGAGTACGGATTAACGCTTAATCAAGACTAGTTTGTCAACCAAACCAATATGAACATACCGGAACAGTCCAAATGGATCCTGCCACTGGGCCCAAAATTTGCTCTATCCATAACCAAGAAAAACATTTCGACAATCCACGTGATTGCAGATCTGGAACAGGGGATCCAAACAATAGAAGAGGAAAAAATTAAGGAAACGACAAGAAGGAATCTAAAGCAGAGAATTATCAAATACAAAGAAAATAATAGGACAAGCGAAAAGGATGAACTTGTACTAAAAATAGCTACGGACACGGAAAATACATTCGAAGATTGGGTACGTTTGCTTAAAAAACAAAAAAAAGTTTTTCGACCGATCGTTCATATGGCAGCTACACACCTGATCATATTAATAGGTACACACATCAACTCTGACTTTAAGGTAACAGAAAACAGTTTTATTCATTGTTTCAAACTTAAAATTTGTTCTCATTGGTTCTTAAACTATTTGCTTTTAATAAAATAAACTTAAATGTATTATAGAATAATAATATAACATAAAAGAGATCATTTTGTGTTTCAGATACGTTTTCAGTGTGATCATAATAATAAGTACACTTCATGTGTTGGTAAGAAAAAAAATTTTTATTTCCATTTTGTGTTCTTTTTTTAGGTAAATTAGTATTTAATAACTTAGTATCCAGTGTATCCACCTCTATTTTTGGCCACTACTGCTATTCTTTTTGGCATACTTTTAATAAGAGCCTGGCAGGTCTCTACTGGTGTCTCATACCACAGTTTTTGGACACCTTCCCATAATTTTTGTTTATTTGAAAATGAATGCTTTGCCAATTTCTTTTTTAAGTCTCCCCACAAGTTTTCAATGGGGTCAAGGTCGGGGAATTGGCTTGGCCACTTCAGAACGTCAACTTTTTGGTCCTCGAAAAATTTAGATAACAGCCTTGATGTGTATTAAGGATCCTTATCTTGCTAAAATACCCAACATAATGGCATATTTTCCTCAGCATACGATACCATAACTGTTTCCAATATGGATTTGTACTCTGAAGCATTCATTTTGTTCGTAGTCTGATAAATTGAACCTATATTGCCACCTCCATGTTTGACTGTTTTTTTTGGAAACCGTGGATGGAATTCCTTTCCATTAGGGCGTCGAACATTCCTTTCGCTGTCATTCCCAAACAAATTAATCTTGGTTTCATCGCTCCATAATATGTTTCTCCATTTTATCTCCCCGGTGCATCCTACCCAGTCTTTGTGGTCCCTTCCAAAAGTTTGCCTCATGGTGATATTTTTTTTGGGCATAAGTGGGACTTTTCTGGCAATTCTTCCTGGTAGGTTGGCATCTTGTAGTCGTCTTCGGATAGTTGGAGCACTAACTGAATTCCCAATTTCGGCTGCAATAGCCTTCGATGACTTAAATGGGTCCTTTTTGCTCAAAGTTACTATGTAGTGGTCAAGGGGTTCTGTTGTTTTTTGTGGCCTTCCACGGGTTTCATGTCTTGGTTTTCTTTCTAATGCATTTTTAACAAAATTATGAGACCTGTTCATTAATTTGGCGATGGCTCGTAAAGATTTGCCTTCTTTTCTCAGACTAAGAACCAATCGAGCTTCTTTTTTAGTACAATGAGAATTCCGACCCATTTTTTCTAAAAAAAATAATTATTTAATTCTCTGTATTGACAGGAGCTATACTTAATTGACCTTTAGTTACCAAAAGATCACTGATTACAAAATTATTCACTTGATACTTGTGAGAAACGGAGACTGTACCTATTATTATGATCAGGCGATATGTATGGTGGACTCGCAATTTATAGAAAAGCTTTGATATACGGGGCAGCCCCTCTTTCAACTCTTTGTCACAGTGTGGCCAGACATTGACAACAACAAAAAACCAAAAATTAAAAAAGTTGTCAACACTAAAAGTACGAAAAAACCATCTATAATTAAAAAATTCCGGTGTGTACCTATTAATATGATCAGGTGTGTATATGCTATAGTCGTTCTATTCGGCCATTGCTGACAAATGTGAGGCGTATTTGTACTAAAAGACTTCTTGCAAAGTTTGACCACGATAGCTTTAAAACTGACGGAGGAAATAGCATAGAAACAGACGGACGGATGGACGGCAGACGGATATGGCTATTTTTGTGTATTTCTTTAATAGAGTTGACAAATTTAGCTGTCAACATAATAATAATTAAAAACAAGAAAGAAAATCGGTCAAGCCCGACCATACCATACCCTGCACCCTTAATGTCGCAGCTCGCATTTGCTCACGAGTTATACGCGCACATCACTAAGTTTCTCTCTCTCAGTAAGATTGCCTCTGTTGACAGGTGTGGGCTCTGTGAAATTAGACCGCGTGAATTAAGACCGCGGTGCATTTTGTATGGCGGTCTAATTTCATTCTGCAAAATGAATTTAGGCCTCGACCATTCATTTTGTAAAATGAAATTAAACCGCGCGGTCTTATTTCATTTGATGGTCGCGGCCTAAATTGATTTTGCAGAATGAAATTAGACCGCCATACAAAATGCACCGCGGTCTTAATTCACGCGGTCTAATTTCACGGCCGACCGCGGTCTTAATACACGTGGTCTAATTTCAAATTAAATCATCAACCTCGTAAATGCGTTCAAGAGGATTGTCATCAATCGAAAAGTCGTATAAATACGGCTGTGTTCGATGGAAAGTCATACATTTACACTTTTCAGCGTTAAGTGGGAGGGAATTAACCGAACACCATGTATGCAGAGAGTTTAAGTCCAATTGAAGAATGAGAGGTGACAACGGGTCCTTTTAGGACAAGCAGAGTTTTAGGTCATTAGCGTACATCAAAGCATGCGACTGAAGCAAGACGTGAGGGATGTCGTTAATGAACAGATTAAAAAGTAGAGAGTACGCTGATGGACACGCTGGGAACGGTGTGTCAAATAAGCCTTTATCCAGTTAAGAAGGTTTAGAGGAAAACCAAGCAGATACAGTTTGTGAAGGAGGAGATCATGATTGACAGAGTCAAAAGCCTTGCTAAAATCAGTATAAATTACATCAGTCTGCAGTTTATTAATAAAGCTCCTATTTACAATAGAAGTAAATTCAAGCAGGTTTGTAGAGACAGAACGCTTTTTCATAAAGCCGTGCTGAGATTGCGAAATAATTGAGCGACAAGAGTACTGTATTTGAGATGTTATGAGCATTTCAAAAAGTTTATGAATGTCAGATAGTTTTGAGATACACCTGTAATTTGTTACTGACGATTTGGATCATTTTTTATGAATAGGAATGACAAAAGATTTATTCCAATCGTTGGGAAACTCACCTAGCTCAACAGATAAGTTAAACAATCTTAAAAGCGAGAAGCATAAAGAATTTGCACAATTTTTAAGCACACAGCTTGGTACATTGTCAGATCCAGGAGTATGATGATGTTTTAGTCGAACGAATACCCGAAAGCAGACTCTCTGAATCCAAACCAGGTAGAGTGGGTAATAGGATAGGGATACGGATTAATGGTACCAAAACTAGTCGATGAAGCGGAATAGCAACGCTGAAAAAATGCTGCGATCTGCATCATTACTAGCAGTCACGTTATCGAGCGAAAGCGTTGGCGGAAACTGAGAAGATTTGCGTTTGGAGTTAACGAAGTTATACAACTTTTTGGGGTTTTGCTGAAAGCTTATCTTGCAGCAAAGCAGATAATTATTGTATTGCATTCTGAATTATGCAGCAAAAACTTTGAACGGGCCACTGAATATCAAGAGAAATCTAACTGAGAATCGGATTTCTTAAATTAGAAATTAGACAAGCTTTTCGTAAACCATGGGGAAGAGCGCGTGCGAGAGGTAGTGTACGTAACTGGTACATGAATGTTTAATACATTATAAATTGCCTCATAGAATGACTTGGTGGCTTCCTCAATATGTCGACATTTATCAAGGAAGGACCAATCGCACGTTGACAGATTACGTTCTAATGATTAGAAACATTTTCCTACATCGAACCCTCAGAATTTTACAAATGGTATCAATCGTTATACAACGTGCATATAATTCGAAACGGGTCCTGAGATTCGAAATAAGATCTACTTATATATAAGAAAATTGGTCGGAACTGTCGTGTAGATCTAGCTGGGATTGAAAAATGAATATGGCTATATCAACTCACCTCGTCGTTCTTATCAAGTATATACGTGGGGTACTATTTATATCATAGCTCGTAAATAACTCTCAACCCTTTTTTCAGTTCGCTCTGCTCACGTCACTGACCGAAAAACCAAATATAAAAGGGGCCTGGGCTTCCCGCAACCGCGCACACTGTTAAGTGGCTGTGGTTGACCACACAGCACTGATCGGTCTGACAGCAACCGAATAACAGGCCCAACTCAGTCAATTGGTCGTAAAATGCGTGCTTCTCGAAGACCAAACTGTCAAAATGGTATTTGAGAAGGTTGCAGACTCAAGAGTTGCGCCACAGTTTAACATAAGCAGAGAGAGAGAGAGTCAATGCGAGAGAGAACGAGAGAGCGCGTATAGTTCGTTGCATACATTTATATCGTTAGACGAGCCTTACACACCGATGCATACATACGAAGAAGACCTTTTGAATTCGGGAATTTTCACAACCAAATAGAAGCAGAGCGTAGTTAAAGGTTGTATCGGTACCTCTTTTCAATGTGGTCGCACGAAAGCTGTCGTTTTCTGACAAAGGCAAATGGGGGACCGATTTTTGCGACCTCTCATTTATAAGTCTGGAACTGGTAACACTAATGTCAATAGTTAAAAATTTGGTAATACCATAATAAAGTTTGACGTTTTTTTTAGCAGGTTCACTTTCTCTCCCCAGCTCTTAGGGGAGAATTGCTCTCAAATGCAAGGCAAGAACATGCCTACTTAAAATAAGAATAATCAGGCCTGTTCTCGCTTTCGAATCCGACTATTCGGAATGAAGTAGAGTTGTGATTTCCAAGAAACTATTCAAGAATTCGGTTGAAACGTTTTGCCATCAAGTTTGTCGAATGAAGATAAATGGAAATTTGAAGTCCAAAGCCGAGAAACACAGTCGGTTTATGGTCGGTTTTGATCGAAATCGAAGACTGTAACAGGCCTGAATATACAGCCATGCTTCCATTTTCGCTTTCGTATAAATTTTGCGAAATTTGGTACAAAAACCGGTTTGAAATCGTAAAAGTTTTGCGAAAGCGAAAATGGGAGTATGGCTGATATTCTAGATTAAAGTTGGAAAAGTTGCAGTTTAAAGATTTGATTCACGCTCCGAAGTCACGCAACCATCTCCGAAATTTTCTTTGGACTTCCTCTTTCGGTGAGCGACGCCTCTGGCCAATGTCTCGTGTTCTTCTCTGCCTGCGGCACCTGACCTCCCCTTTTCCCCCCTCTCTCCACCACTCTTCCCATCTCGCTCTTTCTGGTTTGCTGTAACGGCCTTTAGCAACAATTTAAACTTTTATTAATTTTACGTAACCTCCCCCCCCCTCCCCCCCTCCAATCCCTCAACTTACATCAGCTGCGGCACACACACGGCCCTCCTCCCACCCGGCTTTCTCTGAGAAGCCTGAATACCCAATCCCCTTTTCCATTGTTGTTGTGGGTTATTAAAAAAACAAGCAGCATGAAAATCTTTTCTTAAATTAATATTTCTTTGTATGAAAAAGAAGAAAAGGAAGCACGCCATCGACTTCCTGTAAGGTGGGCGGGGGGGGGAACACCCAGTTCGGCGCACAGCACTCTCTCGCAGGAGGCAAAAGCCCAGGACTCAGTTCAACTTTGATATGATTTTTCATTTGTTTCGTTTGATGCAGCGAGAGAAAAAAAAAGAAGAGAAATTGTTAATGTTAACTTAAGCTTAATTATTTGACATGAAAAATTACCTTCACTTTGGCACCACTTGAAGAGGCAGCAGGCGCCATCTAGCGGCCAAATTAATGAAAGGAAGCAAAAGAAAGAGCAAAGAGACTTGCGAATTAGGTCTGCGATGTGTAGGTTTGAACATAATTAAAAAAGTACAATAAATTAGTATGGATTACTTGCTTCGATACTGCTTTAAAACAGCTTATAATAAGTGTTTCTTACACAAACGGTCACCATTAACAGCTATTGACCCATTCTTGGTTTAATGCTGTCCTCGTGCCAAATAAAAAAGAAGACATTAAGGGTTATAATAGAGATAGAGAGATTTAATCTTTTCCTCGGGCCTTTTGTGTGTTTCTAGTTTCCACTCGCCCCAACTGACCAAAACCCAACCTAGACCATTTCTTGTCGCTCATTGTGAACCATTTGTTAGTCATGTAATTTGCCTGGGACGCACCCAAAAAGAAAAATAGAAACGTGGCAAGGGTGACACTTTGACACATGAAAGCCTTTTCCCAGGCCACCCGTCCTTACAATTTCCATGGTGGCTTTCCCTGTGCCACTTTTCCTTTTTCATTTATGCCATCTACGTTTTTTTTTTTTTAATTGATTTCGCTTAAGTCTCATAATCGTGACACTTTGGCGCCTTTTAATTTGATTTTATTGGCCCTCAGCATGCCAGGGCGGGCAGGTTGGCAGGGACAGGGAGCAGACCACACACCCACCCCTCGCACAAAAGGGTTGACCCGCGTCAATTGGCGCGTTTTATGACGGCGACCTCAGCGAGAACTTTATTATTTTGTTAAAAACAAAAAAAAAAAAAAGGCAACAGCAAATGGAGAAAACAGAAGAAAGAAAATGCAAGGCATTGTTGGCGCTGGAATTCCTTTTTAGATATTTTATGCCCTTTTACGTTTTGTTTGTTTGTTTTTGTTTGTTTTACGCGACGACGGCGTCGCTTGCTGCCTTCATTTTTCGTTTTAATTTGCGTAATTGAGTGGCTCGTTTTAATTTCCATTTCCCTTTTGTTTTTTTCCTACACATTCTATATAGATGTGTATGTACGTATATATATATATCTTTTACAACCCACCCAATGCCCCGTATTAAGGGGTAGACTGCGGTGTATTAGCTGAGGCAACACTAATTGCTAATCGACACAGAGAGATCAAAAAGAGTGACCGAATTAAGAAGTGAGTGCAACAAGTGGAGTTAAATGTGTCAAAGGAAACCTAAATCCCAGCAAGCCAAGTTCGGAGCACTCCCACTTACATAGGTGTCTAAAAAGAGCCCAGCTTAAGAGCGTTTTTGGAGTAAACACATAAATTTGAGGGCTTTCGGAGCCCATTCAGTGATCTTTGGGCTCATGAAAAGAACTTATGTCTCAGCAGTTTTAGAGTTGCACTCAAATATGCATCTGAAAGGAGCCTTTGAGGAGGCGATTCAGTAACCCTTCAAGTGCCTAGAAAAGTAACTTGAATGTGTATTTTATGAGGTTTTTCTATGCTTCCACGGTTGCCACATGACAAAATTAGACTACACCAAAAACAATTTAAAAAAGAACCATTTTCAATCAAAAAGAACCAAACAAATTGTATTCCCTTATTGGAACGCTCGTGGATTGCCCGGCAATACCGACGAGCTTATTATCTTTCTCAAAAAGTACGATATACAAATCATGCTTCTGACTGAAACCCACCTGCGCAATGGCCGAAACATAAGCATCCCAGGATACGCATTGTATAGAGCTGACCATCCAAGTGGACATGCCAGAGGAGGGGCTGCCATTCTTATAAATCGGGACATATCCCATCACTCAATGGACCCAATTGCACAGGACTCCATCCAGATGGCCTCTATCAAAATGGAAACTAACAAAGGCAATATACTGATAGCAGCCCATTTCCTCCCACCAGGCCTGGTATGGACGAAAGATGATTTTGAAAACCTTCTCGCACATATGGGGCCAAGGTTCATATCTGGTGGAGAGACTACAATGCCAAAAATCGACTATGGGGGAATTTCTCGTCATGTCAGCGAGGAACTAGGCTCTTCGAGGCCATAGTAGATAGCACAGTAGAAGTACTAGCCACGGGGCAGCCTACATTCTACTCATATGACAGCAGCACCACGCCCTCAGCAATTGATTTTTTTATACACAAAGGTTTAAATCCGAATGACCTCACAATTCGAGCGGAATACGTCCTCTCCTCGGATCACATCCCAATCATTGCAACCCTAAATGGCTCACCTAGATCAAACCCAATCAGAAGACATATCCTCCCGACTGGATCAAACATACAGCGCTTTAAGCAGGACCTGGAGGCAAACCTCAACCTGAACATGGAGATCCAGTCTCCAGAGGACATTGAAGAAGCGCTCAAAATCTTCATGAATAAAATTCATGACGCTGCTTTAAACGCTGCTCCACCTGTCCCAATATCAGGCTCGCAGGTTCAGCACGCACACAAACTACATCCAGCTGCTCAAGCAATACTCTCACTAAAAAGGAGGCTTACTAGAGAGAGTATGTGCGTACCAGAGATCCAAGAATTGATCGCATGTAGAAAAAAATCACCAACAGGGTAAAAAAGATACTAGCTATTCTCAAGCAAACCAAAACGGATCGATACTTAGAAGAAGCCAGCCCGGATATGAGAACCAACCAAGAGACAAGCAAACCCAAGTTTTGCTCTTTTGATGCCAGATGGGTCGTGGGCAAGAACAGCAAAAGAAAGGGCAAAATCCTTCGCAGCTAACCTGTCGGAACGATTTAAACTACTGAACACAGCGAAAGCACACACAATTCAACGCATCAAAGAGTACTTGGAAGTACCTTTGCAACTTGAGCTCCCGACTGCTCCAGTGACATTCCAGGAAGTCACAGAAATCGTCAAAGGCCTGAAAAACTCCAAAGCCCCTGGTCAGGATTTGCTTGATAACAGAACTCTAAAGATTCTGCCAACCAATGCGCTGCTTTTTATGGTGCTGCTATATAACGCCATACTGAGAATTGGTCATTTTCCAGAACCATGGAAAAAAGCTTAGATCATCATGATCCACAAGCCTGGAAAGTCCCAAACTAGCCCAGACTCTTACAGACCGATAAGCCTTCTCCCCTCACTGTCCAAAATTTTTAAAAGGTGCATGCTGCTGATTAAAATAGCAATTCCACCCTTCCAGTTCGGTATTCGAAGGAGTCATGTAACCCCGGAGCAACTCAATAGAGTTGTAAACTTCATACTGGATGGATTTGAAGCAAAGGAATATACAGTTGCTGTGTTTTTTGATGTGAAACAGGCCTTCGACAGAGTTTGGCATGATGGGCTGCTGTACAAAATAAAATCGCTGCTCTCACCTCAATTGTACCTGCTTGTTATGAGCTTTCTGACTGGAAGGACCTTCGCGGTTGTCCAAGAGGGAGAAGCATCAGAAACAAAACTAATCAGCGCTGGTGTCCCACAAGGAAGTGTCCTAGGCCCAGCGCTCTACACCCTTTTCACTCACGATATGCCATCTAACCAAAATCACCTAATCGTTGACAGAAACGATTTCATGATCGCCACCTTTGCAGACGACACAGCTCTATTGGCAAGGGATCCCTGCATATATTCCGCTACTGACACCATGCAAGAGTATCTAGTAAGAATCGGAAATTGGTGCTCCAATTGGAATATAGGACTAAACCTTTCAAAGTGTGCCAGTGTTACCTACACGCTGAGAAAAGACGATTGCCCAGGAGTTTTCCTCCAAGGAGAGCTGTTGGTTCACCTTGCAGGATACCGATACCTGGGAGTTTTTCTTTTTCAAGTCGCACATAAACGGTCTGGTCAAATCAATACAGCTCAAGGCACAAAAGATGAGCTGGCTGCTGAACGCCAGGAGCAAACTGTCTCTAAAGAACAAGGTACTCATTTATAAAAGCGTTCTCGCACCTACATGGAGGTACGGACTACAGGTGTACGGTATAGCAGCAAAGTCGCACCTAGATCGCATAAGGATTCTGGTGCCCAAAATCCTAAGACGCATAACCGGGGCTCATTGGTACATGAGGACGAGAATAATTGAGGAAAACCTTAAAGTCGCTAAGGTGGGCGATGTTATTAACAAGTAGGCCAGAGACTATACAGAAAGACTGACTGCTTACCCAAACCACCTCGCTAGGAAACTACTGCGACCACGAAGGAAGCAAGGCCGGAAAAAGAAAAGAAGACTGAAAAGAGTCCACCCTAAGGATCTTTCTAAAAGGGAAATCTAAATTTAAAAAACACGCAATCTCAAGCTAAAACAACGAATCTCACTAACAAAACAAAACAGCACAAATATTTTGTAAGAAAGCTCAACTCACAAACCGTAATACACAATAATACGAATATCAATATAGAAGATAACTAAAGCAGGACCAAAATGTATAAGCGTTAAATTAGGTTAAGGAGCCAGAAAAAGGTACCAAAAAGCTAATGTTAATAATAAAGGCTTTTCTAAAAAAAAAAAAAATTCCCTTATTCATGTTATATTTGCATTTAATAAAATATAAAATATCTCTTTCACAAAGTCGTTAAATTATACATCCATTTCATTTCTTCAGTATTTTTAACCGTACATATAAACCCGAAAAATATTTCATCATATTACTTAATTTCTATGGCAATAAGGTATAACAGCATAACTCGAGTTACATTAAATTTGAGATTTTAATACCTATGGCTTCCTCGGATTTAATTCTATATTGTGTCCCAATTTCACACTAATCGGATGAGTGGTTACAAAGATAAAACGGTAAAACTAAACAAGTTAAGTCTTGAGAAGTCTGAATAGGTAAAACAACAACTTGATCTTATCAAAAAGACTTATATCAGTATACTTAATACTTCAATCTGTAAAAAATGTTCACTTAAGACCAAACACTTTTTTCACATACTCATTAAGGGCCGATTTCTCATCTCCTATATATCTACTATTTGCCAGATAAACTTCGAATTAACTCTGTTACTTGTTAGTTTATGTGATAGTGCTTTGTAGAAGCTGTGAAATTGGCCCTTAAAGGTAATAATTGCTTCCTAAAAAATACGGACAACACACTTTTGCTTTTATTCCTTATTGCCACAGATTTCTTTACATATTAAAAACTAAATAGTCAATATTTTTATTGTTTACATACAAAAATCACACTCTAAGATCAGTTACTTCTGTATATTTCAAAGTATTTAACAGACCACACATAATGGTGATCGGTACTCGTACACAGACCCTTGCAAATCATTATTTTTGAAACTGAATCAAATTCGAGTTTGCACGAATTTGCCGAACCAGCTCCAGGTTAAAACTCACGCACCGTTTCCTATACCTTTAAAATGGTGGATTAGCCTATACACTTGATATCCATATGTTGTTAGTCCAAGCAACTAAGTTCTGAATTATATCTATGAGTGTGTAACAATGTGTTTTGAGAATTACACTTAACAACAAGGTCCAGTATATTGAAGAGTGGGTGGTGATTAGAATCAGATATATGTATGTATAGATATGATTTTCGTTTGCTGAACACGAATTCGTTTTCGAAAATGGTCCATCACGTCTAGATTTTAGGTAATTAGGTCTTAAAATTGGTTAGAAATTGGTCCAAATTTTGAACTTTCTTAGGCTCGTTTTGTAAAGGAGCTACACCTTGTTTTGACTCTCTTTTGATAATATGGTATAGTACTATTTCTAAGGACTAAAAATATTATCCCAAACAATTCTACGATTTTCTTAAAGGAAGATATACCATTTTGCATATATGTTTAATAGTTTTCAGACGATGGTGAAACACATCCGCTGATCCAGAAGATATTGGAAAATGTCTCAGGACAAGATATATAAGATAATCATGAATGTGACTCTAAGCCTCAAAGAAATACTTTCTAAGGAGCCCTCATATGATCCACAAACTATTGTGAGAAAAATCAAAGATAAGAAAATAAAAGAATATTAAATCAACTGAACAATCAGGTCATGGACATAAATCTGAACTTTCTTCTACCAGGAGGCAGACGATGGTGAAACACATCCGCTGATCCAGAAGATATTGTAAAATGTCTCAGGACAAGAAAATAATGGACTCTCAACCTCAAAGAAATACTTTCTAAGGAGCCAACGTATGATTCATCCACAAACATCCCGAAGATATGGATAAGGATGGAAATGGAAATAATAAACTCTCAACCTCAAAGAAATACTTTCTAAGGAGCCCACATATGATCCCAAAATCTACTGCGCAAAAAAAATGCAAGATAAGAAAATAAAAGAAAAATAAATCAACTGAACGCCTTGAGCGACGAACAAGTAATGAAATATTTTGGAGACACCACAACCAGGTCAAACCATTCATTTTTGAAAAGCCTACTTAGTTACCAAAATCAAACGAATAGAGTATCTAAATTCAATTTTAAGGCACAAGTCTGAGTCTATGGGTCACTCTACACCAGGGGTGCCGAAGCCTATTCCGCAAGCCACGCATTTGTTTTTGCTTTGCTAAGGCATAGAAAAACGCGGCATTATGCAAAACAAAAATAATTTCATATGCGTGCTCTCCTCTCTTTCTTTCCGAACGAAGGTTTTGTTGTTGGCGCGTGCAGAACTGCAACAACAACATCATATGTGACTCTCTTCTCTCTTTCCTATGTCTCTGGCAAATTAAAAAGCAACAACAATGTTGCTTGAGCGCTCGCGCGCGTTGGCTTGAGACATAAATCGGGTTTCTCTTTCTATTTCTTGTTGTTGTTCTTGCTTGAGTTGTATTTTGTGCATTTGTATTGGCTTTGACGCGCTCGTAAGCTCATTCTGGGCACCCCTGCTCTACACAAGCGGCAGAGTTTTGTATTAAAAAAAATTGGCAACTTTTGTACAAATATGAAAACTGTTTCAAAAGAAGACTTCGACTTCTTATTCTATCAAATATCATTATACCCTTGCAAAGGGTATTATAATTTTGCCCAGAAGTTTGCAACGCATAGAAATATTCATTTCCGACCCCATAAACTATATATATTCTTGATCAGGGGGACGAGCTGAGTTCATTGAGCTTTGTCCGTCCGTCTGTCTGTCTGTCCGTCTGTCTGTCTGTCTGTCCGTCTGTCTGTCTGTCCGTCTGTTTCTACGCAAACTAGTCTCTCAGTTTTAAAGCTATCGAGCTGAAATTTTGCACAGAGTCTTCTTTTTACTGCACGCTGCTAATATGTCGGAACCGACCGGATCGGATCACTATATCTTATAGCTGCCATAGGAACCATCGGTCGAAAAATGGGTTTTAGTGAGAAAAACTTTTTTGTTTTCAATGTCAACGTGATTAAACTCGGTCATTAATAATATTATATACTTTCAAACAGATTTGCAAATTTTGGTCAAAATCGGATGACTATATCTTATAGCTGCCATAGGAACCATAGGTCGAAAAATGGGTTTTAGTGAGAAAAACTTTTTTGTTTCCAATGTTAACGTGATTAAACTCGGTCATTAATAATATTATATGCTTTCAAACAGATTTGCAAATTTTGGTCAAAGTCGGATGACTATATCTTATAGCTGTCATAGGACCGATCGGTCGGAAAATGGGTCTTAGTGAAAAAAAACTTTTTTGTTTTTAAGTAAATCGTTCTTAAGGTCGGTGATTATTAATATTAAACGCTTTCAAACTAATTTGAAAAAGTTGATCGACATCGGGTGACTATATCTTAAGGCTGCCATAGGCCCGATCGGTCGGAAACTGAGTCTTAGTGAGAAAAACTTTTTTCAGACGTTTATCTGTCGGAAAATAGGTTTTAGTAACAAAATTTTTTGATTTTTATGTAAGCGTTCTTAAACTGTGACATTTGCATTTGCAAGGGTATAAAAACTTCGGCACAGACGAAGTTAGCCTGGCCTTCTCGTTTTTTGTTGTATTGTTACAATTTTTATTAAGCAAGTGCAACTGAAATTGTAACGAGTTTCACCTTCTCGTCTTTTTTAATTTAATTTAACTTCAGTTGCTCCCAATTGGTTTGAAAGTACAAGAAGAGCGACGTGACATTAAGTGACGTCAATGTTAGTTCAACTGTTCAAAGTACATATCTATGTCAGAAAAGAGTCAGATTGGACTCAGAAAAGTTCCACATTTAGTGCGACCGCTTTCATAGAAAAAAACGCTCATTCCGGACTATTTTTTGTGCACATTATGAAGGGGAATGCTCATAAAATAGTGTCAGAAACCGCACATATTGTTTGCTGGGGGAAGGTCGACTCTGACTCGTCTATGTTTGAGTGTGTTAGAGAACGGCCTCGTTCGATTACAAAATAATCTTGAGTTGCGCTTAGCAGATCTAACTTGCATACACACTCAAACCAATTAAACTTCATATACATCTAAATTCCAATCAATTCGGGTGTTTGTTCGTTTGGCTCAAGACCGATTGATTAGAATGCGTGAGAATCACCTCGTATGAGTAAGCTCATGCAGAAGCGCATGGGCTGACGCAGTGCTGCTGAGAGAGATGGAAGAGAGGGAGAGAGAGAGAGAGTTTTACATTTACGATAGTAACTCCTAACAACGAAATCCGAATCTCTTAAGAAAGGCGGGTTTCATACGGATTTTGAATTTTTGCTCTGTTTATGACAGCCAGTCATTGGTTTTTAGAACGAAAAAGTTCGTTCGCTGTTCAAGCTATGCGGGTAATACTTTTCTGCCCGACATGCACATATTTTCGGCAAGGTAAGTAAAATAGGTTTCAAAAGGGGCAATTGTAGTTAGGACTTTTTAAATTTCCAGCTGCGCTTTGTTGGAGGTCTGGACCGAGAGCACAGCCTTATTGAAGCTCGGACCACGTCGGTCGGGTCGGGTTGGGTTGTGTCTCTCACACCCCCCAGTCCAAAGATTCTTTTTAAGTTATTCATACTTGCATCAAGTACTGAAACTCTTGAATCAAGCATTATTCATACTTGGATCAAGAGCTGAAACTCTTGAATCAGGAAAGTCGGCATCAAAAATTCACTCTTGGATCAAGAATTTCTCTCTTGGATCAAGAATTTTCACTCTTACCGTACATTTGAGAACGAATGCTCTTGATTCAAGAGTGAAATTCTCTATTTTTTCTCTGAGTGCATGATTTCGTTTAATCTTCTTTCATGCTTCCCTCCTACTTTATTCCTTCCTCCTTCCTTACTTTCTCCTTTCTTACTTTCTTCTTCCTTCGTCCTTCCTTTACTCTTCCTTACTTCCTCTTTCCCCCTTCGTCTCTTCTTCCTGGCTACTTACCAGAGAGCTGCAACGAGTATGATCGATCACGCTCAATCAGCCTCGCTCATACTCTTTGCAACTCCACTCAGCGGATTAAAGCAAAATGTTCGATCAAGGTTCGTTAACAACACGAAACGATCTTATTCAGTTGGCTTGATCGCTCTGCTTGGTGATCGAGACTGATTTTTTGGTTCGCTCATGATGATTGCAACTGATCGTTCAGAAAAAGACGATCGATCCGAACGATGCAGGAAAACTCAGACTTCGATCATGTTGCGATTGAATTGATCGTGAGTGAAGCAATCAGATCGAAAATTGCTTTGAGAAATATGTATGTATATAATTTGTATGTACTTATTTGTGTTTTTAAAGGAAACAAGTTGCGATGCATAAAATTAACAAAAACATAATATTTCATTTACTTCTTATATTAATATTATTATTTTATGTGTAATGCTTAAACATGTAAAGGAACAAAAGTAATGTAATGCTTAAAACTAAAAATATTAAGGAACAAAAGTAATGCAATGCTTAAAATTAATAATTTTAAGGAACACATGTTTCAAATTATCACTTTTTTCATAAAGTAAAAATTCATTTCAGACCTATGGTTCTTAATTATCAAAATTTTTATAAAAAGAATTTAAGAAGAGCAAGCTATCAACGGAACCTGGCCCTAGCCTATTTCGTTTTTCCGTTATAACGTTTCCAGCCAAAGAAAATGATCGTTCAGCAGCTGCACTACTGGCGGGAATTGTTCCTACTCGCAGGTATGACTTGGTAACTAGCATCCAAGTTAGTATCTGAATCAAAGGAAAACTGCGTTGTCGATGAATCCGATAAAGGTGTTGTTGGGTGTGAAAATTGACATTTCATTGACATCTTAATATCCGAGAAATGCAAAATAATTTTATGTCTGCTAAATCATTTGGCTGTGCATTTAAAGCAGGGGGGTATAAGAATATGCAACTTTATGCCATATATCTAAGTTGGCGACCCATATTTCATCAATATTTTTAATAATTGTCTTTTTTAAAACGGATATAGCAGGTATTTCATCATCGGTCGGCTGACATAAATTTTTGATTGTTAATATTGACGGCAATACATAGCATAGCGAAGGAGAACTGCAAAGCTGAATTTTTTTAAAAAAAAATTTCAAAGCTTTCACACATTTCCACAACTGATTTAACTATGTTTATATTAATATGTAACAATCGAAGGCTTTGTTCATTCTGCGTTAAAATGGTATTAATTTCTCCCCAATTGTCAATTATGGATTTCAGCATAACATTTGGTAGTGGAATGTTACTCCTAAAAAGTTGCGCTTCACGTAGTTGTCCGTCCACATGTCAATTGTAGCTGACGCTCCACCGCTGCGAACAATCGTATTAATTTCAGCCTTTAATTCCTCCTTCTTCTCATTAGCGCATTTCGTGACTTTCCGGGAAATGGATGTTGGATCCGGTAGCATGTCTTCCACATCGACGTGCTCGCCATAAGTTGCTCCGATCTTAATAAAAAACTTTACTAGTTTTATGAATCCAGAGCCGCGCACTGCTGAGAATGGCCGACAGTCTTCTGTAACCCAATTTGCGCATTTTTCAACGGCCTCAGTTTTGTCCAGCGGTGTAACAGTTTTCACACTTTGCGATTTCTTATTATCTCTGCAGCAGCTGTGCCTATTCAAATTTGATGTTTGGTTTGCGTTGAATTTTAACACATTACGGCATGTGCGACAGAAAACAAATTCTTTAAATGTAGTGTTGTCCGGTTTTACTATTTCGGTAAGGATGTTCCAGATAAAGCTTCTTCCCTTGCGCTGGCCTGATGAAGTATAATTGCCATTTGCTATGTTGTCAGCAATACTTTTCGTCGATTCGCCCTCCATAATTATGATAGTTACGCCAACAAATATCAACAGCAAAATGACGAAATAACCAGTTTTAATTAGCTCGAGTTCTACCGAATCGGCCGCGAACGATCCATCACGATCGTGATCGAACTGAATGCCAGCAGCATTCGCGATCGTTCTTTATTCGCTCACACAAAATGTTCGATCAAACCCGATCATGTACGCAACAAGCGAGAGTGATTCGAACTGATTGTCCGCTTCGAGCACGCTTACTAACGATCACATGATTTTTGTTGAAGCAAAGTTTTGCGTCACAAAAAATCTGAGTCAATGATCGAGTATGATCGAAAAAATGTTGATCGTTGCAGTTCTCTGCTACTTACCCTTCCTACCTCCCTCTTTGTTCCTATCTCCTTCGTTCCTCCCTTTCTTCCTCCTTCCGTTTCCGGCTAACCTTGATTTCGTTGAATCTTCTTTCTTTCTTTCCTCCTCCTATATTCCTTCCTCCTTTCTTACCCCGTCCTTCCTTCCTCCTTCTTCCTTCCTACTTTCCCTTCCACTTCCTTCCTTCCTTCTTCTCTTACTTCCTCCCTCTCTCCCTTCCTTACTTTCTACTTCCTTCCTCCTGCCTTCCTCTTCCTTCCCATCACCTTCCTTCCTCGAGGGTATCAAAATGTTCGATGCCCCCTCCCCAAAATCCCCACGAATTACTTCTATTCTCTCATTGTTTTTCTTTTGCAAATGTCTCATAAATGCGTTTGGCGCCTGCATCCACACCGAAAGGGGACCGAAGCCGACGCAGCTTATTAAGTTCTTGCCTTTTTGTCCCCAACAACGAAAATGACAAACTGCCAAATGACAAAATCGGTTCTAGTTCCACTTGCCAGTTTGTTATGTTTCTTGTCGGTTTCTTGCCGTTTCTGCTGCTCTTCAAAAGTGAATCAATTTTGGCCAAATGCCTCCCCACCCTCCCCTCCAGCCCCTCCGCTCCGGTCCGCTTCCCCAATGCTGGACAAATTACATTTAATTTAATTTCATCTCAGTCCTACCAACCTGATACCTGACACCCATTCTCAATGTCAATCCAGCAGTGGCAGCAGTAGCTTTGTCCATTTGACTCAGTGAAGCATTTACCCATCCATCAGGCTCGTGGACACGAAACTGATGATGAAGTTGCTGCCCAGTGAAGCGCCAATGGCCATTGATTTTATTTCCATTTCTAAGCTCGAGCCGGTACATTTAATTTATTAAAGAATTTGTAAAGCAATAAGTTCTGCAGCCCGTTGCTGGGATTTGGCTTTTTCCATTTGCCATTCGCAACAACCAAGTCGATAATCGTTTTCATTAAGTTGAGGGTGGCGGGGGGAGGGGGGGGGTGGCTTAATTGCTCCCTGCATTCCCCCGCCATCACTCAGCGACACTTTTTAATTAAAACGTAAGGAGCAGAGAGGCAAATCTTCCACCGCAGTCATAGAGACTGATGACGATGCCTCCGCAGTCAGACCACAAAAATTCAATCAAATCACAGAGCATTATGACCTCCTACCACAATTCTTGCAGGCATCATTAGGTAGAAATGGAAGTTGGGGAAGGGTTCGCTGGACAGAGGTGAATGTAACATAAGAAACAACTAAATTTGTGATGAAATCTCATCAAAGTGAAGGTGAGATGTGGCTAAGTTTGCAATTGTTGTGAGGGAACAATTGTGATCCTTCCTTCCTTCCTCAACCGTGATCGCTTAATCAGCTTGCCAGAAGTTACAACTTTTTTTCCAGATGATGTGAAATTTGAATCTACACTCCCCACCGTATCCACCGACCACAGCAATCCAATCAACTACCCAACCCATTCAACTTGGCCAGGGATCATTAGGCAAACTCTTCCATTCGGAGGGGTTTGTTGTTGTTGTTGTTGTTGTTGCCTGTGGGTGCATCACCTTCTTTGTCGTTTACTTCGCTTTGCGACTCCTCATTTGCGTAATGCACAAATTTAATTTACCAAAACGCGCGCCGTAGAAAAAGATGCTAGTGGTCGCCGGCCCGGCCCGCCTGCCCTGTTGCCTTGCCACTGGCACCTCACCCGCATCTTTCGGGCACGCAACATCAACGGCAAAACTCACTTACCCGCAACGCATTTGGTGCGGTCCGCAGCAGCAGCAGCAGCAGCAGCAGTGTGTTGCCCCTGCTCCGCCCATCATTTCGCTGAATTCGAGGGAAAAGCTTACGTTAATTGTGTGTATCCTCCTCCAGCTGTGAGGCAAGTGCTTTGGCCCCGGCCGGAGAAATGGAGGACCACCCCGGCGCTCATTTTAATCAATTTTTAATTTAAATTTAATAGAGTAACACGCTTGGTGGGCAAATTGACTAGAGCTCAGGCACGGATAGGTCCATGTTGTCAGCTCATAAGGTGGTAGCTGCTGGGTGGTCGTCCACTGTCGCTGTCGCAACACATTGGTGTCATTTTACACGCATTCCTAGGTAAATAATCTTCAGAGCGTTACTAATGCGATGACTTCATGGTGCCAGAGAGGACAAGGGGATGGGGATAGGGATGGGGGTGCGGATGGGTAATGTAAATTTGCGCGTCATTTAAGTTGGCGAAGCTTCTTGCGCAAAATGTGGGTTAAGGTGTCATGGCGCACGAAACGATATTTAAAGGATTAAGTGATTTTCCTGAAATTAACACAAAGTCGAAGAAAGTCGCTGAAGTGCTGGGAGGGGATGGAAATGGGGGTTGGGGGTGGGAGTGTGCAGAAGGCCGAGTGCTGCCGGGGGTGTGTGTGTGTGTGCAAATTGCGTGTTATTTTGACCATTATGCTCTCGAAATGGCAGCGGTCTTAACGTAATTCAATTTATGGCCTGGTAAATGTCCATAGCTTTGGTTTTATTTTTGTTTTGTTTGCCTCTTCATTTGTGCTGCACTGCGTCAACTACAGTGGATATTTCGTTCCTGCCCTTTGAAGTATTTTTTGAACACTTTTTTTTTTACTTAAATGCAGAGCAAATTGTCTGTACAGCTATTTCAAGGAAGGTGGCAAAACCTTTTGAAATTCTGCTGAAGGCGTTGATTGCGAAACTGTTTCTACCTATAGAAGCATTGAACCCATACACAGAAAAAAATACGTCTGTATATTTTCAATCCTTTTTATCTTGGAGTAAGCCCGGCATGAGCTTGAAAATTCAATCTCGATTTACAGGATATTCGACACAATTCAAGCTTTCAGGGATTGGCCCAAGCCTTTCGAACTTGTATCATTGCAAATGTGCTTACTTCAATCCCCTTCGAGATCACATGTTTATAAATAAGAGAGCGAGAGCGACAAATCTTAAGTAGCATTTTTGATTAGAGAGCGAGAGCGACTAAATTTAAGTATCATTTTTGACATGCGGCAACAAGTGATGGAGTTGGTGGTGTGCGTTTTGATGCCATTGGTCATGGGTTCGAGTTCCAGTTGAGCCCAATAAATTGTTATATTTCTTTGTTTTTCGGAAGATTTATAAAAACCAAAACTGGTGTGGGTCTTGAAGTATAAAAGGGGATGTCCTATGGAATATGGCGGAGGAAAGGAAGAAGAGAGGTATCTTTTTATTAAGATTAAATTGTTCTCGAATTTTTTGCTCAATTCAATCTTTTTTAAGATTACCCCGGTATATATGTAATCTTTTTCAGGATTAAAAAAGTTAGATCAACTCAATCTTTTTCCGGATGGGGTCAAGCATATTCGGGACTACGTTGTTTTCATTACCGATTGGGAATGATGTGATCCCGTGTGGATTGATTTTTTTTTTGAGTGTAGTCTAACCCAATCAATACTCAAATCTCTTTAAGATGGTGATGAGTTAGGAAATTAAGGCCACAATTCGTTATCGATCCAAATAACTTTTCTCATATGAGGTCAAAAACAGAATAAAGATTAGTGTTGGGTAAAGGTTGTTCATTTCACTGACTCAATTCATTCAAATTGTTCAGTTGTTTAGCTGTTCGGTTGTTCAGTTCATCATTTGTTCAGCTGTCCACTTGCTCGTCAACTAAACCCAAGGCATGGTGACGATTAGCGATCATTCGAACCAATTGAAGGTCTATTTGCTGGCACTTACATGCAGTTGGGTTATACACCAAGCTTGTAATCCTTTGTTGGCTGAAAGGACCCACTTGCTCAATATTTTCCCCAAGAGCAGAGTCTTCGTTGGTTTTGTTCAGTCGGACAATTGGTTCCACTGCATTTTTCTGAGGTGACGCCAAAGATTGCTTTGTGAGTTGCATCTTAAAGCATTTTTAATATCCATTTCGGTGAAATGGTTTCAAATATCGCTGTACTTTCTAGTAGTAGTAGTTTTTACACTCTGTACCGAAGGTACATAGAGTATATTAAGTTTGTGCAAAAATATGTAACAGGGAGAAGGAATCGTTTCCGACCCTATAAAGTATATATATTCTTGATCAGCATTAACAGCCGAGTTGATATAGTCATGTCCGTCTGTCCGTCTGTCCGTCCGTATGAACGAAGAGATCTCAGATATGGTAAGAGATAGAGGTTTGACATGTATGGGACATATGTTTCTTATACTTGCAGGCAGATCAAGTTTATTTTCAATTTTTGCCACGCCCCCTCCCGCCCCCGAAATTTGGAAAAAAAGTCATATCTCCCACTGTTTTGATAATAGATGGTTCGTACCTTCTAGAGATATCTAGTAATCAAAATTATTTATCGATTTGCTGAAGAAATGATAAAGATCAGATGAACGATACTCAAGTTATGTGCAAAAAACAGCCAGTTCTCCAAGTACTATTTATCGCTCCTTTAGCATCTTTTAGTTTTTCTCCCAGGTGAAAGTTGAATTGGGCATTGTGATGAATCCAGGCTCCTAGGTATTTGTATGATTTTACCACCTCCAAATCAATGTCGCTCAGTTGTAATTTTTCCGCAAGCGCAAGCCTTCTCCAATGTCCACTCCTTGCAATACTTCTCTTAAGCGTTAATATTGTCTTGCATAGATTTGGGTGCTTCACTATATCATCTGCGTATAATAAGGTTTTTATTTTTAGGCCGTTTATGGTGAGTCCTTTCGGAAGGAATTCCTCTATATCATTTAAGAATATTGAAAAGAGAACAGGGCTCAGCAAGCATCCTTGCTTAACTCCAGACTCCGTAGGAAACCATTCGGATAGCTTGGCGCCATCCCGAACTGCTGCTTCATTGCTTTCATACATACTTTGCAAAGTTTGTATAAATTTGCTCAGCTTATACATTAGAGTCCTTCTATCAATCGAATCAAAGACTGCCTTAAAATCCCCAAATAAGTCATAGAGTTTTTTGTCGTTGTCTAAATAGGTTCGCGCAATGGTATTCAGACAGAAGATATTATCAACTGTGGAGTATCCTTTTCGAAATCCCGACTGAAACTCTGTTAGAACGTCGACAGTGTTGAGCCACTCACTTAGACGTTCAAGGAGAACGGCAGAGAAAACTTAAGCTATCGCATTCTGAAAAGTTATTCCCCTGTAGTTGCTGGTTACTTGTGGATCGCATTTCTTGAAAATTGGGAATATTATGACTTTCTGAAAACTGTTGGGGGCTTTTCCGGCTTGCAATATATTGTTGTATGCTTCTGCTAACCATTGTAAAAAAGATGATGAGGCAAATTTTATAAACTCAGCGGGGAGATTAGTAGTTTTTTAGTATTCTAACATATTAGTGTGTTCTATAACATAATTGCACCAATAAGTATGTTCTGCTTTGTTTGGCGCCAAATTCAAATAATCTTTTTTGAATACTTGCAATGCTAATATATATAAACTTCCATGTTTCACGATTTCTGGGCAAATATTAAGGATCTCCGAATACTGTTACCTAGTATAAAGATAAACTAAGCTATAGTGAGTAGCTGTGGGCAGTAAGTGGCTATTATTATTGGATAATGAGTTGAAATTCGCATATAAAACAAAAGAGCCGTGCACAGCAAGAACCGTACTCAGGCATGGTTAAGGTTATACCTATTTAGTTGAGGTAATTATCGATAATTATCGATTGAGAAAATCCGGAAAAAAATCCATCCAATTTGATCACAGTGGAACACTTTTTCTCACTCGAATTAAAACCTTATATTCTCTCGATGATGATATCGATTTTTATTTTTAAATCTACAAATTGAGAAATTAAGCAGCTGACGCTCCTTTCATCTGTTAAGCTGATTCCAGCAGCACTTGTGTACCTTATTCTAGTTGTGATAGCTGAAGAGCAATCCACCAAATTTATAGATCTTAAATGATTTTCCACATCAAGTTCAAGGAAATTTACATCGACTTTTTAAAACATACCAAAATTGACTTACATTTTTAGATAAAACTGTTTACTGGGTAGTTCCCCATGTCTGTGCAACACTCACAAAATATCGCAGATAGAAACCCCAACTTCAGTCTTGAAGTTCTCTGACATTCCTAAATGCGACTTTAGTTTGTACATAGACTCGGTCTAGAAGGTTTATTATCTTATACCATGCTTATTATCTAGGTAGCTTATCAAAGTCGTATTCTTTCTGGGTATCTGCTAGGTTGTAGACGATTTCTACGGTGGAGTAGCCCTTTCTAAGTCCAGCTTGATACTTTTTCATAGTAATGGGTTAGTAAGTGTTGGTAGCTTATTACGTTCTGTCTTCTGCCTTCTGACTAAAGTTTTGTTTCCTGTTTCACCATATTTGTTTTCACTTACTCATTTCTTGCCCTCTGCGTCATTTTGTCAAAACTATCATCTGCCCATCCCACTGTAAGAGTGTGCGAGCTTTTGCCAGCTTTCTCTTCCTGTCAATTGGTTATTTATGCGCGCTTTTTAGATTTTAGCGGTTAATTAAAGCACATTATGGCTTAATTGCTAGATTAAAGTGCCCTTTTTTTGTGTTCCAGAGGCAGCAGCAGTTTTGTCGTGGGCTTTTTAATGACTTGCAATTAGTTGCAAATTAGATTGCCAGGAGCGAGAATGGAGAGGTGAATTTACTGCCTGTTCCCTCTCACAAGTTATTATTAGGTCATTTAATTTTGGTCAAAGGTCCCCAGGCAAAAATTAAAGTACACTCCGGTTCGTTGGATGTGTTGCTGGTGTGTGTGTGTGTGTGTGGCTGTGTGTCTGTGTCAGAGGTGTTTGAATGGGAATGGGAATTGAAATGGGTGTGGGTGTGGATGTGTGTGTTTGTGTATGCCACGCACTCCATCGATGTGCCCTGTCGGCATCAAGGTGTCCCTGGAGCATTTTTACATAGCAAAACTCAAAGCAGACGTTGAATGGTTAAAAGCTGGCCGAGCTGGGGAGCGCATAGTGGAGTGGATGTAGCTGTCATTTGTCGGGCCAACTTTGCACCTTGCACCACAAACCCCAAACAGCAATTGGAAATGGGACAATGGGACAAAGTGCAGCCGCATTGAATGTGCCATATATAGGTTTAGCTCCGAACCTTAGCCCACTTGAGGTACATCCATAAGCAAGACTTGGCGTCGTAACCATAGTTAAGAATGTACGCAGTTGGCATTTTTCCGCTCAGCGAGCAATAAGGGTCGCGGTCGAGTGTACAAAACATTCGCTTAGAAAACGTGGTGATGTGATCGACATCCGATCCACCATGTATGACACAAGAGCTATCATTGATGTCGCTGCTCGCAGCGTCTTTTCACCTAAAGATCGTGAAGATAGAATCAGAACAGGCATTTATCATTGGTCAGGTCTAAAATGAGCGCAGTACTTCAGCTTCCCTATTCGTACGCCAACTGTAAAGGAGAAGCGAATGGGAAAACCTTCCCCATAGCAGAGCTAACGCCATCAATATCTGCACGGATGGCTCTAAGCTCGACGAAAAAGTAGAAGGGGGTGTCTTCTTCCCCAACCTAGCTAAAACGCTCACTGAATGTCGCCTATCCCTTACCGAGATTTGCCGACACTTGAGTCTGCGGACAAACTGGTTAGACTAGGCCCAACCGTCGAGCTGCTTTCAGAGAAGAGCACGATAGGGATGCCTACAGGCTTCACGACTAGAGGGCCTAGAGGGTTAACAGGGAATATATGGCATCGCAACGGGCCCATGGGGCCTAAGTGGTTAAGCGACTTGTCGCTCTCAGCCATCGCCACTTAAACTAACCTAAAGAAGAAGTTCGATCATATCTCCTATCTCCTATTTCATGTCACCACCGTCTCACTGGTTGTCGGAGCTGACGTCTATGGGGAGGGGGATGTGATTCGTGCGGCAGTCTTCCCTGGTACTACAGGCCTTCCAGTGGCACATAGAACAGTATTTGGCTAGATAATGTCCGGATTTTGCCGTTCCTTAATCTAGTTGCATATTTCTACTTAGAATTATAAGAAAGACTGAAGTCTAAACATGTAAGTAAGTTCCTAACTCGTAGCCCTAGCAGTAGATTCTACTTAATCTAAGTTAATTATATAGTCTAAGTTAGATTTATCGAACCCTTGATGTCATTGAAAGTATAAAGTCATACTGGGAACCACTAATAAAGAGAAAGGCGTGCTTTCATACGAATCAAATGGATCTTAATGGATCTTTTTTTCAGCGTGGTTATATTTCAATCCGAGCAAAAACAAAGTGGATATACTTATGAATGATCCAATGATCATTCGGTTGTTAACAGACTTGCAGTTTAGTTCGGACAACATTCTGTTGCTTTTATCTTTAAGTAATAGCAATTTAATGTTAAATTGATCTTAGAGTAGAGCTGAAAAATGGTCCAAAGTATATGGAAAATGGATCAAATTGATCTTAATGGGTAATTGGCTTCTGCTGGTGTGGAGCTGTTGCTTTTATCCACTTAAATGTCCCACTGTGCCAATGTGGGCAATAATAATGAAATGATTGAAGTTGCAGTCCGGGGTCCTAGCAACATCAACTGCATTTGTCCACTTTGATTCTCATAATTGCATTTCTTTGTGTGGCTATGCATACACCACACATACACACACACACACATTCTCTTGCACACACAAGCACACACCTGCTACGTGACAATGGCAGGAAGTCAGGAATTCAGGAATTCAGTTTACCCCATGTGTCTCTTTGCTCCGGAGCTGCCAGGCACTCAGTCGGGTGGGACGGATGGAGCGGGAAGGTTAGTCGGGCGGTTACACAATAATGTTATTAGTCCCGGACTAATGTATGCAAGCTACCTCTAATAAGCGCACTGCACATTATTAGTTATTAATTAGTCAGGTGAGTTGTCGTGGCCATGCTGAGGGGGGGGGGTTTCGTTTATTGGCATGCCTAAAAGTATGCAACGGCCTTTGTTCAATTTCCGACCGCATTGAACTACAACTACAACTAACAATGGCTGCTGGGTGTTGGCTCAACCTAGCTGAAATATAAGCACGGCGGCAGCTAATTGAAAAACTCAGTTAACACACACAGCGAATGTAGCTATTCGGCTCCTAATGACGTAATTCATCACGTAACTCGAGATGCAAATTGGCAGCCAACAATGAAGAACTCTACCCAAATTATGGCCCATTAAATTTAGGATTTAGGAGTTGCCATAGAACCAAGGCTGCAAACGTGTAAAATTTTGGCGAAGGTTCGGTCCGGAGGCTTAAACCCTTATTGTTATCATTCATGGGTGTTCTAAAAAGTTTTTCAAAAGTGTCTGGTCTTTGAATTTTGGATACCCAGACAGCATATTACGAAAGGGCATAGCTGAATTTGTGGGGGAACCGGCCCCCAACGATATTAATTTTTTATGCAGTATGCAGTTTTAAAGTACATCAGCCGAAAGTAATTTAGCGATTTTTTGTATACTTCTAGTACCAACCGTGAATTTTTAACAGCGGTTCTTATCATTTCAATCAAAAGTCTTTTTTGGGCCATCTATCCATTAAAGAATTCCAATATTTTTTTTTGGTCAAAGCAGGCATGTACTTATACACTCCCCTAGCATAATTTATTAGATTTTTAAAATGCAACCCATTACCTACAAAATTCCGCGAAATTTGTAACACCATTTTTTTAACACTTCTATTTGAGGCTTTTTACATGTTCAATTGTCGTTCTTAGATACAATTTCGTAACAGTTGAGGAAGGTGGATAAAATTAATTAAAACAATAATTTATGTATTTATTTGAATTGAAAATTATTGTTACTTTTTATATGTATATTATTCTTTCAGTCAATCATCGTCGTTCTTCATTTATAGGTTCGCTGAAAATCATACCAATGCACAGTGGTCGCTCCCATAGGCCAAACAGAGAGAGAGCATGATATTCATTGGGTATTGCAGCGTAAGCAACGTGCAAGCGAAGCTATCCGTAAAAAATTTGTTAAACTTATTTAAAACAAGTGTTTGTGCAATGGAAATGATTAATATTTTAAATAAAGGTATTAACTTTCTTTTTACAACAAAAAGTATATGTAGTACGAGCCCCAACCACTATTAATTCGAACAGCATGTTTTTTTTACAGTGCGCAATGTTCAACACACGATATTTTCAATACTACTACAGATTACGCATACCAATGTATTTTGTCTAAAAGAGAATTTTATTCTCTTTACGATGACAAAAAAGTTTTGTTGTATTTCCAACAACAACAACAATATGAGTAATTCATTCAAACGGTAGACTTAAGAGATAAGAAAACAAGAAAGAAAGTCGGTCAAGCCCGACTATAACATACTCTGTACCCTTAACGTCGCAGCTCGCATTTGCTCACGAGTTATACTCGCTCATCTCTAAGATTCACTCTCTCTCTCTCTTTCTCTCTCTCTCACTAAGATTCCCGTTCAATAGAATGCTGTTGTGATGGGTGGGGGGTGGTGGGTGTTTACTGGCGGGCTGGGTGTATTTTGCTCATAACTTGAGTATCGTTCATCCGATCTTTATCATTCCTTCAGCAAATCGATAAATAATTTGGTTTACAATGTATCTCTAGAAGGTACGAACGATCTATCTTCAAAACTGTAGGAGATATGACGCTTTTTCCAAATTGCGGGGGCGGGAGGGGGCGTGGCAAAAATTTAAAATAAACTTGATCTGCCTGCAAGTATAAGAAATATATGTCCCATACATGTCAAACCTCTATCTCTTACCATCTCTGAGATCTCTTCGTTCATAGGGACGGACGGACGGACAGACGGACAGACGGACATGGCTATATCGAATCGGCTGTTGATGCTGATCAAGAATATATATACTTTATAGGGTCGGAAACGATTCCTTCTCCCTGTTACATACTTTTGCACAAACTTAATATACTCTCTGTACCTTCGGTACAGAGTATAAAAATGACCACCATTAATTCGATCGCTGCGTAATATGATTTACTATCATACTAAAAACAACAATTTAATTAACATTAGAATTGTGTAACGTCGCCTTTGGCCTGTATTACGCATTTAACCCGTTTTGGCATTGATTTTAACAAATTTTGGCAGTGTTCTCAAGAAATCGAGTCCCACATCTCATGCAACTTAATTTTAAGGTCAGAAATGTTCCTTTGTGGCTCATTTCGAAGCTTTTTTTCATTGACCACCAAATATTTTCTATGGGGCTTAGATCTGGGCTGTTTGATGGCCAATCTAAAACCCCCATTTGTTTATATTGCAGCCAATTTTTGGTTCGTTTGGCTGTGTGCGATGATGCTCCGTCCTGCTGAAAAGTGAATTCACCACAATCTGCCAGTTTTGGTATTGATGGCAGCAAACTTTCTTCTAAAATATTAATGTATTTTTCAGCATTAACGGTCCCTTCAATGAAATGCAGTTTTCCTAATCCTTTGGCAGACATACATCCCCATACCATAGTGCTTGCAGGAAACTTTACTGTCCTTTTAAGGCAGTCTTTATGGTATGTTTCTGCCTTTGTACGGATGACGCGTTTTCTCGTATCGCCGACACTAACATCAAATTTAGCTTCATCGCTAAATATGATGGTGTCCCATTGCCTTTGAGTCCAAGACATCCTTTCCCGAGCCCATTGCAAACGCTTCTTTTTTTGACGAAGCGTAAGCAAGGGTTTGTCCTTGGCCTATGAGTAAGATAAGTTATTGAGTATGATGCATAGGTAATAACAAAACATACTTTATAGAAACCATATCAAATATTTTTTAACTGCAGTCGCGTCCATTCTCGCTTGACAGTTTTGCCAATTTTCTGCGACCACTCAGAAGCCAAATTTCTTAAAGATTGGCGACGATCAGCCTTAACAATTTTGGTCAGTTCCCTTTTGTCGCGGTCGGGTGTTATTGCTGATGTTCGGCCTCTATTTGCTATATTACTTTCAATGTTCCCAGTTTTCTTGAAAATTTGTATCACCCCATGCACCGACGACTTAGACAAATTTAATTGCTTGCTTATCTCCGTAATTGTCTTCCCAGATTTATAATAATCTCTAATCAATACTCTGATTTCGTTGCAAATAGGCTTACCACGTGCCATCGTTGCTAAGCTTTCACTGATCTGCAGTAATTTTCAAATTTTTTGCATTCTGCATCACGATATTATATGCAGATTATAACTAGATAGTGATTCTGTTACATTGGTTGCTTTTATTTTGTTCTTCTTTTGAGATAAAGGTAAGCTTACGCAGCGTTCGAATTAATAGTGGTCATTTTTTTCTTATCTCTTAAGTCTACCGTTTGAATAAACTACTCATATTGTTGTTGTTGTTATAAATGCAACAAAACTTTTTGTGTAATCGTAAAGAGAATAAAATTCTCTTTTAGATAAAATACATTGGTATGCGTAATCTGTAGTAGTATTAAAAATATCAGGTGTGTAACATTGCGCACTGTAAAAAAAACATGCTGTTCGAATTAATAGTGGTTGGGGCTCGTATATGTTGTGTTTTGTGTAAATCATTATTGTATTTAGTACATAATTGTGAACGTTCTTAGTTTGTTTTTTCTGTGTTTGGTTAGAGTTTTAGTTGTGAAGGGATTATTGGGGATGAACAAATCTTTTTGTATAATATTCTTAAGCATTTTAAGAATATAAGAAAGTTTAATTCAAGTGCCGTAAGGTGCCGTGCGGCTTGCAATATACGAAAAGGTAACCTAACCTCAATTTTAAAAAAGCTTTACCTTGACGAAGAGGCGTATTTCGAAAACAAAATTGATCAGTCTAATTGTAGCATGGTAGCAATACAAAATCGAAAAATCGAACAATTGAAATCGAACACTCTTTGCAACTGACCATGGTTGATGGTAAAGTTTGTAATGCATTAAGTGATACAACATCCACAAAATGCTATATATGTAATGCCAAGCCTACAGAAACGAATAATCTAGATATTTGTTTAAAAAAAGAAGTTCGTGAGGAGCGATTTGAGTTTGGCCTTTCACCACTTCATGCGTATATTCGATTTTTTGAGTATTTTATTCACTTATCGTACAGATTAGACGAAAAAAAATGGCAAATTCGATCACAAGAGGCTAAAGATAAGACTTCATTACGAAAAACATTTATCCAAAATGAGTTCAGGGATAAAATGGGTCTAATAGTAGATAAACCAAGAGCTGGAGGAAGTGGAACTTCGAATGATGGCAACACAGCCAGAAAATTCTTCAATAATCCTGATATATCTGCCGACATTACGGGAATTGAAAAAGGCTTAATAATCAGAGTCTCAACTTTGTTGCAAGCGTTATCTTCGGGCTACAAGATAAATCCAGTAAAATTTGGTGACTATGCTCTTCAAACCGCAAAGCAGCTGATTGACAAGTACCCCTGGTTTTATCTCCCCCCCATCGGTTCATAAAGTTTTACTTCATGCTCCTGACATTATAAAACATTCTTTGCTTTCGATTGGAGAGCTTTCAGAAGAAGCCGCTGAAGCAAGAATTAAGGACAGTAAAAAATTCCGACTGCAACATACACGCAAAATTTCAAGGATCTCCTCAAATACAGACTTATTTAACAGACTGCTTTTAAGTTCTGATCCATTTATTAGTGGACAAAGAACACTTAAGTATAAGGAAAAGTCAACTCTTTCGTTACTTGATGAAACCATTTAAATATTTTATAATTTTTTATTATTGTTCGTTTTGTTTGTTATAACTTTTTTGGGAAGGTGGGCGTGGGGGGTGGAGTGAGTAATCACTCCCACACTTTTATATTACAGGTCCAAGTTTGTAAATAGCTTACAATAAAAAGTTCAGCCTGTTATGATTACAAGAAATGAACTTATGACCACTGTAAAAATCGTTCCTATGGAAGCTATAGGATATAGTGGTACGATCTGGTACGTTACAATTTTTGTAACATATATTAATAATATTTTTATAGATTTTTGGTAAAAGTTTCATAGCGATAGCACATCTAGAAGTATTTATGGCCGCGGCTCCATACAAGCCCGACCACTGTGCAATGTGTTAAGTAATTTCTTTTCATGATGGACATAAGCTCCATCAAATATCAAAGCCAACCTCTCAGTTAGACCAAATACTTTGCTAGCCATTAATCCAGTATGATGTTCAATCAATTCTTCCCTAGTAATTGCATTAAACCCAAAGTATTTAGGAAGAACATCCTTTTCAAAAGACTAAATTACAGATTCTGATATTTTCTGCTCTCTGTCTAGGCCAAGTATGGGTGCAAGTACTTTGTTAGAATTTCCTATACGGATCTTAAATAGGAATGTAACAATCGCTTGGACTGGATTATGCGTTAAAAATGTGCCAAGGGACTTCAACATATCTTGCAGCTCTAGAATATTTTCCCAATTCAATCCAGTAAATACTCCAATCTGTTTCTCCAATTTTATGAAAAGTCTCCTTCTCGTTTTGAATGGACATACCGTTTAAAAGTTGACACAAGTCGTCGACCCCAATGTCACTCGATAAAGATTGCACTCATCTGCAAAACAAACGTTTTCTAATAATGTTCTCCAAACATGTGCTTCAATTGGTATAACTGTTAGCTTATTTGTAGAATCGGTAATAACTAAAAATCTCGAAAAAATCTGAAAACAGATTCGTGTTCAGCACACGAAAATCATCTAGAATTACCACCGACCCTTCAATATACTGGAAAAAGTTGCCTTATGTTATTGTTTTAATTCATTTTAACCACCTTCCACAACTTTTAAAATTCTAATATGAAAAAGAATATGAATGGTGCCCAAGCCGAGAATGTTCTTAAAGAATCGTCTATAGCCCGTTTTTCTCATCAGTTTTGACTCAATGTCGAGTCATATTTCCCATCATTTGAGAGTCTTTTTCCAAGTCGTATTTCAAAAAATCAGGTTTTGAGCATATCCAAGAGACTTTAAATCGGACATGAATCCTCAAAAGAGTTTAAAGGAAAAGAGTTTCAAAAGAGTTTCTTCAAAAGAGTTTAAAAAGGACTCATCAGAGCGATTCTTGTTGAAATGATCTTCCAAATGCTTTTCCGACTATTGTAATTAAATAAAATATCTTTTCTTCAGATTCAGTGTTAGTATTTAACTTTTAAAGTTGTTGGTTAAGTTGTTGGTTAGCGACCTTTCTAATTGTAAGAGTGCTGCTTGCGGGCTCGAGGTTAAGAAGAAAACTCATATGTTGATTTGTTTCCAATATATTTCGGATGCACATCGGCATCCGTCTTCAGGGACACTACAAGGAACAATTCACCAATTATAACAATACATTTAAACAAAATTTTGAACATTTTTACATACAATATTTAACACGTCTGTACCGGTTGACGTGGAGTTTAACACTAAGCTATTGTTTGTTCAGTAGGTGTCTGTATATGTGGGCGCAGTCAAGATATACTTAACTAGGTAGCCGAACTCGCTCTCTCGCTCTCTTTGCTTGCTTCTTAAATGTCAGTCTGTAAACAACAGTTGCGAGCGACGCCTCTCCGCGAACGAATTATCGCTCTCTTTTGTATTTTTATAAGCAGCTGTGAAAGAGCGAGTGCGGTTACCTAGTTAAGTATACCTTCGGCGCAGTTGTCGGTGTCCGTTTTGTAGTTTAGTCTCTTGTCTGTTGTATTTATTATATGTAACATTTCGAGAGTAAAGCGTTTCTTGTAGTTGTTCTCTTGTTGTAAGATTGTGGTTTCTTCGAAATTTGGCGAGTGTCCGCTCTCCATACAGTGTGTCGACAGTGCCGTTTTTATACTCTGTACCGAAGGTATAATACATAAAGTATATTAAGTTTGTGCAAAAGTATGTAACAGGGAGAAGGAATCATTTCCGACCCTATAAAGTATATATATTCTTGATCAGCATCAACAGCCGAGTCGATATAGCCATGTCCGTCTGTCCGTCTGTCTGTCTGTCTGTCTGTCCGTCTGTCCGTCTGTCCGTCTGTCCGTCTGTCCGTCCGTCCGTCCGTCCGTATGAACGAAGAGATCTCAGAGATAGTAAGAGATAGAGGTTTGACATGTATGGGATATATATTTCTTATACTTGCAGGCAGATCCAGTTTATTTTCAATTTTTGCCACGCCCCCTCGCGCCCCCGCAATTAGGAAAAAATCAATTTTAGACTTCGTCTTGTTGAACAGTTGTCCCATTGTGTTTGTTGGTTTGTGAGCTATTTGTATGACATTTTTGTTGAAGCAATCGGATTTTGCAAAACGTTCTGAGAGGTCCGGTACATAGGTTAGTGATCTATACGACTTGGGTTGTCTATCCTTTCTTGGATTTGTAGTCTTGTTTCTCTCTATTAAAGTTTTTATAACACTCATAGTCGCTAATGCTCAGCATCCTGTTAATACAGCTAACCGCTGTATTTATAATCATATTTTTTGGGTGTTTAGAGTAAAAATTGATTATTCGTCCTGATGCTGTGGATTTTTTGTACCATTTAAGTTTTACTTTATCTCCATGTCTATTGATAGTCGTATCCAAATAGGGAAGTGTTCCATCTATTTCCAACTCCGTGGTGAATTTCAAGTTCCGATGGACAGAGGTGAGTATTTTGGACCTCGGTTTCCTTGATGATCCCAAATAAGTCGTTTACATATTAAGTGAGTAGTCTTTGTGGGTGCGTCAGTTTCTTTATTGTGTTATCAAGTAGTTCTTCCATCACAATTCAGCTATTACTGGAGATGCTGCTGGGGATCCCATTGGCATGCCTTTCAATTGGGTGTATATCTGATCCTCGAACTTGAAATATCTATTTTCAACGATGCAAAATTGTATTATATGCATAAACAGTAGTTTTGGTATGCTGGTGTATTCCTGTATTGATGTCCATTTCTTTCTAATGATGTCTAAAGCTAAATCTGTGGGAATGCTCGGAAATAGTGAGAATACATCGAATGACACTATTTTCTCCTCCTCTGAAATGTGGATGTCATTGGTCCGTTGCTTGAATTCAATTGAGTTCTTCACATTGTAAATGGAATCAACCGTAATGTTCCTTAATATCTGTACTATGTATCTACATAGCCGACTGGAGGGTGCATCTAAAGACTAGCAAATTGGTCTAAGTGAGGTTCCTTCTTTGTGAATTTTGAGTAGTCCGTATATCCTAGGGGGTAGCGCTGTATAAGTCGTCAGCTTATTTTTTACCTTCTTGGAAATTATCTCTAACTTAAACAGTTGGTCTACCAAACTGTTGCTTTTATTGAAATTATAAACGTAAATGGTTTAAGTCAACGAACGCACACAGTCGTCGAGACATCGCAGCAAGACCGAATGAATTGAACTGCTTTAAATATGTTTTTAGGTTCTTGAGCGAGCAGCGCACAGATGCATTTGTGTGTGTGTGTGTGTGAGTGTGCTAAGCGACGACGCGCAGAGCGTCAAAGTCGCTGACTCTACAATCTTATGCACAGACCCAAGTGGGTGATCATATTTCCTAATGGGAAACAACGAAAGAATCTAAGTGAGCTTTTGGGTTTATATATTTATGGATGCAACAAAGTGTTACATAGGGTGCTCATGTATGAATTAATATTATATTACACTATACTTATAATTGTTGGTTAGCGACCTTTCTAATTATTAGAATGTAGATGTTAGCTGGCTCTAGGTCTTCTCGACCTAGGTCTTCTCGACCTAGAGCCAGCTAACATCTACACACTATACTTATGTTTTTCTTTCTTAGCGAAATCGCAATATGGATTGGATATCTAAAAAGCATTTTAAATTATCAACTCAAGCGATTCTGTACTATACTATAAAATAGTTTTTTTCGGTCATAATATTGAGAAAACTAGAAAAGATCTTAAGAAATTGACTTAAATGATGGTTTGAATCGAACCCTTTTTTTGTTCGGGTTCAGGTTCGGCGGTTCAAATATTTGAAGGGTTCGGAAAACCCGAACCGAACCGGTTCTTTGGGGTTCGGTTCAGCACCGGTTTGCAGCCTTGCATAGAACTACATGCAACTCGCAGCTTCAGCGTGGTCGTTGCATTGATTTTTCGCCTCTGCTGCTGCTGCTGCTGCTGCTGCTCCAAGCAAATGTCATTGACCACACGGCGAACAACAAAGGGGCGTTGCAAAAATGACTTGTCCGTGGCGTGGGGGGCGGAACGAGGAGGAACTGGAGTCAACAACCACCAAAAGTAATCATCGCAAACGTTTGCAGGGGGCAGGACATCCAGCTGTGAGCTGTGAGCGTCAAGGAAAACTAAATATGACGACGGCCTTTACACCATCTCCTCCTCCTCCTCCTCCTCCTCCTCCTCCTCCCCTGGAGCCAAAGTCCGAGCGTTGGCCATCCCGGCCACATTGCAAGAAGCAATGCGATTAACGTTTCAATATGCGACAGTTGCAGCATGGCAATTGCGGGTGGCGAGGGGGTAGCGGGGTGGGGTTAATTTACCATACATGTGGTCTCGTCTCGTTTTGTGGACCGCCTGTGGTACATCGTTGACGTCGTCGTTTTCGCTTGGCGGTTGTTGCATTCATACAAAATTACGCGCTAAGCTGTCCAGAAATTGGTTGTGGAGGGGTAAGTAGGAGTTGGAGTAGTAGGAGGGGTGGCAATTGGAATTGGGTTTGCAGTTGGTCGGTCGGTTAGTTGGTTGGTCGGTCGGTTGGTTGGTGCAGCAGTGCCCTGTGCTGTGTGTTTGGACAAAAGGTCATTATAACTTTGGCATATAATTTAAGAAGCAACTCCAGAGAAGCAAAGCTCACACATGCACACAAAGTAATACCCAACGCTGGTGTCGCCAGATTAGTGGGTTAAGTTCCTCTACTCTTTGGTCACCAATAACATCAACAGTGGCAAAGTGTTGCGACTGCTGAAAATAGAAACTAAACTCTAGGCCAAACAACCTTTAGCATCTGTACTTTCCACCCAAGCAGTTACTGGACATTTCCGATACCTTTTATCTTACCTAGGTATATTCTCTACAACAACCTATACACATTCAGTGCGTCGCAGACTCGCGGTGCATGTATTTGCTAGTTGTATGCTTTAAAGCCCTATGTCGGGAGTGCAACAGAGCCTGTGGTGCCCCTCGTTGGATCTCAGAAACCGGTTCGGGCGGTTTCAGTTCTGCATCAAATCGGGATGTAGTACCCAAAGATTGTGAATGAAAGTTATTGCTTAAGGACTTTTTCTTAGTGCAACGATTAAAATTTATTTGACATTTAGCCAAATGTAGTTGCATGTTAATCAAAAATTAATATTCTTTATACTGCCAAACGGCTGGTGGTGCATCATGACCTTTAACAGGGACCGGTATGGCCGCCTTGCGATTGGCTTGGGGCTCTGGTCGCCAGTGTGGTCCGTGCCTCTTGTACAAGCTCCGGTGTTCCTTCCGCAATACACTTGGAAAAGGATCCTTACGGCTATTCAAGTGAAGTGAAAACGGTGATTTTTTGTAGGTAAGCATATTGGCTTCAAACAGACGTCGCTCGGCTGCTTTTTGTTCGATTTCTTCCATTAAGCTTCTACTAGGGATGCGATAATTGCGAGGAGATTCGTCCTGTGGAACATACTTGTAGTTCTGTCGTATAAACGGTAGTCTTTTTGGAGCTGCTGCAAGCGCTTGGGACACTAATTCGGAAGCGCTTTTTGACATTCGAGTGTATGTGACCCTGCCACTAGTTGTGACCTTTGCGGCCAGCTTCCGATCGTACTTCTTCATTAGTTTTTCGTTTACTCCTTGTTTCTCAATACTTGTGGTGGATGAGACTGCCTTGGGCTTTGACGGTTTCGATGATGGTGATGGGATACGGCTGGAAGGTAGCATCGATTGTGAAGTCTCAGTGCTGGACTTTGGTAACGTCATGCCCAACTCTGCTAACTGGCGCTGCACTTCCTCAGCAATATATGCCCGCTGCTTTTTATGTACCATCTCCTCCAGCATGTCCACGCGTGCACTAATTCCCTCAATCTTCGCTTCAAACGTTACCAGTTTACTCTCATAATTCTGTACAGTCTGAGCAAACTGTTTTGTGGTATTTTCCAAAGCGGACTGAATGGTTTTACGCGAAATGAGCCGTTTGAAAATTTCCATTAGTTCATGCTTTGTCACGTACTCGCCGTCACTCGTCTTCTTTTCCGCTTTTCCAATTCGAACTATTTCCCTTGCCACATCGCGCTTGAAGGCTTTCGACATTATAATGGCGTAGACTTCATGGCGAACTATACCAGCAATCGATTGTGTCACTTCTGATGAAGAGTCCGCAGCGTGCTCTGAAAGATCATCAGATTCACTGTGCGATGTGCGCAGCATTTGGTTCTTGGTGGTGTCCTTGGTCTCTTTCTGTTTGCTTTGTTTGTCCAATGGAGCTGGACTCGCTCCAATATCACTCTCACTATTCATCTTTCTTCTATGTTTCTTTTCGGTTTTCGAGTGAAAAAAAATTTACAAACAATTTTGCGTGCGAGAATATATGTTTCAACTGCCGTATGTAAGTGTATACTAAGTATATAACAAACATGGAACAAGACTCTATTCGAACAGTCTACTTGTGTGAAAAAAAACAGGCTACCAAAAATATTAAATTGCTCAAATAACACAGGCCAACATGTATGACCACTTTCGTGAGGTTCAGCCTTCTGTGTATTAAATTCCAGTTGCAGTTTTTTGCACTGATTCCAAAACTGGTTTCGGTTTTTGTCCATCAGATGTTGTTTTCAAGATATGGCGGAAAATCCATTTTGCAGTATTTTTGGCTTTCAAAAAATTATGTAGATTGCACCGAGCAAAAATATTTGTATTTATGAGTTTTATGCGACAGTATGCATATTAATGCAGCCTAAAAAAATCATAGGAGCTGGATCAGCAAACACAACAGCGTCGAAATAGGCCATTGAAGAGTAATTTTCATCAAATTATGGCAAATTTTTCAAACTTAATCGTCGTGTAGATGCCATTGCGGTGATTGGATTTTAATTACAATCAGTTTAGCAGGTAGCCTAAGGGCTCTTCTATTTTCACAAATTTTGTTGCATTTAAATCAGCTGGATGAACAAAGTTAAGGCTGGATAATCCAGAAATAATTTATTAAAGTTTATGGCAGGACAACTAGATTGATACACGTAATGTGTATGGGAAATACTAAAAGACTACGTGATCTAATAAGGTCGGTGATTCTTAGTATTAAACGCTTTCAAACTAATTTCAAAAAGTTGATCGGCATCGGGTGACTATATCTTATGGTTGCCATAGAACCCTTCGGTCGAAAATGGTTTTTAATAAGACATTTTTTTTGTTTTGTTTTTAATGTTAGCGTCCTTAAACTCACTGATTACTAGTTCTATATGCTTTCAAATATATTCGCAAAATTTGCTTGAAAACCACCATTCAAGCTGGTCTCTCAACAGAAACTGGCCCACTCTCTCACATCAGACCCATCTCTCTGGAAGAAGTGCGTCTTCAGATACGGCTGCTAAAGTCCACTAAGGCCCCGGGCATTGACGATGTTGACGGCAAAACTGTCAAGGCACTTCCTGATATTACGGTTGCAATACTTCCCGACCACTTGGAAGTCCGCTGTGATCGTAATGATTGCCAAGAAGGGCAAGGATCACTCAAAGCCCAACTCCTAACGGCCAATTAGTCTACTGCCAACTTTCTCCAAAATATTTTAAATAATATTTCTTGGAAGATCATGCTATCCGATAGAACGACCTACAGAACATTGAGGAAGGACCCAATAACACAATTAGTTAGAAAAAACAACACGATGATAAATGAACTTTTTAAAAATAACCACATAGACATCAAACAAAAACACCAACTATACTGTTCAGGAGGAAATGCCCCAAGAATATATGGACTACCAAAAATCCATAAGGAAAACACACCACTCAGACCAATAGCATCATCTACAAACGTCCCTTGTTACAAAATAGCCAAACACTTAGGATACCTACTACAAAACATGGTATCGGAAGACTACAACAACATATTAAACTCCATGCAACTAAAAAATAGACTACAGGAACTAAAAATAGAGAATGACGAGATCTTGGTATCGTTTGATGTGATATCACTAGACATCGGATTTTATGTACTTTTTTAAATGAAGGTTGATTGAGGGGAAAATTTGGATTTATACTAATTAAATAACCCACTTTCCATTGGAAACTGCATATTCAATATATGCAAATTTTGCATATTTTACATACGTAAAATATGTAAACAAATATGCAAAATATGCACTAAATATGTAAAATATGTAATTGTATAAAAAATGTATAAAAATTGAGAAATTTGCAAAAATTCTTATTCTTGAGCTTAGATTATTGTTAAAAATATAAAGATGGCATATATAGACGGTTAAATGGGAGTTGTAGACCGAGCAAATGAAAGGTGTGCCTTGAAAGTTCTAAAATATGGGTAAATTTCTAAACTGTTCATTAATTTCAAATTTTTATGAAGATTTCTCATTTGAATTTAGATTATCATAAAGAAGGGTAAATAGGAGGAGAAGATCAAATGGTCAAGGAAATCGCTAAATTTGCAAAATTTTCTAACGACCTAAGTAAGATAACTTTGAAGGTTGGATCGATGGCAATTGAAGACGCGTATATTAGAGGCTTAGACCAAAAACCGCGAAATTTGTCAAATTTTCATTTGACTATTTACGAAAGCGCAGCAAATTTTCTACGCGCTCGGAAACTCCAAAATTATATATTAATCCCTTCCTGTCATGTGAATGCTGAGAATATACCTCTCCCGCACAACAACATTGTAAACATCGAACGAAATTCTTATTTTTCAAAAATGTTTTTATTATAATTGTTGTAGCAGTATACAATTAAGCATTTTTCTAAATTTTCCATTGTAAATTTTTGGCTTTTCTCAGAAAAAATTAGCTTGTATGCCGAAAAATTGCGTTCCACATCGCAGGATGTAAGCGGTGAATATTTGAATTTAAATATATTATATCAGACATATTAATTTTCCCCGCGTCAGTTATTTCCGAATCAGAATTGAAAAATATTTGATTAAGGTTATCAATTGAACCATAGTCCGGGCTCCGATCCAATACGTCCTTTAGTTTTTTTTTGCAGTTTTATACCGAATTCTAATTGCACACCATTTATAATGTCCTTTACTTCAGATAAAAGCTTGAAAGTTTTTGTAATTTCCATATTTCTTGGTTTCATCGAGGCTATAATTTCCGGTATTCTGTTAAAGTGATGTTTTATAAAAAATTAGATTTGGGATTCTTGAGGATTTCTTGCGCATTTTTTATAGATAGCGCATAATCCGGATTAAATGATTCTATGACCTTCAATGAGAAGAATATGTTTTAAGAGAATGGAGAATCTAAAATATTTATTCTACACTTACATTTTTGATACCGTCGAAATGTGTAGTAATACAGATAGCAGCATTAAGCCATGTTCCCCAGCGTGTAAAAACGGGCTCGGGTGGGAGTTCAATTTTCAACTTTTCCCTGTATAGCTAAATGCGAATAGGCTCCTTTAAAAAGACCTTTTTTTTACAGCTGTTATATACGAGTTGACTAGTGGATATGAATTTCGAATGGTTTCCGCCAAACAATTTATTCCATGCGCCAAGCAATTCACATGTAACAGTTTTGGATAAAACAGCTTTAAGTTTTGTCCAGCCTTCAGCATATATGCTGCCGCATCCGTAATTAATAGCAGTGGTTTGGTTTCATATGATTCTATGATAGAACTATTTACAAAACGTGCTATTGCTTGATAATTGACCTTATCCAATGCTTTAGTTGAAACTAAAAAGGTTTTTGAACGACCATTTTCAGTTAAGTTCCCAACAATTAGATTGGCCACAAATCTGCCCGATTTGTCAGTGGTTTCGTCGACCGAGAGCCATATTTGATCGTCACCCAAAGCCTCACGAATACTATCCATTTTTTTTTGCACTTGTCCAGATAGCATTTCCGTAATGTACTTTCTTCTGGTATTTGTTTCTTAATGTATTTTTTAAGAAAGCCATTAAATGTGTCATTATTTAAAGCATTGAAAGGTATGTTGGCTGCAATCAAGGCTTCGCAGAGTTCAATGTTGAATTCACCATTTTCATCGTCCTCCACTTCAACTGGCATCTGCCATCTTACAGCCAATTGTTTATCGCGCGCAGTTGCTAAGTGTTGATCCAATTGCGACTTTTGATCGCAAGCAATCTGATTTAACAAATTAAAATATATTTTCTTTTACTAATATGAATATTATTATTTTATGGATATATTGTACTCACTCGTTTTTTATTGCAAGTAAGACAGACAACTTTGTCTTCCTGTATTTCAAAACAGTTTGATTCCAATTCTTTTAGACATTTTTGAATCAAACGTGTTTTTTTTATCGCTTATTTTCGGCATTTTAATTAATTAAAAGTTGAATTGATGAAGTTGATTTACAAAGTGAAACGGATTTGCAACAAAATCAAAAAATGGTGAGCACAGAATCGCAAAAAGATCACATTAACTTTGGCCTAATAGGATAATAATGTATCTGAAATATGTCATTTCATAAAAAAATTTGTTTTTCACATATTTTACATATTTTACACTGCTCGCCACTTGAATAGGACACCTCTAAAGTCGATTTTCTATAGTTAATTGCTGCTAAACTAAGCCATCTAGGAAAATAATTTTTGTTTTCTTATAAAGTTTATTGAAATGTAGTAATTAGACGAAATTACAAAATTATTCAAAAGTTGTAAGTATACAAAAAACATTGTTAACCAATAAGTAACAAATTTTGGAGTCTTCATTTTGCACCACTTGAATAGGACACTTTATCTAAAAACCATTTAAGAATATTTCAATTCTTTTCAAATAACAATATTACTTAAATAAGAAATTACTAACATGTTTTTAGACCAAAAAAAGTTTTTAATAGTGTGTTGAGCCTCCTTTTTTCTCCAAAACCTCACACATTCGGTCTGGAAGGGATGCATACAATTTTCCCAAATAATTCAACGATATCGAGCCCCATGCTAATTTGATAGCTGCAATTAGTTCGGGAACGCTCGAATATTGCTGACCTGATCCATATACTTCACGTGTTAGCCATCCCCACACATTCTCAATGATATTCAAGTCCGGTGAATAGGGTGGCCAGTTTAATAACTCCACGTTTTGGCTCGCTATATACGATTTAACAATCCGGGCCGTATGTTTAGGGGCATTATCATGTTGATAAATCCATTTTAGATTTGCAAAAAGAGTTTGGAAGTGTGGAAAGGCCTCTTTCAATATACCATTATAACACAACGCATTCATGGTGGTTGGAATAAATTTAAGCTCACAGGTGCCATAATAGGAAATGGCCCCCCATACCATAATACCTCCAGCATCCAGCACTGCTGTGCAACTTATCAAGATGGTGTGGTTCTTTTCGAAGATCATGAAAATAGTAGCTGCAGCCATCGGGGCGCTCCAAAATAAACTTTTTTTCGTCCGAAAAGACAACACGTTGCCACTCCGAAGTCCAGGTGACATGTGCGCGCGCGAAATCAAAGCGTTGTAACTTCCGAGCCGGGTTAAGAGGTGGCTTCTTCTTGATTTTTAGTCTCTTCAGGTGTGTAGCATTATTAATAACACGACGCATGGTTGTCAAACTTGCTTTAACGTTGCATTTTTCCCTTATCTTGGCCAAAGAGTCGTGCGAATTGGAAGCTTCTCTTAATATAAGTCGCTGGTCCGCAATGCTAAGCACACTGTGGGTGCGGCCCTTCATGTTTTTACCATAATTAGCCTCATTATTTAAAAAAATTGTTATGTCGTGACGGCTCCTGTCGACTTTTTATGCTATTTTGGCAATAGAAAGGCCAGAATCCTTGTAAGCTTGGATTTTTCCTTTCTTCGATTTAGATAATGAAGTGCCACGCCCCATTTTAATTTTTTTTAATTTTATATACACTTCAATTAAAGCAAAAAGTTTAAGTAAACCAAAATTTGTGTGCACGTGTCAACGATACCGACCAAATAAAATGCATGTTCTATTCAAGTGGAAGAATGCTCACATAAAGTGCAAACAACTTTATAACGGTTCTATTCCAAAACTTGGAATATACCAGAAAGAGCGAAGAATGCTTGCACAAAGATAATATGCAAAAAATACCGTTATTCTACCATTTCGTTTTCGAGTTACGAGCAGTTTTAAAGAGAGCATACAGGGTGTCCTGTTCAAGTGGCGAGCAGTGTATACTCTGCAAGGGTATAAAAACTTCGGCACAGACGAAGTTAGCTTGGCCTTCTCGTTTTATGGCTGTTTTGCCAATTTTTTGGCTTTTAACTTAAATTGATCAGATATATACAAACTTTGGGGATACAGAGCATGTTATAGTAGAGTATGTTTCGGTTCAGTGGCTTACATAGTTTTTGAACCGGCGCTCCGGTTCGGTTCGTTACATGGTTTTTGGAGCTTACTAAACCGCAGTTTCGGTTCGGTTCAATAGTTCACTCGTAACTTGTTACGTTTTTAATGAAGGCCTGTTTTTGATTTCGAATTTCGGAATATTATAGTTATCTAATTTATATAATTGGTTTTTGACACATACAGCCATGCTACCATTTTCACTTCCGAAAAGTTGATTTTTGGACCAAATTTGCCATCAAATCGCAAAAAATTCGTGTGAAAGCGAAAATGGGAACATGGCTGATATTCAAAACTGAATTTCAAGGAAAACATCAGCTTCAACATTACATTTTTCAACTGCATAAAATAAGGTTTAATTCAAAATTTAATTAGTTTTTGTGTGCCAGCTAAACTATTACAATATTTAGTTGATTCAAGACGAAAATCTTAAATAAATGAAAAATTTGAGTGTTGCAGCTTAATTGTTGAAATTATGAGATGCAGAAGCCGATGCTGCAGGCCGATTATTATTAAAATTTTCGTGCGTTGGCAATTTAACGCTTGAATAGCCTGGAACTCGATTCGGAACTTTCTAAGGACTCGCTACTTGCCTTGGCCCAGTCCGGCTGCCTCTGCCTATTGTGTGCTGCTGCTGCTGCTGCTGCTGATGATGATGATGACGATGATGATGATGAGAGGCTCTCAGCTGGAAAATCCGCTCGGCAATTGCCAAGTGCTGGGGCTTAAGTCGGTCGCATTGAAGTCGCATTATGCAACAGCTTGCAGCTGACTCAACTGGACCGGAGGGGGCTGTGCTTTGGTTCTTATCCCTATTACGGGTTTATTGTTATTGTTATTATTATTATTATTATTTTATTGCATTCACACTCCAGTTGGTCAGTGCTTTAAAGCGATCTGTGTGTGTTCGATGCTGCATGTGCGAGTGTGTGTGTGTTTGAGTGTGAGGACATATCTGTAAAGCAATTAATAATAATTGGGGGACCCCGAACAAAATCTCGACAACTTTTTTGCGCACTCTACGCATCAGTTTGCCCAGAGTTGAGGCAAATATTTACAACATCCGCTGTCCGGGCTACACAAACACCAACACAATTAAACACACACACACACACACACACATGTGACTTCTGTGCGCGCTTTGGCAAATAAAAGTTCTGAAATGCGATTATCTTGATGAATTGGAATTTGAATTTTAATTCTCTGCTTTTGACCAACAAAAACAGATACACATTCAGGCTCGTACAAGGGCAGCGGGTATGCGGGGTCACCAACCAACCTCGCCCCTAGGGGCATCCACTTATTTACCCCGAAAAAGTTCTCGCATTACCCAACAAACAATTTGCTCCATCACATGTCTGCCGCCGGTTGGCATCCATTTCAGTTTCAGCCATTCCAATGGGCCGAATAAAGTAGCTACACGGAGAAAAATATGTGTAGGGCAGAAAGGCAATAAAGCTAAGTGAGCATTTGGCTACCAATTGGAAGAGTTTTGCTTAAGAACTGTATTTGGATCGCTAAAAGTGGGATCACTTTTTACAGGCTGTCAGAAAGACAAAACAGTCACCCTCAGAGACGATGAGAAATGGAAACGAGAATGTTTTCACCTACTTTGTGCATTTGTTTCCATGAGACACTTTGCTGGGCAGAATCTAACGAAAGTGGCTCTTTTACGCCTGTATGTGTGTTGCGCGTATGCTGGTGTAGACTGCAAGTGTGTAAGCTTTAAGAGAGTATAATGCTGAAACGGTGAGGGCAAATTAAAGTTTTTTTTTGTTAAAATAATGTTAAAATTTACCCATCTTTTAACCTGCATCACTAGTTTTTTTGAACCAACACATTGAAAATCTCACTCTTCAACTCTCTAAAAGACTTAACGTAATAAAATGCTTATCCAACAACAAATTTAGTTGTAACATAAATACGATCATATATGTAGTAAAATCTATTATAATGTCCAAAATCGATTACGGCATACACCTCTACGGAAAAGCACTCAAGTCAACCCTGAGCAAACTAAGAACGATATACCATTCAGCAATTAGACTCGCTTTTAGCGGCGTTCGTACTACACCAATCCATAACCTGCTACACGAAGCAAATATATTGCCAATAGAATACAGAATGATATACGGCTACACAAAAAAATTTCAAAATTATAATGAATTCTAAACACTTCCCAATAGAAAAAATCTACAACAAAATAAATAAATCCAAAAGAACACCAAAAATTCCATCTTCACTTTATGACACAATAGAACAATGCAAAAAACTACAACTCCAAATATCTCCCACTACATACAAAAACGAAAAAAATTCCCCACTGGTTAAATAATAACTCAAACATTAACATTTCTTTACATACATCCCTCAAAACAGAAAACCATAGTCTACCAACAAAAATTCAATAAACTCAGAAACTCACAGAAGGTCATAACATTTTTATACACTGATGGATCCAAGTCATCTAATAGGCTATTCACACTGAGGCACATCTAACATCTAACTTCATTATCAAAGATGTTCCATAAGCATTTGCCGTGCCAAAATTGTATCATCATTCCAACATCTTCTGGGGATGTTCCTATTTTACTTTGTTCCAATTAGTATTTTCATAATAGTTTTTGTCCACCAACGGGAATGGCGAAATATGCATAATAAATTCAAAAATGTCAAAAAATTCCGAATTATCATAGTAAGTATTATTAACTGAATTATATGAGCAGACATTTAATGATGTACATGATTTGACCTTATTGCATATGTTGAGGAATTCGTATCGGATGATATTATAGAGTTCGTCCCAGAGGTGTCGGACTGTGGCACCATTTCTGAAAGCGATGGCAGGCCACCAGCAAAACGCTCCAAGCATGACCACCAAGCGGAAGCATCAAAGGGATCTTCGTAATATTCTTCGTGAGATGGCAGCGAGTCAAGCTATCTTCCAGTCCGAACCATTTGTGCCTTGCAATACGCTTTTATTATTCATTCGAAATAACAAATCTAACGGTAGCAGATCTTCTCTCTTTAGCACCAGAAGAGTAGTCAGCAAAAGTATTAGATTGGTTTGACTTCTTAAAGGGGTTCATTTGAGGCAAGTTTCCAATTTCCATTGTGGGTACTGTTGTGAACATTTAAGATATTGTGCAATATATAGCAGAGGAATAACGTTGCGTACATTTGTGTCTCTTTATCTCAACACTTCAAGTCGGCTTTCAAGCATTTAGAAGGTTGATTGCGCCATCTAAATGTTCTTTTTAAGCATGTCAAGCCGCTTCTTAAATATAATATAAAATGATAACTTGTAAGCGAATTGCACGTATAAAAGTCACATTTTACTACCACTTGCAAACATCCAATCGCTTCTTGGTATGTGCGGATTCATGCCTCTCATGGGCAGCAGCTCCTCCTCATCTTCAATCTCTGCAACAATCGCATTACTGACTAAATCTGCTATAAGTTGACGAATTAAAAGTTGCTGCTTTGGAACAACCACCAATTGTTCTTCAAAATTCAGTTTATGAACTTTTTTTTGACAGTTTGCTAATTAACTTGGGCAGCATCTGAAGATGTTAGGTGTCAGATGTTGTCAGTGTGAATCGCAATTTCACATCTTCAAAAAATTCCATGCGTTCCGCTGTGATGTGCTCAGTGTGATTAGCCTATAACGGAGTGTCGTACAATGTAACCACTGAAAACAAGACAATTGCTTACCAGTTACTACCACAATACTCTTCAATTTTTACAGCTGAAATATCAGCTATCCTTACAGCATGCAATTACGCCAGCAAACAAAAAGGCAAATTTACCATCTGTACAGACTCTCTTTCCTCATTACAAGCAATCCATAACATCAACACGCAAAGCTACTACACCAATTCTATCAGGAACATCTTAAGTAAATACAAAAACAGTAAACTGTCACTGCTATGGGTCCCCCGGACACTGCGGAATAACAGGAAACGAGGTAGCAGACGAAATAGCAAAAAAAAAACACACAACTTCCCCCTCATCACTGAAACCAACGACAACCCATATGATATTTTAAAATACATCAAATAAAATACTAAAAAAATATAAAGATATCGTATACAACAACACCTCACAACATTACAAAAATATTTGCCATGACAATACACCAACAAAAAACATTTCTCGAACTGACGCAATAAAGTTTACGAAAATAAGACTCGGACACACCAACCTAACCCATAGCTATCTCCTAAATAATACCCCACCACCCATTTGGTCCAACTGCAACACAAATCTAACAATAACACACATATTAATTGATTGTCCCATGCTTCAGCAAGATAGAACCAAATTTCTTAAACCGTCAATGAATGAAATAACATCATTTAAAAATATCCAACAAACAATTGAATTCCTCAAAGCCACAAACAACTACCACCTAATATGCATCCAATATGCATACCCTTTACATCTTTATACCCACTACACAAAAATATTTCATATTACAAATGTACACAATAAGCTTAAGGCCATGGCTGCTATAGCTTAGTTCTAAGTTACGCGAAATTTGTAATCTCGCGATAATTTCTTTATAATAATAATAATAATAATATAATGCGTTTTTTTACAAAAATTTATTCAATATTTCCGAAAAAATGTAATATATGATACCTAAATGAGCAGAAGCATAGCCAAAACTTATCGTTTAAGCTCATATAAGTAAAATTTTGACATTTTTTTTTAAAAATGCTGATTTAAAAATTAAGAAAATCATGCTTATTGACAGAGTTATAAGTAAAATTAAAAAACAGTACGGAAAACCCGATTTTTGGGGAAAATTCGACTTGCGCTATCTCTAAACGTTTTCCGAAAAATCTGAAGAAAAAAAACTCAAAAATACTTACCCCTATAAGAAAAAATTATTTTGGGACACCCTAATGCATGTGGCAAAGTAAAGCAGATTGTGTGGGACTATTTCCTTCTTACTGATGGCAAAGTAATGTTGGAGTAATCCATTATGTAATGGCAATTTGCGCCGCTGAGTATGAATCAGAACACACCAGAAAAAAAAACCAAATCAACCCAGCGGCGCAAATTGCCATCTGCATTACTTTGCCGTATGCATGGCCGCTTTGTAAACGGGGTGCGTACAGCCTGCATTACTAGTAATAAAACAAATATGCCAGAGCCGAACTGCCCTCGGATTCCCATTACGAATGCGTATATTTTTTTTAAAATTGTAATGCAGAATGTTCGCAGTCCGTTTACAATTCAACACACAATTAAGGAATTGTATACTCAGTCGTAAAGCACTTGTAATACGATTAAATTTACTAAAGATGGATAAGTATTCGGGTGGGTAATGCACGTGTTATACGAAGCAATGTACTATTGATAGAGAAGTATATGGGTTGGTAATGCACGTGCATTACAGCCTATATGAGTGGGAAATGATGTAGAAATGCAGTGGTTTTTATATTAGTTTATTTTAAATGATTTTATTTGTTATTCCTTGATGAATAAAATGTATGTTTTTACAAAGCTTTAAATTGTCCAGACTACAAATGAGAAATACGTCATTTTCGTCAGCTTTTTAAGGATTATTTTGGCATTTTTCAATTTTTGGTTGACTCTGCATAATCGTGTTTTGAGCCTCCATCACTTTTGCCAATTGAGTTTTCATCTTTACGAGTTTGTTTAACAACTAAGCCAAATTCAAGTGTCTCCTCGCCACGTATGTGTCAAGTAACTGCTACACTTACACATTTGTTCTGCATACAGATACAAATTTAGAAAATAGAAGAAATGTCAAAAAACGCTTATGGATGAGGGGGGAAATCACATCGGCTCGTGTGTGGCACGATTCGTTGTTTCAGTTTGTTTCCGATGACTATCTCTCTAACGAAAAGCAGCGGTTGTATTGCATTACTTTTTCGTCAGGCGTAATGCATACTTTCGGCAGAATACGTTGAGCTCTGCGCCGCTGGGAAGTGTTCTGTTGAGAGAGTAAGCGAGACGGTTGAACTTGTCCCTGTTCTTTCGCTGAGCAGACAGCATAGAAAAAATTGGTTGACCATATTCAGTTAGCAGACTGAGCGCACGGACATTGTTAATAAATAACTCAGTGACGCAAAATGATAGCGAACAGCTGACTAATATCTGAGTAAAAAGTTGAAGACGCAGAAAATTGTGTTTCTATGCTAAATCATCTTTGGTATTTTTGTTTTGGCAGTTCCTTTATTGAAGTGAGTACTAAGCTCAAGGCATTTAAACCCGTAACAGCGTCTGCGTGGTTATGCAACCTGTGTTTCTTTCTTCCTTTTATGCCCTTTAGTGCCCTCTAGCTTTACCTATCCTTTCCACTTCGTTCCCCCCAGTTAATCAATCCAAGACATGGATCACTGTCCACTTCGGTTACAACTCTGTCCTCTTACTTTTGTATTTTGCGGAGACTCGGACCTCTTTCCCCTGCCGAGTCTAGGTATAGGCCAGAGAAAGGCTGCGGAGACGAAGATCTTTCCAGCCTTAAAGGAAGAGTTAAGTGAGACCATACATGGCCTTCCTTATCAACATCACTTGGTAATCGATATTCCAAGAACCTTAGTGCTCAGATGTCTCAGACCTTCTTTACAAACTTCTTGTAAAAGACCTTAGACGCGACTGAGATATATACTTCTCGTGAACAGGACCGTAGAAACCTTAGCAGAGAAGGAACGTCCTTCTTGGATACTTCCAAGAGGCTTAGTAAAAGGAGATGACCAAATGTTTTGAGTCTTTGGTGGCCTCTTCCTCACTCCCACAGCTGTCACAAAGGACGTTCTAAGCGATGCTTAGGCATGCTCTGCCTCTGACGAATGCTGTCTAGCTTTAGCGCAGATCTGAAAGGTTTTCCATCGTTTCGTAGCTAGGCGCCGGGTTTCGTTTCTTGTAAATAGTTTGTAGGAGGCCAAGGGCATCCCTATCCCATCTTTTTAAAAAGCAGCTGGATATTAGTGTCCTGTGTAGCCTGTTTCCCTCAAAGTTGCAATATTCAGGCACCCAGATGAAATGGATATGGAAATACCAAGCGAAATTAGGCGGTACACTGCAGCACTCTGGGAATTGGAATGAGATTTTCTCAACGAGTTCGGGAAAACGTACTCCCACTTCTACATTGACATCTAGCTTAGATCCATCTGTGTGGATATGGAAACCATTTGCTCACTGATTTGGGTATGAATTTCAATTCAACAGTTCGAGCCACAATTGCCTTAACCAATTCATGGATTTATTCTACAATATTTGGATGTGTCTACCAAACTGTATCCATTTATCTGCAAGTGTAGCTGTCGCTTTGTATCATCATCATCGTCCTCATCAGCATCAGACACCGACGCATCAAGTGCCTTGTTGGGCTTTTGTACCTGTTGTAATTGCATAACTGTCGAGGGCGCGTGTGTATTTTGTATTTATGTATCTGTATCTCTCTGCATTTGTATCTGTATCTGTGTCACAGGCAATTCTCAAAAGCATAAAAGTCAAATTTGTCGCATGGCCCACGGAGACGGCAGCCGCCGGTCGCCAGTCGCCAGTTTTGTATTTCCCAGAGCCGCCGGAGGGACAGATAGCGGGAGAGGCGTGGCACGGAGCGCCATGGGTAGGGGAAGGCCGCTCAGGTAATTGGCTTTGATATCCGTATCTCAGGCATATGGATACATTTAGATACGCACTCGACATGCACATGTCCCGGTCGGTCGGCCGGACGGTCCCCAGCAACGTAAAAGGTTGCTCAAGGCAAAACAAACACCGGCCACGAGGGGGAAATCGGGATGCGTAACTGGAACAGGGAGCAACATTTTGTGGCCAATTGCCTGAAGTGGTGGCCAGTGGAGAAGGCACCGATACAAAAGCCCGAGCTTTAATGGACACCACTTGACCGAGCAAACAGAAGGGAACAAGCGGAAGAGGGAAGTGAGAGAGCTGATAAATGAACTCAACAATGCTGCACCTTTTAGGGTACATTTATGAGACTCAATTCCCCCCGGGAAGCCAACAGCAGTTGATAGTGCAAAGTTGTGCAAAAAAATTAGCAAAAGTTTTTTATTACGGACTACATTTTTGGCAAATTATAATTTTGGTTAATTAAGGAACAAGCACAGGGAGAAGGGACAGGTAAAACGGAGGCTACACATCAGAAGAATTCCCTTAAAAATCTATGAGAATTAATGAATATTAAGAGAAAAGCTTGGAAAAGTTTTGCAAACTTCAAGAAGAAAACTTTGAAAAAGTTGAAGACAAAACTAGACAATAAACCTTAAATAACTGAGAATACTGCGGATAGCGAAGATCAAAAGAAGCGATAAAATGGGACACACAAGAAAGTAAGAGACTAAGAAGACGGCAGCAATTGCTATACGCGAAGAAAGAAATATCTAGAGAAATGTAACACACAAATGAGAAAAGGAAAGAGAGCGAACGAGAACCAAAATCTTTACCTTTCTCATATTTTCTTATATTTTTATCAAACTGCCCATTTGTTCGTATGAAAATGAAATATTCACACATATTGCAGTTGTTTGCGCGATCGCCTTTTTCAAGATACTCTCTTCCACTGGTTGTGAATGAAAAACAAAAACTTTAAACATGCTTATGTATGTAGAGGTTTGACATGTAAGGGACATTTACTTCTTATACTTGCAGGCAGATCAAGTTTATTTACCCCCGCAATTTGGAAAAAACGTCATATCTTCCACAGTTTCGTAGAAACATAGATGGTTCATACCTTCTGGAGATATTTAGTCAAGATTTAATCAAGATTATTTATAGCTTCAAAGCTGAGTTGTATCGAAGAATAAATTTGTCATTTCAGAACTTCACCTTCGATCAAAGTTACTTTAAATTTAGATGGAATACTTAATATAATTTTCTCTTGTACAAGCAATTCGAACTATGTAATTATTGTGATGGTCAGTCCATTATTTTCGAAAATGGAACACCACACTCGTCCACTCTATGCTAATGAGTAAGTGTGTCCAAGCCAAGCCCAAATTTCGCCTGCACCCCCGCACATCCAGAAAGTATTTATTGCTCGTTGGCGTGAACTTGGTGGGGGCAGGGGGCAAAACTGCTAATAGGATTTCCCCTCTGTTTATGTGGATGCTAATTAGAGGCAAAAACACATTTCTGCTGCCTTTTTGCTTAATTGATGAAATGAGATGAAAAAAAAAAAACAAACGCACAAACATTCGGGGAATAAAAAGGTCATAAAAAGTTATCGGGCCTGTGGCAGTTCTTCATGCAAATGAGGAGGATGATAAATATCGTTTTAAATGACAACACAAAGAAAGAAATGATAATAAACCTGTCAAATTAATTGCTTTTCACCGCAAGTCAACGGCAAGCGAAGTTATGAAACTTCAGTTTGAGGAGAAAAACAAAAACATGTCGCCTCATTAGGAGACCACGTAAATCCTGGTCAAAAGCTGGTAGCCTGTTGGGCTTTGCTCTGGGTAATTGCTCCCCTAATTGGATGCATCAAAACAGTTGTGTTGTCATCTTGGTCTTTTGTGTATACGGTTTTGCGCTACCCCCCCCCCCCACCCGAAGGCAATGCGCCAAAATGTCCACAAGATTTGTCCAGCCGGAGTTGCAATTGCGCATTGCGTGAGGCGTGAGTCGTGCGGTGCGGTACGGTGCGATGATGACTCGGTTGTTGCGGTTAGCAGACTGGCAGCCAGACTGCGGTTTGCAGGACTACAACTCCCAACTCCAACTGTCCAATTTTGTTTTCTGCTCAATTATGAAAGGCAATTAACGCGCCTCGATTTGCCTTTTGCCTGGCCATCAGGTAAACAGTTAAGAATGTTAGGCATGCGGTTAATTGGAATTTTCGACGACTTGTTGCGGTCAGTTCATCGCCGAGAGCACAATTCAAAATATCAATGAGAGTGTGGGTAGAGGGAAAGGCATGCAAAACCAGAAAAGTATTTTCCTTTGCAAAGTTTTTTTGCAATTTAGTAGGTTGGTATAACAGTTTGTATGCAAGGGGGCAGACGAAAGTCCTCAACGAGAGGCACCACGAATGTCTTTAATGCGAGGCAGCCTGAATCCTGCTCGAACGAACTCGAAGCACTGTTCTTCTTGCATATGCTTCGCACTCTCAAGAGACCCAAAAAATAATCAAATTTAAAGAATAAAATTAAAATAAAAATAATTTAATTTTAGAATCTATGACAACAATTCGTTGGTTGATTATTCGATTTATTTGATGGCATTAAAAAAAAGTAAAGAAAACTGATGATTGTTGAACAAACTCATTATATACAATCCATTTTGTTATAATCAACATTAGTTTTTCATTGTCTCTATTTCAAATTCTTCCTCAATGATATCCGTTATGATACTTTCACCTGATAAATCAACATCACAATTGAAATAATCTTCAAATCAGTCTGAAAAGTCGATCTTTGCTCTTAGGAAATCTAAATTCCGGCTTAACGGAATGTTCTCATCATATCATCAGCGAAACAAATAAAAAAGGCAGCCAAGCCCGAGTGTCATATATACTCTGTAACTGCAGTAGCAGTGCTGCGGCAGCTAACTTCCATTTAATCATAACTTGACCAATAGATGGCGCCACCACTTGCTTTGAACAATGCTGGTTGAGGGAATTTCAGAACTGACCACTACTGTGACCATTCGGCAACCCAGCCGCTGCGGCAACGAACTTTCTTTTGGTCTTACCTTAAGTATAGTTCATCCGATCTTTATTACTATTTGATTATCTTGACTAAATATCTCTAGCAGGTATGAACCATCTATGTATCTACGAAACTGTGGAAGATATGACGTTTCTTACAAATTGCGGGGGTGGCAGGGGGCGTGGCAAAAACTGTAAATAAACTTGATCTTCCTGCAAGTATAAGAAGTAAATGTCCCATATTTGTCAAACCTCTATCTCTTACCATCTCTGAGATCTGTGCGTTCAAACAGACTGACAGACAGACAGGGCTATGTCGTCTCGACTGTTGATGCCTTCTAGCAGGGGTGCCCAAGCCACGCATTCATTGTTGTTTTACGCAAAGGTATAGCAGGCGCTTACCTTATATTATAACATACTCGCCCAATTCACATCGAATGCTTGCCGAAGTCAAGCATCACTGTGTGTCGCGCTCTCTGCTTGGGGAACCCTGGCGTAAAGCAAGGCATACTCAACTAGGTAGCCGAACTCGCTCTCTCGCTCTCTTTGCTTACTTCTTTGATGCCAGTCTGTGAACAACAGTTGCGAGCGACGCATCTATGCGGACGAATTTTTTGTGTTCTGCTTCTTAGTTCGCCCTCTCGCTCTCTTTTGTATTTTTATAAGAAGTTGTGAGAGAGCGAGTGCGGCTACCTAGTTAAGTATGCCTTGGTGTAAAGCAACAACACATTCATATGCGTTCTCTCCTCTCTTTCATTCCAAGCGAAGGTTTTGTTGTTGGAGCGTGCAGACCTGCAACAACAACTTCATATGTGCCTCTCTTCTCTCTTTCTCCTATGTCTTTGGCAAACTCGAAAGCAATAACAGTGATACTAGGTTACCGATTGCCGAACACACACAAGCAAAATTCGGGTTTCTCTTTCTATTTTTTGTTTGGTTTTTGTGTTGTTGCTCCACGCTGCTGGGTTCTCATTGTGGGCACACCTGTCTTATAGGGTCGAAAATGATTCCTTTTCCCTGTTACATACTTTTGCACAAACTTTATATACTCTGCGTACCTTTGGTTTAAGAAGCAAATTTGACTTTTCTCTTTTAAAAGCGAAAAAAAACAACTATATTTAAAAAAAAAAGCCAGAATTCCCGGCACCCGCTGATATTTTCTTTTCCCGAAAAGAAGCTGTTTTGGCAACACTGTTCATTTTTCTGCCTGAGGTGGACCTTAAGTCATAAAAACCTTCTTCTCGTCTGGTCCCAAACGAAGTTCCACAAGCATTGTGCTAATGCTTAATGCAAACCACAGCCATTCTCCTGATATCTGGAAGTCATCCCTCATATTACCACTTCATAAAAATAGAAGTAGAACTAATATTCAAAATTATTGTGGAATAGCAAAACCTTGTGCCATTCGCAAACTATTTGAATTGCTCAGTTGCAGCACCAGTGTTTGCTCTCTTATGCCTACATCACAGCACGGGTTTATGAAGAGCCGCTAAGTAAGCAGCACGCCTTGGCTATCACATTTGAAGGTTGGCAGCACGAGATTTATAAATTAACCAGCATAAAACCCGACGCGCTTCGCTGCGCCGCCATTAGTATAGCCCTTATTAATATGGAACTAATGTCTCACATCTTGACATTTCACCCACTAACCACCCAGCTTCCATCCACTTCCCACCCACTTCCCACATACTTCCCACCCACTTCCCACCAACTTCCCATCCACTTCCCATCCACTTCCCACCCACTTCCCATCCACTTCCCACCCACATCCTACCCAGTTTTTTTTTTAGCATGTAGAATTTTCCGGGCATTTTCACACCGCCTCAGGGCGGAGTCCTGTCGCCCCTTCTATGGAACCTTGTGGTCAACGAACTATTACGAAAATTCCGCAGGAAAGCACCCAAGATAACCGCATATGCTGACGACATAAGCATAATATCCATCGACTCTTAGCTCAATCATGGACTCTACTCTCAAAGAGATACTAAAGTGGGCCACAGAAGCCGGACTCAGTATCAATGCGGAGAAGACGGACCTGATTCTCTTCACCAAGAGATACAAGGTACCGCAATGGACTCCACCTACGATAAATGGAATACAGTTAACGCCAAAGAACAACGTAAAATACCTTGGAGTAGTTATCGACAGTAAACTGTCATGGAGACTCAATGTGGAGGAAAGGGTGAATAAGGCAACCAATGCGCTATATGCATCCCAGAAGATGCTAAGCAGCACTTGGGGCCTATCACCAAGTCTAACGCACTGGCATTTCATCTTAATAATACGACCGATACTACTACATGGCATATTGGTATGGTGGCAAGCCACGGAGAAGTCCACATATCTAAAGCTGATGAAAAAGGCCCAGCGGCAGGCAATTGTCTGCATAACGGGGGCGCTGAGGTCCACTCCAACAAAAGCACTCGAACACATCCTAGGAGTCAACCCCCCTGGACATCCAAGCACGCCTCCTTGCACAAAAGACGGCCCAACGTCTTTGTGCGGCAGGCACTATGGCAATAAGGAAAGATGCGGAATTGGCAGAACAATACGCACCAAACAATCAAATAAACATATACGTTGACAGCCAAGCGGCAATGCCAAAGCAATGCAGAGACACGGTATTAACTCCAAAAATGTTGTGGCAAGCAGGGAGGCAATAGATTCCCTCAGCATCTATAGAAAGGTGCAAATCTACTGGATTCCCAGCCACCGGGGCATTGATGGAAACGAAATGGCTGACAAAAGCCGGCTTGCAAAAGCCGGAACCGCACTAAGCCAAGAAGCAACACTGAACATATCTATCTCCGTACAGACGCTACACAGCAATATGGAGGAGATAGCGGAGAAAGAAGCGGAAGAAAATTGGAAGAACACAACCGGCTGCAGAATCTCAAAAATCATGTGCAAGACAAGAGACAGAAAACTCACGCACTATATACTACAGCTCCAAAGAAGAGACTGTAGACTGCTTATAGGCATACCAGCTGGTCACTGCCTAGCAGCTGCTCACGCGAAAAAGCTAGGAATCACGACAACGGAACACCTTCTGTAACACCTCATCTGCAGCTGCCCAGCGATCGCTAAGACGAGATTAAGACATCTCCACTCCCCAAGTCTCACCTCTCTTGAAGAGGCGGCAAGGAAGTCTCCCAAACAACTATTGGCATTTGCATCCTCTTGGATTTCTAATGGTACCCAGCAAAAGCTACCCGGCCTCACTAAGGACCGTAAGGTCTATGTGTGGCCCCAACAAAGGGCCAGCCGGAACTACCTACCTTCACAGCAGGTGCCCGGATTTTCCAACATTGGAAAATCACTTTTCAATTTATTTCGTATTCTGTCCTAAAATGGTATGCAGTTATGTTTGAATTATCATAAAGATTTTTGAAAATGAGTTTGAACTTGATCGGATGAAAAACGAAAAAGTTTCATACAACAGTTTTCCACGAATTTTCCCACTTTGGGGTTGAATTTCCAAAAATTTGCAAGTCACGTTTCCTATATTTTATTATGTGGGTATTTCTCAAATGTCGAATGCTACATTCGTACGCATTCAAAGTGAAGAAAAGCTTATGCGAAAACTTTATTTTATTTTGACATAAGGCGAAACCTATAGCCCTTGTTTAGCACTATAATTGGTGCTAAAGTTGATTTTGGGCAATTGTTCGTTTTCAAAATAATTACAAAAACCAATGCATTCGCATGCGACAAAAACAGAAGTCACTTTCAAGGCGAGCAGTTCCAACACTGATTTCAGCGGATCCTGAAGGAATATTTTAATGAGACTAATTTTTAAATATTATGCATTATGTTTATTGCAATCACATAGTTTCTCATGGTTTCTTGTGCATTCTTTTTTGACCATTTGTACCCTCAGAAAGATTTTAGATGGCAAAAGTATAAGAAATCTAAAGTCACTTTTATCAAAAAAGAAGTGCAAATTCAATGTATAAATTAGAAAAATTGCGCTACCGCGGCCGTAAATCCGAATATTTCGAAATGGGCTATGTATAAATGTAAGATTGGCTTTCATTAATGCAATTTGACTGTTTCCCCATGAAAATTAGATAAAACATAGTGTTTTCAACCACTTTTACATTTTTGGCTGCGGTTGACATTTCTGTGGAAATGCCCATGTGTAACTTTGAAAATGTGTTTGGAGCTAGCTAATCGCTGGCAACAAGGGGGGTGAATTTTCCGAAAATTTGGTATGCAATTATTGTTGTTGTCCCTACGCCAACAGAGCCAAAATTCAAAAGTAAACAGAAATGGTTCGATTTGGACTGCTTCTTGGAGCGTAAGAAAGTTCTGAAGCTGCTTAATAAGTCTGTAACATCGGGAGATGAGAATATAAGAAAGGCCTATGTCGAAAATAACAAGAAATACCGACTCCTCTGCTTGGAAAAAAGAACTAAGTACTGGCAGCAACTGGGAGAGAAGCTGGATGAGGTAAAAGACAGCAAAGGATGGTGGAAAATGGCACGAGAGCTCAAAAATAGCCACTTTCAGACAGAAAACAACATCTCAGCGATCGATTTTCAGAGCTATTTCCAAAATCTACTGAGCCCAGTACAAACTGCAGCGGATATTATTTTTCTGAGGATCTTTGCAACAGATGATTTGATCGAAATATTGAAAATACTGGATCAGGAGAAGATAGAATACCATATGAATTCTATATAAATTGCCCGATGGCCTTCATAGACTCACTGGCTGTAGTCTATAATGACATGCTGGACACAGGAAGAATTTTTAGAAACTTGCACATCGAGTGTCGTATTCCCAATTTTCAAAAAAGGTGACCCAGACCTGCCACAAAATTACCGAGGGATTTCCTTTATAAATTGCATAGCGAACGTTTTTATGGGCATTCTGAACAGTCGACTAACAAATTGGGTTAAGTGTCACGACAAATAAAAAAGAGTATCAGGCCGGATTTCGAGAAGGGTATTCGACTGTGGACAACATATACAACTTAATATCCATAGTGTATCTGAAACAAGAGGAGAGAAAGAAAGTATACGCCTTCTTTGTCGACTTTCGTGCTGCGTTTGATAAAATCCCAAGGAAGCTTTTGATGTACAAATTATATTCGATGGGAGTCTCGACCAAATTCCTAAATGTGCTGGAGAATATTTATGCAAACACGAATGTGGCAGTCCGGACAGGCACGGAGCTATCTGGTTATTTCGAAACCAATATCGGAGTGAGGCAGGGCTGTCTACTGTCGCCTTTCTTGTTTGCGCTCTTCCTAAACGATCTCCATGATAGCATAGGTGGCGGCCCAACAGTGGGAAGTGAAAATATACGCCTTATATTATATGCGGATGACATAGTTATAATGGCTGATGAAGTCATTGTATTGCAGGAAATGATCGATCGCCTGGAAATTTATTGTCAGACTTGGAATATGGAAGTGAATATGGCCAAATCGGAAATAATGGTATTCAGGAAAGGAGGGCGCCTTGCAAAGAATGAAAAGTGGACATTTCAGTGTGAACCCATAAAGATTGTACCTGAGTACAAATATCTAGGAGTTATGTTGACGCCCACTTTAAATTTCAAGAAGCATGTTAAAGCTAGCAAAGCATCAACATAACCTGGAAGAGCCTTCTCGATAAAAACAATGTCTCCGCTGAAATGAAGTGGAAAATTTATGAAGCCGTGTGTAGGGCAATACAAGCTTACGGAGCACAAGTTTGGGGCTATGGCCAACATGAGGAAGTGGATAAGCTGGAAGCATTTTTCATTAAGCGTATCTATAACCTGCCACAAACAACGCCACACTATTCACTTGCTCTAGATACGGATAGATACGGTAGCAGATTCTACATGCTGGACCAGCACCTTCGGTATATCTACAAAACTCTGTTTATATATGATAGCCCATAGGTTGCCACGAATCCTGTCGCAGTTGGTATTGGATAAAAATGTATTCTGGGCAAAAGAGCTATTCACACTGAGCTCATTGCATAACATAGAGTGGAACTGGGGCAACGAGACCTTATGGAATATCAATCGCATTGCACTATTAGCGGAGCTTAAGAGACACAGACTTACAGAACTCGTGCAGCAAAAATTAAGAAGTGAATGGAGAATTTACCGAGAACTTGACCATACCGTCGGCAAAAAATATGCACAAGTAGATACCCGGGCAGTGTCATGGATTATTAAGGCAAGAAGTGACATGATACTCTTAAATGGAAACAGATTCATTACAGGACCAACTAATAAATGCGAAATGGTGCAACACAAATGAGGTAGAGGACATAAATCATTTTCTGGGTAGATGTCCACAGAATTTGATGTTTTAGCCAACCTGTCTTAAGCCCAACTCAGATTAGAGACATTTTAAATGATGCGAGCGACACTAATTGGAAGGGCTTAGTAGAGTTGCTGCAACAGGCCACCCAGTATAGGAAACGGAAACACAAATAATATAAACTAAAGAAATTTGGTGGGCCCCTAATCCGACACTAGGTCCCAACGATCCTGTATCTCGCGACGAGCGGGGATGTAGTAAGACTTTTTGTATGGTATCTAGGGAACCCCTTAAATAAAATAAAACAAAACTCAACAAAGTAATAGAAGCGAATTCTCCGACTGACGACATATAGTCATAGTCGAGTACTATTTAAAACCTCTAGCAATTAGATATGTTATAGTTTCTTTTGAAATTTTTTGTATAAAGCATGTGTATAATTGGTTTTAAATAAATTTATTATTATTATTATTATTATTTTGTTGAATTTTCCTAAAGATCTTTGAAAATGAGTTTGAACTTGATCGGATGATAAACAAAAAAAGTAGCATACAACAGTTTTTCGCGAATTTTCCACATTTCCCCGTCAGAATTTTCCAAAATTCGTTCTTAGTACTCACATTCAGCAGAAGATAAAACTAATGTGAAAAATTCAGCATCCTATCTCTTATGGTTTGGACCAATCAGTCAGGTTGAACTCTTTTATAAATGTAGAAGATGTCAATCAATTGATGGAGCGTGCACCGCTTTAATCTAAATGCTGATTCGTCTGCCATGTGAGGCGCTTTCCAGTGGTATAAAAGAAGAAATTTCACAGTGTGATTCTCTGTCGGCTGCACAAAAGTATGCAATAGCTTAGCCGCCAACATTAATTGCGCCTGCCGCCTAAAGGTATGCCTCACATATGCTTAGAGTTGATTTACAAGGGACGAACTAAGCCTATGCTATGCAAAATCATTGCATACTCTGGGGCTGAGCTCTAACATGTTCGAGTTGCCAACCCAATGAATGTTGCGTTCCACAACCAACCAACCACCGCCATGTGGAGCGTAAGTAAAAGAATGTTTTGTCTTGCATTTAAATCTTTATTAATTTTTTTTTCTGCGATTTTCGTTTTGTTGTGTTTTTTTATTTGTTTTTCGTTTAAATTAATTATAGTTTTAAAACTTCGGGTTTCATGTTCATAATCGTAATAATCATAATAATAATAATAATCATCATCATCATCAGCTTCGTCATAATTCATATGCATAACGTTACTTACAGTGTGTTTGTTGTGTGTTTTAAATTATATATTTAATCATAATTTATAATCATAATGATAGTAAAATGTAAACTCTTCTGTTATTTCTTTCTTCAAATGCGATTTCCTTGTTGTAGCTGTCTTTGCTGCGTTCGGTTTATAGTTTTATAAAATATCACATTTTAAGCTTTTTTTTTTTTGTTGTTGTTGTTGTTGTTGTTGTCAAACCAAAAGTAGTAAGCGGAAATTAGCCCAAGAACCAACGCAAGAAGCAGCTGAAACGCTTTAACTGTTTAGTTTCTTCGTTTATTAAGTATTTGTGTTTTTTTTTTGTTTTCTTTTGTTTTCTTTTTTTTTGTGTGTGCTAAAAACTTTGTTTATTTTGTTTTTGTAGGTTTTTTGTTTTCCCCTTTTTATGCAATATTTTGTTTGTAATGTTTATTTAGACATTTAAAACTCTCTCAAAGTGTGCAGTTTAGAATTTAAAAATTGTTATCTGATATATGTAAGCGGTTTCTATGTGTGTGTGTGTGTGTGTGTGTGTGTGTGTTCGGCCTTTAATGTTTTGCCAAAACTAAAAGAGTAGAGCATACTGTTCAGATCTTACTAAGCCAGAAGGGTATGTTAAAGCGAAGGAACAAATTTGAAACTTTTCAAGTTTGCTTGAATTTGGCCCTTTCCTTAAGCTAAGAAGCAACTTTCAAGAGACAATTTACTAATTCCAGATTGTTTCCATTTCCACTTTTGCAAAAATTTAACGATTTGGTCGCTAAATCGCAAAAAGTAGTTGCTCCGAAATTCGCAAAAATTTCACCGATTTAAAACCGGCAACGTATGAGTCCATGAAATGAAAAGTAAATGGGGGAAATGTCGCTAGAGATAAGACAATTTTTTAATATTCTTTTCCTATTTTAGATTGTTTTTGTGGACTCTCCTGTACAATTTGTCTTAAACAATTGTTTTCCTAACCCTAAATACCTTTTGACAACAACAAATTGCACTTTGGCTGAAGCGATAACCGATAAGTTTGTCGACACAGCAGCTTCTGCCAAGTGAAGTGTCGCAGAACGGATTGCATATAACCCAGAATCGATAACAAAAAGTTGCAAATTTTGGAGCACTTAAAATTAACTTTGTACGAATTTGTTAAAAGTAAGTGAAAGTCGGAGCACAGCTAATAAAATACCTAGTAGTCGAGCATCATTGAACGCATCGACTGCAACTTGACAGCTATCAGATCGATATACTTTTTGAACAGCCCTCATATCGAAGCAGAAAAATTTTTTAGTTTACTCTTATCTGTTTGTAACACAATAAAAAAAAAACAGAATTGGAAAACCTCTTTGCGTTTTCAAAAAAGATTTTTTTTAAAAAAGGTCCCAAAAACAGCCTCGACATGGAGAAGGCCACTTGCAGGGGACATTATTCATAACAGTTGACAGAGAATAACGAATAACACAAGGCAACAAAATATGACTTTTTCCTGTATATTGAAGGGTCAGTGGTGATTCTAGATGAATCTAATAAAATCTTTTTTCAGAAATGGTCCATCACGTCGAGATTTTTAGTAATTTGAGCTTGAAAGTACAAAAAAAAGCCTTATTTGACTCTTTTCATACGCGTTTTGTGAAGAACCCATACTATTGTTTTGACTTTCTTTGATATTATCGGAAAGAATTACTCCTTAACTTCGAAATAAACTATAACAAACAATTTTACGATTTTTTCCAATGAAGAAATACCATTTTTATACCCTTGCAAAGGGTATAAACTATATATACTCTTGATCAGGGCGACGAGCTGAGTCGATTGAGCTTTGTCCGTCCGTCTGTCTGTCTGTCCGTCTGTCTGTTTCAACGCAAACTAGTCTATCAGTTTTTAAAAAAGGCTTTTAAAAAGTTGAAATGGATCACTTTTTGATGAAGCATTTTGCTACAAGCACTTTTCACCAGATTTATTTTAACTGAACACTTCATTAGTTCCAGATTTCTGTAAAAAACCTTTAAAATTTCGATTTTTGGAGAAAAAAATTCATCGCAAAATTTGTAATCTTCTCCTAAGACAAACTTAAAGTTGAACAATCACTCTTTCACCAAATTTATTTTAGCTGAACTCTTCTTTAGAACCAGATTTCTATAAAAGTATTTAAAATTTAAATTTTTTCAAAAAAAAAAAGGTAGCGCAAAATTTGGGATCTTTAAGATCTGATCCCAAGACAAACTAAAAGTTGAAATGAAGCACTTTTACCTTATTTATTTGAGCTGAACTCTTCTTAAGTACCAGATTTCTATAAAAAGTAATTCAAATTTCAATTTTTGGGGATTTAAAGGTAGCGCAAAATTAGCAATCTTCTTTAAAATGTGTAATGACATTAAAAAAAAACTCTATATTTAGCACAGAGTCTTCTTTTTACTGTACGCTGCTAATATGTTGGAACCGACCGGATCGGATGACTATATCTTATAGCTGCCATAGGAACAATCGGTCAAAAAATGGGTCTTAGTGAGAAAAACATTTTTGTTTTCAATGTTAGCGTCCTCAAACTCGTCTATTATAAATAATTTATGCTTTTAAACAGATTTGCAAACTTTGCTCAGAATCGGATGACTATATCTTATAGCTGCCAAAGGACCGATCGGTCGGAAAATGGGTCTTACTGAGAAAAACTATTTTGTTTTCAATGTTAGATTCATAAAACTCGTCCATTATTAATATTTTATGCTTTCAAACAGATTTGCAAACTTTGGTCAAGATCGGATGACTATATCTTATAGCTGCCATAGGACCGATCGGTCGGAAAATGTGTTTTAGTGAGAAAAACTTTTCTGTTTTAAATTTTATCTTTCTTAAAATCCGCGATTGTTAATTTGATATGTTTTCAAAAAGATTCGCGAAATTTGGTCGAAATCAGATATTTATCTGTCGGAAAATGGGTTTTAGTTAAAAAAATTTTAGATTTTTATGTAAGCGTTCTTAAGCTCTGACATTTCAAAAACAGCATTTGAAAGGGTACAAAAACTTCAGCACAGACGAAGTTAGCTTGGCCTTCTCGTTAGTATTTGTATCCGATTTCAAAAAACCCCAATATATTGTTGCTGCCCCAATGTATGCAATGGGTTTTGTTCAAAAATTTCATTGAAATTCTGTACAAATAATAATAAGAATAATTAACTCTGAAGCTTCTCTTCCTGCTATAAAAATTTATATTTTAACTTATTTAGCCCGTAGTTAACATTACTTGATGTTCTTCCTTCGCGGTTTCGTGTCACACGTTAGTGGCTGCGCCTCTCGGTCGGTTGGGCAGGAGGTGGGCTGCTATTTTGCCTGGTGATCGCGCGTAACAAGCTTTGGCTTGGTGTCGCATGGGCCACTTGAACGTACTGCGCATTGTACGTCAACGTCCATCACAAAAAGTTACTAGCCGGTTGTACTGTTTCTGCAAGGCATGCTTTGGTGCAGTAGACAGTTTTGGGTTTTTATTATTATCCAGACTATGTTTTCAAAATGGTATATCTTCGCTTAAAAAAATCGTACAATTCTTTGGGATAGTTCATTTGAAAGTAAAGTAATCGTAATCTACGATAATATCCAAAAAAGTTAAAACAAAAGTAAAGGTTCCCCACAAAACGCATAAAAATAGGCACTTTTTGCAACTTTAATCGACGTGATGGACCATTTCTGAAAACAGATTCGTCACCCCCCACCCTTCAATATACTGGACCTTGTTGCCTAGTGTAATTGTCATTCTGATAGTAATCTACCCCTTCGCATCGTGGAAAGAGACACTATGAGCATTTTATGATATTGAAGTAGGCAAAGACGTTAAGGTTGTTTGGTAGAGAAGCGATGACTGTTTTTTGGAATTCGGCTACTGACTTAAGTGTTATTAAAATTCCATTGTCCAATTTGTTGAGTCACAATATTTTTACTGGTTTCTTATTATGCCCATGTTGCCTAGTCCCCTTTTGTCTAAGCAAATTTGAATTCCCTAGTCCAAGTCCATCTAAACTTAATGCTGTTCCTTGAGTCACCGGTTGCCAACTAGAAATTTTTTGAAAGTTTGTGGAAGCCAAGAAGCCGTTAACACACCCTCCTCGTAGCTTAAACACTTTTTTGTTTTGTTTTTTTTTGGTTTACTGACGGTTTTTTCGAGTTTAGTTTATATCAATCGCTTAAGACACATTACACTTCAAAATCAGTTTACCAAGCACAGAGAGACATTCTGACATTTTGTTTTTGTATTTTAAAAATTGTTGCTGTATTTGTTGTTTGTTTTGTTTTTTACTTGATTCAAAGTTGTGCGTCACTTTACGTAAATTGTTGTATGCTTTTTGTTTTTTCTATGTTTGTTTTGTGTATCTCCAATTTGTATGTACAATTTCTAAACACTCAGAGCTTAAGTTGTATTACAAAAAAAAAAAAAAAAAAAACCTTTAGATTTATATATATATATATATTATATATGTATATTAATGTATATGTATAATTTGTTACTCTATGTACACAAGCATTGCTAGTTGATAAATTATATTTTCAGAAATAATAATATTAATAATAATAAATGTTTCGTATATTTTAGGTTTTTTTTAGTATCTGTTTTCTGTTTTGTGGTTTCATCTTCTAGATTTATTTTAACCACAAAAAAAAAAAAATGTTCTATGCCTAAGTGAAGCCCACCAAAAAACAAATAAAAAAAAAAAAACATCATTTAACATAGTTTCGAGTTATATGTACATGAATAAATATATATATATATATCTGTTATATGCTGCTGCTGTTTATATATATATATGTATATAATCTAACATTTAGAGTGTGTGTATGTGTGTGTGTGTGCAATACATATATATATATTTTGAATATATACTAGTATTCGGTTCCTCAACATACTTCCTCCTGCTGTCTAGTTACTGCTGTTGTTGTTTGTTGTTGTTTGTTGTTGTAGGTACCTTGCGTTCATTCTCATACGAAATCTTACAACATCTCTGCTATGGAGCCATAATGCTGGGCCTGGAAAATGGGGCGACAACACTCCTCAACGGCATCGTATTTATATTGGCGACTATAGTAACGCTGCTTCTGGTAATAATGCTGTTGGTCAACCTCATCCTCATAATCCTCCTCATCCTCGTCCTCCTCTGCGGCGCTTCGCACCTGCATTTTGGTTGATAATGTGGCTGATAAATGCTGATGCTTGTGCTGGTGATGTACGGGTTGGTGGTAATAGTGGATGGCATGGCATGAGGCAGTCTTTGAATTGTATTCCTATAAGAAATGGAAAGAAAATACAAATACAAAGTTAAAGAAGATTTCAAATAGGAAAGATCTGATTAGATTTAGATCTGATTGTAAATTTAAGAAGAATAATTTAAGCAGCAGTCAATACCAATGAGCTCAGCGGAAAACAAGAACATGACAAAGAACCAAGTAACCACACGCTTAGAGTCGATGGGTCTTGGACAACTATAAGGTTGTTAAGAACGTCTGGCAAAACGAAGAAGAAATTCTATGGGCTCAGTAAGGACTTCAAGAGCAGAGCCCTCTCAAGTCGCTCCTGCAATACATAGCAGAAGGCGGCAATTGATGGTTCGAGAGAAAAGTCCTTCGTAAGATTTATGCACCTTTAAAAGTTGGCGATGACATTCGCATCCGAATGGATCACAAAATGTTTGAGCTCTTTGGGGACACCAAATGTAGTCAAGCGGCTAAAACAAAAGCGCTGAATAGAACATGTAATCAGTATGGATGAACAAGTTACAGTAAAAAAGGATCGAAAGGCGAAAGACCGAAGATTTTATTAAGAATTAAGTTGCCTTCAACTTCATATAAGAACAAGATGTTATCCAAATTATTGATAACAAATGTTCCAAATGTTTCTAGAATTAGTAAAGTTGCTCTCAATCGAATAGTTTTTGCTTTATACAACAACATTAAAACCACTTTCCGGCAAAGAGAGAGAGAGCGAGTTGACTCGTTAAAGTTTGTTGTACAGCGATGTCCCTCTGATCCTATGGAATATGGGTGGAGAAAAGCAGCAGCATTATTATCTAGCGCTTGTAAATATTAGTTCCCTTTCAATTCAATGAGGGTATGTCCCATTTCCTATTCCCAGAAGCATTCAAAATGTGAGGTATCCGCTCCACACCTAATCGACCCAAAATCAATCAAATTTTTTTTTTCGCAGTCGAGTATAAAATGTTCTTGAAAACGGAACAATATTAACTCAAATAAAGTTCTTAAAAAGGGAACAAAATCAACTTTTTTTTTTTTATTATTTATTTTATTTCTAAATTTTCTGTCACCTTGTGTAAATTTGGCAACTTAATTTAGATTGTGAAGATATTCTCTGAACTTATCTGTAAAATCAACTCAAATTCAGTTTTTGCATTCTCAAAAAATTGTTCTTGATGGTGAGAACATTGTACTACAACTGAGAAATACCGCTCATGCATTGCGTTTAGTAACGTTTGTGCTCATTTTGAGTCCAATGTTCTCGGTTTTTTCACTCTGTGTAGAAAAAGGCATATGATAACTGGCCTTTTTTTTTTGTTCATAACTTGAGTATAGTTCATCCGATCTTTATGATTTCTTCAGCAAATCGATAAATAATATTGATTACTAAATATCTCTAGAAGGCAAGAAACATCTATATACAAAACTGTGGAAGATATGACGTTTTTACCAAATTGCGGTGTTTATACCCTTGCAAAGGGTATAATAATTTTGGCCAGAAGTTTGCAACGCATAGAAATATTCATTTCCGACCCCATAAACTATATATAATCTTGATCAGGGCGACGAGCTGAGTCGATTAAGCTTTGTCCGTCCGTCTATCTGTCTGTCCGTCTGCGCAAACTAGTCTGTCAGTTTTTAAAAAAGGCTTTTAAAAAGTTAAAATGGATCACTTTTTGATGAAGCATTTTGCGGCAAGCACTTTTCAAACAAAAGCGCTTTCTATAAAGATTTCTATAAAAAATATTTAAAATTTCAATTTTTGGGGAAAAAAAGGCAGCGCAAAATTTGTAATCTTCTCCTAAGACGAACTTAAAGTTGAACAATCACTCTTTCACCAGATTTATTTTAGCTGAACTCTTCTTTAGAACCAGATTTCTATAAAAAAAATTTAAATTTTAAATTTTTTTCAAAAAAAAAAGGTAGCGCAAAATTTGGGATCTTTAAGCTCTGATCCCAAGACAAACTAATAGTTGAAATGAAGCACTTTTACCTTATTTATTTGAGCTGAACTCTTCTTAAGTACCAGATTTCTATAAAAAGTAATAAAAATTTCAATTTTTGGGGAAAAAAAGGTAGCGCAAAATTTGCAATCTTCTTTAAAATGTGTAATGACATTAAAAAAAAACTCTATATTTTGCACAGAGTGTTCTTTTTACTGCACGCTGCTAATATATTGGAACCGACCGGATCGGATGACTATATCTTATAGCTGCCATAGGAAACATCGGTAGGAAAATGGGTCTTAGTGAGAAAAACTTTTTTGTTTTCAATGTAAGCGTCCTCAAACTCGTCCATTATTAATATAATATGCTTTTAAACAGATTTGCAAACTTTGGTCAAAATCGGATGACTATATCTTATAGCTGCCATTGGACTGATCGGTCTAAAAATGGGTCTTAGTAAGAAAAACTTTTTTGTTTTCAATGTAAGCGTCCTCAAACTCGTCCATTATTAATATTATATGCTTTCAAACAGATTTGCTAAATTTGTTCAAAATCGGATGACTATATCTTACAGCTGCCATAGGAAACATCGGTAGAAAAATGGTTCTTAATGAGAAAAACTTTTTTATTTTCACTGTAAGCGTCCTCAAACTCGTCCATTTTTAATGTTAAATGCTTTCAAACAGATTTGCAAACTTTGGTCAAAATCGGATGACTTTATCTTATAGCTGTCATAGGACTGATCGGTCGGAAAATGGGTCTTAGTAAGAAAAACTTTTTTGTTTTCAATGTAAGCGTCCTCAAACTCGTCCATTATTAATATTATATGCTTTCAAACAGATTTGCAAAATTTGTTCAAAATCGGATGACTATATCTTACAGCTGCCATAGGAAACATCGGTAGAAAAATGGATCTTAATGAGAAAAACTTTTTTATTTTTACTGTAAGCGTCCTCAAACTCGTCCATTTTTAATGTTAAATGCTTTCAAAAAGATTTGCAAACTTTGGTCAAAATCGGATGACTATATCTTATAGCTGCCATAGGACCGATCGGTCGGAAAATGGGTCTTAGTAAGAAAAACTTTTTTGTTTTCAATGTAAGCGTCCTCAAACTCGTCCATTATTAATATTATATGCTTTCAAACAGATTTGCAAAATTTGTTCAAAATCGGATGACTATATCTTACAGCTGCCATAGGAAACATCGGTAGAAAAATGGATCTTAATGAGAAAAACTTTTTTATTTTTACTGTAAGCGTCCTCAAACTCGTCCATTTTTAATGTTAAATGCTTTCAAACAGATTTGCAAACTTTGCTCAAAATCGGATGACTATATCTTATAGCTGCCATAGGACCGATCGGTCGGAAAATGGGTCTTAGTGAAAAAAACCTTTTTGTTTTCAAGTATTTCGTTCTTAAGGTCGTTGATTATAAATATTAAGCACTTTTAAACTAATTTGGAAAAGTTGATCGACATGGGGTGACTATATGTTATGGTTGCCAAAGAACCAATCGCTCGAAAATGGTTCTTAGTAAGAAATTTTTTTTGGTTTTTAATGTAAGCGTCCTTAAACTCACTGATTACTAATTCTATATGCTTTCAAATACATTCGCAAAATTTGGTCGAAATCGGAATCGGATCGGTCGCAAAAATGAGTCTTAGTGAATTTTTTGGTTTTAAATTTTATCTTACTTAAACTCGGCGATTGTTAATTGGATATGTTTTCAAAAAGATTCGCGAAATTTGGTTGAAATCAGATGTTTATCTGTCATTTTTGATTTATATGCATTTGATTAACAGCATTTGCAAGGGTATAAAAACTTCGGTACAGACGAAGTTAGCTGGGCCTTCTCGTTTAGTATGTATTAAGTAAGACAGATCAGACTTGCTTGTTCGACCAGAGAGCCACTTAACGCGTTCACTGTAAAGTGAATGATGACAGCAAAAAAATTCTTCTATTTTTTCTGTCCTTGATGTGTGCAGTGCTGAGTGAAAATATATGTTTAGTTCAGGGTTTCACCAAAAAGAGAGGACAAAAAATGTGTAAATGCTATTTTGCAGTGTTGCTCAACAATATACTGCAGCGGTAAGGATTGTCTTGTAACACTAACTGCAACTGAGAAATGGTTTAGTTGTTCGGGCAGTCTTGTGAGAGAGCTTTGTGAGCTTTGCATGCGTTAAAAGCTCGCTCATTGTTTCGGTAAGTGATCATATGTAGGAGGAAAACGACACAGTTCTAAACTGGTGTCCGTCTGGGCTCTTTAACGAACAATTTATTGCAAAGTTTAATGTGTAATCATAAATTCACAAACAGCTGGTTTATTTTTGATTCATTTTTCAGTGCACACAGCCGCCATCTTCAAATGGGTTTGCTGGAAAATTTGTTGCACAAATTTGTTTTGTATTGTTATTTGGTAGGGCACCTTCAGCCAACCAACCAACCAACCAACCAACCCCACCGACCCCTTGAGTGTATGTAAATAGCCAAAACATAATGGACGGAAAGGTCGCCAAGCCATAAAGTTGGCGCTCCCCGTTCCTTGTGGCTGTTTTCTCGCAATATTATCAATAAATTGCATCTGACTACCGAGCAACACACAGTCCGCTGTCCGGTGTCCGCTGTCCGCTGTCCACTTGGTAACTCCAACCCTTGTTTTCGCACTGGTCTAAACCATTATTAAAAGGCGCAAAGTGTGTGTGTGTGTGTGTGTGTGTGTGTGTGTGTACACTAAGGGAAATGGGCAACTTTTAAGCCCGTATGTGTGTCGACAACTTTAAGCATTTCGCTCAGTGTATTTTGTGGTGCAGGCCGCACCTTGTTCTAATTTATTTATTATGGCATGCATGTACTTTTATTGGGTGTCTGTTGTGCTCTCTCCTCCCCCCCCCTCCACCATTTCCACTTATTCCCGTGACCCAACTGTAATATGGTGAAGCCTTGCCTTTGGCTTTCAGTCTGGCCTTAACAATTATGTATTTTTGGGTGTACAAAATTTGTGAAAAGTCCACACTGGGCGGAGATGGGGGATGGGGGGGGAGGGGGAGGGGGTTGCCAATTTGATACACTTGTTTCCTGCACCAGAGCAGCATTTGACATTTGGTGCCAGAAGTTATTAAGCCAAAGCGGCTTATAAACAGGCAAATGTATTTCAAACGCTCCACACACACACACATACGAGATTCCACTACCCCCTCCCCCCCCCCACAAAGCGCTAGCCCTTGCTTTTTGTTTCAAGTTTATTGAAGTCGACGTGCGTTTTTCATGCCTCAGCACACAGACAGGCGGGTATTGGTGGACAGGGGAGAGGTGACCAGACTCGTCTGCGACGTGACAAAACCCATTATAGATGCGACCGCAAAGATAACACTCGGCCAGGTCCAGGTCCAGCCAGTGACTCCTGACGGATGGCCAAATGAATAAAAAAAAGAAGAAAAAAAAAAGGTAAAAAGTTTGGTGCTTTTTTTTTTTTTTGGTTGTTGTTATTTTTGTTTCCATAAATTTCATTTTGTAAGCATCAAAAAGTTAAGTCAACGATAAATTGAATGGCTGCATGATTGACTGCATGAATGAGTGAGAGCCGCAGCCGGACCAGGAGCACCAATGGTGGGGAGAAGGTGGGGGGGGGGGAGGCTAGGGCTGTCAGTCGCTTGTCGGTCATTGTGCGCCTCGTTGCGTCTGCCCCGGGGAGAGAGAGAGGAGGCCCTCAATATAAATATAAAAGCGACAACCAACAATGCCAAAAAGTCAAAAGCCATCAAAAAGCGTCACTGAGCTGAGGGATGAGCCGCCCGCGGAGCCTTTTACATGTGGGCGTTGCCCATGGACATGGACATGTGACATGGCCCAGGACAATGTCATGGCAACACCAGCACCAGCACCACTCCCCCCCCCCACATTGACGGAATAGTGCGGAAATATTAAATCTGAGCGTCACATAAAGAGCAAAGTGCGAACAGAATTCGAGGGTAAAAATATATCAAAATAGGAAATTTGTGATTTTTGTGAAACCAAACTAAAGAAAAGAGGTAGCCATGTTTGACCTCTCACAAAATTCCAAAAACTGTCTGGATTTAATATAAGAACTACAAGAATTGTAAATCCAACATTTTCCCTTATTGGCTAAAAATTGTGAATTTAGCAATTATAAGATAAAAGTCATTTAGCATCAACTGTGCATGGCTTTGATTTCAAACTGCACACACTTTTGATTTCTGCTGCGCATATTTCACTTGCCCCTTTTTCATATTAGTCGAGAATGGAACTCAAACTTGAAAATTATAAGCAAGCAATTACACTGTGTGCAACACTAAAAACTTGATCGCATCGGAACCAAAAAACTCTGAGTGTAGAAACCTTGAATGGTCTGTTTAGCTGCCGTTTTTATTAAATTGTACTTCTGTTGCTGCTGATTGGATTTAAGAACTCAATATCTCTGAAACTATTTCCAATTTTGTTTCAACGACAGAGACAAAGTTGAAGCCCACAAAACATTAGAATTTTGTAAATCAAAAAAAAAAAACGCATCTTCATACATCAAATTACAAAAATGTCCAAAAAGAATCAAGTTTTACTCTTCTTTTTTTACAGTCTTTCAACTTTAACTTGAAATAAGTTAACGATGTTGGCCAAGCAATGCAGATCAAAGTTTTAGTTTAGTCTAAAATAAACAAACCTATTTCAATCGGTTACTCCTTGACATAGTTTTAGCACTACAAGCAAGTACAATTTTTAACAACATTCGTAAATGTTGCAATTTTTGGTAGTTATTGCCTCAAAACTTCAATTTTTTTTGGAAAAAAAGGAAGGTTGTAAGATTTTATTTGAACTGACTTGCTCAATGTGAGCGAGCTACCTTTTATTAAGAATATCTCATCCCTTAACTTCTAAACTATATATAAATATACACATGTATTCGTGTGAGGAATACACATTGCCTCACACGATGCATATTAAGTGGTGGGGACCGGATGACCTTCTCAAGTGGTTCCCATGGTTGATCCTTTTCAAATGTGTCTGCTGGGCTGATCTTTGTAATGCTGCTACTAATATTTAATGTTATTACAAAAGGTGGCATGTTTATGACATAGGCGACAAAGGCTAAATATTTAATGTTACAAAGAATGATAGGTTTATGATATGTAACGTAACGTTAGGATCGTGATCGAGTCTCATGTTCAAGTTTGAACAGCTAACTTCGGCTCGACCTTGTAGCTTGTATAATTTATATAAATTAATGTTTTAAATGATTTTCGTCGAACATTTTTAGCTGAGCTATTTCCCAAACTCAGCAATAGATGGCGCCAGTACTTTGACCATTTGCTAGCCAGTTTGTTATATGGCAGCTATACGGATATACTCATCAGATTTGAACCAAACTTCCCAAAATTGTGTTGAAACAGATAATATTCATAAAAAGACGCTAACATTCAAAACCAAATAGTTTTTCCCACTAGAACCACTTTTTCGACTGAACGTTCCTATGGCAGCTATATGCTAAAGTCTTCCGATTTGGGTCAAACTTGGCAGAATTGTGTGGTAGCATATAATACTGATCAGTAACAAGTTTGGGAGCGATAGCATTCAAAACAAAGTTTTTCCTACTAAGACTTTTTTTCAGAACTATATTTTGTATGGCAGCTATACTATGTCGAAAGTATCGTATGTTACTTTATATCGAAATTAAGATTTTAATGCCGAATTGTAAGAAAACTTTTGTCTTACAATCCTGTAAAATATTATAACTGAAAACGTTATAGTTCCAATAAAAATTAAGTTTCAATTTTATCGTATGTAACCGTGCATTTTTCTGTTCGCGCTAAATTATCATATGTTCATATAAATCAAAGTACAGCGACTTTTCTCAAAGAACAAGCTGAAACAAAAATTGGGCCCTTTTTTATTCACGGAAATACGCGTACGACAACCTATACTGTTACTGATACTGTTTTGTGTGGGGCGAAATCGATGGCAAATCGAAGGCAGCAATGAAATGGGCTCAGCTCTCTTGAAGTATCTTCTTATTCTAGATAGTCAGAAAAAAAACCGAAGATCTGAGTCTTTATTGCGATAGTTGCGCAGGCCAAAATAAGAACAAGGCTGTGCTAGCAATGATAGATCTTTAGATTCTTCTAATTTCCTGAAAACGTTAAAGATTACTTCTCACTGCCCGGACACACTATGATGCCGGTAGACTCAGTACACAGTACACACTATAGATTCTTTTATCAGAAATGTTTGTTTGAGCACCCAGTGAATGACCGACACTGATTAGAAATTCAGGCTACGAATGCATAGAATTAAATCACACTGACTTTAAAAATTGGAAACTTTTTGCGAACTCACTATTTAAAAATACAACTTTAAATTTAAGTAAATTACGTATCGCTATTATTTGAAAAGAACCAGTGTCAATAGAAGCTATGAATATTTCGAAAACTCAAAAGAGAATCTTACTAATTTGTTCAACTTTTACCAAAACATTAGATGTTTATATAGTTGTAAATAAAATATATCAACAAAAAAATTTGTAGACTTAAGTAATTTATGTAATAAAAATAGTACACCACAAAAGTACCATAAGGAATACATGAACCTTTGACATTCAAATTTAAGAAAGGATTGTTTGGAGGAAACGGATGAAGAAGATTAAACTTAGTTTAATTATTTTGTAATAATTAAATATTAACCATATTAATAACATGATTGCAATACTTTTGTCAGCTTATTTCGTACAATAAATCTAATCAACTATATAGTCTAGCTGCCATAAAAAAGATAGTTCTGAAAAAAAGTCTTAGTGGGAAAAACTTTCGTGTTTTCAATGCTATCGCTCCCAAAGTTGTTACTGATCAATATTATAGGCTACCACCAAATACTGCCAAGTTTGACCCAAATCGGTTGACTATAGCATATAGCTGCCATAGGAACGATCAGTCGAAAAAGTAGTTCTAGTGAGAAAAACTTTTTGGTTTTCAATGCTAGCGTCTTTTTACTGTCCAGTTATGAATATTATCTGTTTCCACACAATTTTGGGAAGTTTGGTTCAAATCTGATGAGTATAAGCAAATGGTCAAAGTAGTGGCGCCATCTATTGCTGAGTTTGGAAAATAACTCAGCTAAGAATGTACGACGAAAACCATTTAAAACCTTAATTTATATAAATTATACAAGCTACAAGGTCGAGCCGAAATTAGATTTCCTCTATTTTGTAATATTTACATACTCATATTAGATTAAAAAACCAAACATATTCAAACTAAGTGGCAACACTGTTTTGTTGAAGGGCTGTTGCAGTCAGCTGTTTGTGTGATATGTGTTTTTTTTTTTGTTGTGAAATTGGCAGCAAATATTTTCCAACTTTGAGTGCGTCTGCTTAAAAAGTTAAAAGCAAAATAAAAAGTGTAAAATTGCAAATTGCTAGTTCAGATATTTTTAATTATAATTTAAAAACCACGTTTGTCATTTTTAATTTGTTTTTGTCCAATTGTGCTGTGTGTGTTGTTAATGTGTCATTTTAGGTTTATCTTAACTAGCTGTGTAGCTGTGTTTGTACAGATTTTCGCACCTTATACTAAACGTCAGCAAAAGTAGCTAAGTCATTTTAGCCCCAAAAAGTATGCCAAGTGTACCAGCTCTGCATTCCCATCTTAACGGATTTAAAAACAAATCAAGCTAGGCTCAATCAAAATCGGCTTAAAATGTAGCTGCAGTAGAGCAGAATGGCAACTCCCTATATATGTATAAATAAAACAAAATTCATTTAATCTGATCCAAGTTGCATTATCCCCCCTCCTTTCTAAACTGTTGCCCTTTTCTGTTACTTGGCATGAAAAGTGTTGCCTACATTTTGGGGCTCGCATGCACTTAAAGTTATTTTGCAAGGCGCTGGTAGTGAAATTTGTGACAGGTCATAAATTGGTGCCGGGACCCTCCCAAAAAGCCAGCCATCCATCCACCTAACCCCTTACGGAATGTCCTGGTGGTGTTTGTCGCTGGTGCCAAGCCCAAGCGCCCAAGCAAACACACACGCTGCTGTTTCTGTTTCTGTTTGTGCTCTGTTGTTGTTTATACTTTGGCTCTTCACAACGAAACGAAACGAAACGAAAAACGCATTCCAAACAAAAGCCCTTGCACAAATAAAGGTGTGAAACGCCAACAACAAAGTGGAGCTGTTGCCTTGTACACACATACACATATGTGTGTGTGTGTGTGTGTGCATTTGTTGTCCAGTTAATGAAGCGACCAAGAACCAAGCCGCTTGCCCCGTTTGTTTCGCTTGTTTATTAGCCTAGGCCAGCCAAAAAAAAAAAAACGAAAAATAAAACAACAACAACAGCATACAAAATGGCCGCCGACGCGCTTAATTGTGCGGCCAGCAACCGGAAACGGAAACTGATTGTGCGGTTGGTCTCCTACACCACTCTAAGCCCACACCCTGTGATTTTCAACAAATCTCATTCACATTACGCGCGCTCGCGATTTGCAGGCGGCTTTCCAATCAACGCGTTTGACATTCTCCCTCCGCTTCAACCACACATTGATTAAGCAAAAGGCAGAGAAGAGGCACTGGCTACGTCAATCGGTTTGTTTGTTTGCCAAAAAATTGACTTTGAGTGATTTTTTTTTTAATTCTCATTTTTTTTTCTAAGCTTTTGGGCCTCTGATTGATGTGACCAGAGATAGAGAAAGAACGGAGATTCCTTTTTTTTTCTTGTGGCTGTCGTTTGCATTTAACTTCTTCCCTTTGCTGCTGCTGCTGCTGCTGCAGGGGCTCAATTGAAGCTGCCAAAAAAAAAGGGGAAAAAAAAAGAGAAAGCAAACAAAAATTCTTCCCTTTTCCTTGGTTCAAATTTTGCGTCTCTCGTAATTGATGTGTCTGCCTTTCGTTTTATTATTGGAGTTTCATTGCCTGCGCTCTTTGTTATGACTTTAGGGGCAAATAAGAAAAACGACAAAAAAAAACCAAAAAAAACTATCGAGCACGCAATGAAGACAAATCAAGCTAAATTGATCAACGATGATTTTGCAAATGCATGAAATATTAAAACTTTGTCACATTTTAGACACATGGCACAAGCTGAAGCTAAAAATTGTCTGTAAAGTGAATCACAGGGAATATGGCAAACAGCTGTGACAAATTTCACTTGACAAAAGGTCATCTGGTTTTACGAAATAAGATTTCTGCTCTAGAAACGTTTAGAAAGTTTTGCAGAAGTAACCAAAATGATGAGGAATGGTCGCTCCGGGGACAACTTTTCAAGACGTAAAAAGGTTCAAATCCACTCTCACAATGGATGAGTCAAAAAGGCAACCACTGCAGTACACAGTCTCTGTACCTAAAACGATTCCACAGTTACGTTTTCCAATCAAATTCCAATTCTTCGGTGCAACAGAAATTTCTTTTGGTTGTTTTCAAACCTGCCTAGCAAAATTCACCACCCAAACAATTTTGACAAGCAAAATTAATTTTGAAAAAGTAAATAACTTTATTTTTCTGGATTATTTAATTTGTTTTAACATTGACCTAACCATTGACAAAAACCAATCAAAGTCTTTCATATCAATCAAAACCAACTGTGGAGATTTAAGCTACTTTAATTACCCTGTCGTTCGGAAGGTCGCCGTACGGCTAGAGAATATCAGCCCGATTCTGACTACGGCTGCCGACCGCCATATCAGCTCTGATACCACATTTTATATGGGATGTCATCAAATCCGGAAGCTATTGCCAGGCGTCAGACAAAAGTGTCCAACCGACCGGCAGGTTGTTTGGGCAAGCCTTACGGCAGGCGGTAAAGACCATACATCGGCCAGACGGTTGTATCAACCAACACACCGTGGTCGGTTCCATAGGCCAAAAAAAAAAAAAAAAAATAGTTGAATTTTGCCGCCAAATATGCCTCATCGATTTATAAATAGAACGCAGTCACACGTTCGTTAAGAGAATATCACGAAAAGAGAGAGCGCATAACAAGCGATCAATTCTCAGTGTGCGCGTCACTATTAATTATCGTGTGTTAAATTGACAAAAAACGATATAAAACTATTACTTAACAACTTAAATCAAAATGAATATTAAAGTTAAAGGTATAGACGTTGTGTTTTTATAACTTTTATTAAATTGGCATGCTATATGTGTTTATAATAGTAAATGTTCTTCCATTGAAATTTTCTGTGTTCAACAGCATAAAACATTAATTTTTTTATAACAGGTCTGGATCGGAACTTAATTGATAGATGTGGAACAATACTGCAAACTTTAACTTCGGGCTATCGCACTTGATACTGCTGAGGAACTATTCAAGCAATACTCGTTGTACTATCTCCCAGCTACAGTACATAAATAATTAATTCACGAGCCTAATATACACACCTGATCATATTAATAGGTACACACACATCAACTCTGACTTTAAGGTAACAGAAAACAGTTTTGTTCATTGTTTTAAACTTAAAATTTGTTCTCATTGGTTCTTAAACTATTTGTTTTTAATAAAATAAACTTAATTGTAACATAGAATAATAATAGAATAACCAGATACGTTTTCAGTGTGATCATAATAATAGGTACACTTCATGTGTTGGTAAGAAAAAAATTTTAAGTTCCAGTTTGTGTTCTTTTTTTTAGGTAAATTAGTATTTCCTAACTTAGTATCCAGTGTATCCACCTGTATTTTTGGCCACTACTGCTATTCTTTTTGGCATACTTTTAATAAGAGCCTGGCAGGTCTCTACTGGTGTCTCATACCACAGTTTTTGGACACCTTCCCATAATTTTTGTTTATTTGAAAATGAATGCTTTGCCAATTTCTTTTTTAAGTCTCCCCACAAGTTTTTAATGGGGTTAAGGTCGGGGGATTGGCTTGGCCACTTCAGAGCGTCAACTTTTTGGCCCTCAAAAAATTTAGATAACAGCCTTGATGTGTGTTTAGGATCATTATCTTGCTGAAATACCCAACGTAATGGCATATTTTCCTCAGCATACGGTACCATAACTGTTACCAATATGGATTTGTACTCTTCAGCATTTATTTTGTTCGTAGTCTGATAAATTGGACCTACGCCGTACCAGGAGAAGCAACCCCATACCATTATATTGCCACTTCCATGTTTGACTGTTTTTTTTTGTAACCCGTGGATGGAATTCCTTTCTATTAGGGCGTCGAACATTCGTTTCACAGTCATTCCCAAACAAATTAATCTTGGTTTCATCGCTCCATAATATGTTTCTTCATTTTTTCTCCCTGTGCATCCTACCCAGTCATTGTGGTCCCTTGCAAAAGTTTGCCTCATGGTGATATTTTTTTTTACGCATAAGTGGGACGTTTCTGGCAATTCTTCCTGGTAGGTTGGCATCTTGTTGTCGTCTTCGGATAGTTGGAGCACTAACTGAATTCCCAATTTCGGCTGCAATAGCCTTCGATGACTTAAATGGGTCCTTTTTGCTCAAAGTTACTATGTAGTGGTCAAGGGTTTCTGTTGTTTTTTGTGGCCTTCCACGGGTTTCCTGTCTTGGTTTTCTTTCTAATGCATTTGTAACAAAATTATGAGACCTGTTCATTAATTTGGCGATGGCTCATAAAGATTTGCCTTATTTTCTCAGACTAAGAACCAATCGAGCTTCTTCTTTAGTACAATGAGAATTCCGACCCATTTTTTCTAAAAAAAATAATTATTTAATTCTCTGTATTGACAGGAGCTATACTTAATTTACCTTTAGTTACCAAAAGATCACTGATTACAAAATTATTCACTTGAATACTTGTGAGAAACGGAGACTGTACCTATTATTATGATCAGGCGAAATGTGTGGTGGACTCGCAATTTATAGAAAAGCTTTGATATACGGGGCAGCCCCTCTTTCAACTCTTTGCCACAGTGTGGCCAGACATTGACAACAACAAAAAACCAAAAATGAAAAAGTTGTCAACACTAAAAGTACGAAAAAACCATCTATAATTAAAAAATTCCGGTGTGTACCTAATAATATGAAAACCGCAATGTGTGAATGCCCGACTACTTAAAGAAAGCTGCACATAACCTCAAGGAACATAAATTATTGACCGCATTAGGATCTGTCCGCTTGGATTGAGATGATTAGGCTTCGGTCACCAGCTATAACCCTATTAAGCAAGTCCGAATCTTCGTCGACGTCATTCAACAATTCTTGAGCGCCTTTTTTGCTCATAAATAAAATAAATCCCAAAACTCACGAAAACAGCTTTAACGTTCAAACAGTACAAATTGTCTGATCATGACAACATATGTATGTTGATAACAGGTGTACCAACATAAAATATAAATAGCATCCCGCCAAATTTAAAAGGTGACCTTTTTGAACAAATACAATAGAAAAATCCGTACTCAAATCAATCCTTCCCTTACTTGGTTTGAGAAAATCCGTGCTTGACCGACTACTGACATCGTTTTTTATTGATTTTAGCCCGGATATCTCGGTTTTTTTTCTTCTGTGTAGTCGTGTATTCATAGATTAGAAAAAAGACAATGCTGAAAAACACGACAAATTTTCAATGCTTAATAGGGGACTCGAGCCCACGACCTCAATTGGGGTATTTCAATGGTTCTACCATCAGCACCGCCGGGCTATTTGCATGCTGAGAGCTTAACATTTGGCTGCATTCTTTACTGTGCTTAGCCGCATATCGTTACGCATGTGGCGGTCTACGTTAAGACGCCATGTTGTCAGTGAGCTTGAAACCCTGACAAAGTAAAGTTAATAATACGAGTTTGTACAAGTTTTTGTATTTTTCAGAAAGAAGAAGATTTAAGTGTACCAACACCTTTCCCCCTTCCCTTAACTATATAAAATATGCTGAATATTTGGAAGCATTTATGTCATCTGCTAATTGAGTTTGCAGTTCTGCCTATTGCTTTATACATTTACTTGTGCATCTTGTAACATTAATGACGTATGTATTTGCATGTGAAAAGTGATATTTAAATGCCATTCAATCTGTTCATTGAATGCATATTTCTCTGGGCTAACCAAAAACTCATTCAGTTGCTTAGATTTTCGGTAATTCGAATGCCAAAATCAACAACAAATAATCCAGACATCACATCATTCACATTCACATCCACATTATCATCATCATCATGGCCGTCGTCAGACCCAAACTTTCTCTCTCTCTCCTCCCAGCTACAGAAATGGTCTCAATCTTAAAACGATTTGAACACAGTCGATTTGACAGTCAGTCAGTCAGTCAGTCAGTCAGTGTAGTTCCTCTCCAATCTCAGCAAATCGTTTAAATGTAACCAACTGACTTTCTAAACTTGCGCCCGGCTAATAAAGAAGAGCAGCATAAAAAAAGCAGAAAGGAACTTGAAATGAAATCACAGCCGCCACATCAAATGGCAAATGTCTGGGTTCCAAGGCTAGAGAAAAGGATGCGAGTAGAAGTGGACAATACGACGGCCACATATGCCAGGAAATCGGGCATAAACATTCACTTTAGCCTCATAATATACTAAAATGAACAACATTTCTATTTAGGAAGTGAGCATTGAGAGGGGAGGGCGAAAAGGGAAGTTTTGTTTTTTTTTTTGAATGAAAATTTCTGGTAGACTTTTCAAGGGACTTCCCAGCGACTGATTAAAATTGAATGAGGCGGAGGGCCGGTCCTTGCACACTGAAACCAAACACTTTCTTTGTACGTTTTTTTGTAACAAACTTTGCCATGTTTCCCTTTCTTGGGCATATTTGCTCAGTGTACATGGTATGGAAACCTTAACCCGCTGGCGCCAAAGTCGCGTGGGTAACACAATAAATTTGCAAGGACAAGGCCTGGCAAGGCGCCAAGCAAAAGGCCAGGCCAGGACAAAGGCAGGCGTAAAGCAATAACACACACAAGGGGTGGCTCAACGGTAGCGGTAGCTGCTGGTGGTGACATTGTCTGAGTCTCCACCCGGCGGCGGGGTTGTCTAACAAAATCACCCACCATTTGCTGTGGTTTTCTCTCTCTTGGCTCTGAAAGAAAGACACAGAAACTGTGTAGTAAATAATTCTTTAAAGATTTAGAGACACTCCCAGCGAAGCAATTGCAAATTTTTATGAGATACACGACTGGGCGAGATATGGGGGAGGCAGCGCGTGCTTGTCGCGGCTTTTTAGCTATTTTCGTCAGCGACGACGACGACGACGACGACGACGTAAGCTGGCCACATATCAAGATTAATTTTTTCCAAGATAATAAATTCAATGCAGATTAAATGGCAGACCATTAAATTATCGACTTGAGTTCCAGTTTTCCTCTCTCTCTCTCTCTCTCTCTGTTTCTGAGCTGAGGGCGCGCATCATTTTAAGGGTTTATTTTCGGCTTGGCTTACGCTTCGGTGTCTGTGTGTGTAAGCTGATGACTGCATTAGTAAATCGAGCATGAAAAGCAATTGATAATACTGCGACTCGGTGACAAAGACACGACCCCCACACTCGCACCCGCACCCGCACCCTTCCGCGACGAAGCAGTTTCATTAGATTTAAAGTGGGGATTATTAAGGAACAAAACTCTTTTTTCTTTTTGCCTTTTAATTAATTACTTTACTTCAAGATTAGATTTGCATTTCAAAATCCACTTAAACAGCTTCTGTTACTTAGAAACTTCCATTTGCAGATAAAAACTGCTTGAGAATTCCAAGGTGCACGCGGCAAAACAAACTGAACCAGAAGGCCAAGCTAACTTCGTCTGTCGTCCGAAGTTTTTATACCCTTGCAAATGCTGCTTTTGAAATGTCAGAGTTAAAAATCAAAAATTTTGTAACTAAAACCCATTTTCCCACAACTAAACTTCTGATTTCGACCAAATTTCGCAAATCTTCATGAAAACATATCAAATTAACAATCGCCGAATTTAAGAACGATAAAATTGAAAACAAAAAAGTTTTTCTCACTAAGACTCATTTTCCGAACGATCGGTCCTATGGCAGCTATAAGATATAGTCATCCGATTTCGACCAAATTTTGCGAATCTACTTAAAAGCATATTATATTAGTAATCAGCGAGTTTAAGGACGCTAACATTAAAATCAAAAAAAAATGTCTTACTAAGAACCATTTTCAAGCGATCGGTCCAATGGCAACCAAAAGATATAGTCACCCGATGTCGATCACCTTTTTCAAATTAGTTTAGGGGTCTTAATATTAATAATCAACGACCTTATGAACGAAATAATTGAAAACAAAAAAGTTTTTTTTTCACTGAGACCCATTTTCCGACCGATCGGTTCTATGGCAGCTATAAGATATAGTCATCCGATCTTGACCAAAGTTTGCAAATCAGTTTGAAAGCATATAATACTAATAATGGACGAGTTTTATGACGCTAACATTGAAAACAAAAAAGTTTTTCTCACTAAGGCCCATTTTCCGACCGATCGGTCCTATGGCAGCTATAAGATATAGTCATCCGATTTTGACCAAAGTATGCAAATCTGTTTGAAAGCATATAATATTTATAATAGCCGAGCTTGAGGACGCTAACAGTGAAAACAAAAAAGTTTTTCTCACTAAGACCAATTTTCCGAGCGATGGTTTCTATGACAGCTATAAAGATATAGTCATCCGATCTGAACCAAAATTTGCAAATCCGTTTGAAAGCATATAATAATAATAATGACCGAATTTAAGGACACTAACACTAAAAACAAAAAAGTTTTTCTCACTAAGACCCATTTTCCGACCGATCAGTCCTATGTCAGCTATAAGATATAGTCATCCGGTTATGAGCAAAGTTTTCAAATCTGTTTGAAAGCATATAATATTTATAATAGCCGAGCTTGAGGAAGCTAAAGGTGAAAACAAAAAAGTTTTTCTCACTAAGACCTATTTTCCGACCGATGGTTCCTATGACAGCTATAAGATATAGTCATCCGATCTGGACCAAAATTTGCAAATCCGTTTGAAAGCATATAATAATAATAATGACCGAATTTAAGGACACTAACACTAAAAACAAAAAAGTTTTTTTTCACTAAGACCCATTTTCCGACCGATCAGTCCTATGGCAGCTATAAGATATAGTCATCCGGTTATGAGCAAAGTTTTCAAATCTGTTTGAAAGCATATAATATTTATAATAGCCGAGCTTGAGGAAAAGCTAAAGGTGAAAACAAAAAAGTTTTTCTCAGTAAGACCCATTTTCCGACCGGTTGGTCCTTTGACAGCTATAAGATATAGTCATCCGATTTTGACCAAAGTTTGCAAATCTGTTTGAAAGTATTTAATATTAATAATCACCGAATTTAAGGACGCTAACATTAAAAAATAAAAAAATAAAAAGTTTTTCTCACTGAGAACCATTTTTCTCGACTGATCGGTCCTATGGCAGCTATAAGATATAGTCATCCGATTTTGTGCAAAGTTTGCAAATCTGTTTGAAAGCATGAATTATTAATAATAGACGAGTTTGGGGACGCTAACATTGAAAACAAAAAAGTTTTTCTTACTAAGAACCATTTTTCGACCGAAGGTTCCTATGACAGCTATAAGATATAGTCATCCGATCCGGTCGGTTCCTGACTGAGAGACTAGTTTGCGTAGAAACAGACAGACAGACGGACGGATAAGAATATATATAGTCTATGGGGTCGGAAATGAATATTTCTATGCGTTGCAAACTTCTGGGCAAAATTATAATACCCCTTTGCAAGGGTATAAATATGCGACCGGCGATGGCTACGCCTGGCTCGTAGGGACCGAACATATTTCGCTATTCTCACTGACACGAGCCGAACGCATGCCGAGACATGGGCCAAGAGAGCAAAAAGCTTTTCAGTCAGTGAACAGCGGTCGGTGAAGTAGGTCACAGCTGGTTTGTGTCTCTTTTTTGCACACCAATACACTCTCACTTTTTGATCTCGCTCTTCTTGACTAACCCTGCCTTAGAGACAGGCACAGTACTAACTGATGTCTGAGGCAAAGTCCTTTCAGATGCTCTTTGACTATATAAACAAGATAATGCAAGACAGGTATACGGAAGCCTTAGACCTAAAGCTAACATATGTAATTTGTACAAATGGTAATGAATATTCATCAGGATACTTAAGCAGAAACGAAATGCTACATCAAAAATGGGTATGTAGTGGCTTTTTAAACTCTAAGGGCCGTTTTCTCATGTTTCGCTAAAACCAAAAAAGCGGCAGTAACGGTTGAGCTGGAGCAAGAAAGATTCAGCGAATGTGTTCATTTTAGCAGTTCGCTGACCAAATGACTTTCCTGCCTAATATGTAACTAATAAGTCTTTTCGGTATCCCCCCTTTAATTATTTAACAATGACAACACCCAATCCGGTAATAAAAAACACCAGCCCAATGAGGAGAGCAGGTTTTCCGATGGCATTTCCGAGTTTCTTTCTACAAACTCTACATTACCATCATATTCCTATGTAGCTGCATTTGATTTGCTCATGTTCAAGGCTAACCATCTAGGTGTTTTGAAGCAATGATTTGAAAACAATGTACATGTCAAACCATATTAAGTATTTTATTAACAGCTGCTGCTAAAAACAGTAAAGTCTGAATTGTTATTAAGTAAACCAAAAATGGAAAATATTGAATGTACCTTTAATATACAAGAAAACCTGCAGACATTGCTGAAAACACAGATGCACATTCTAATTTCCCTAGTTCATTGCTTAAGCTAAGTTTACACATCCAAATAATTTGGCTAATTTTTGATAAAAATAGAAATGATTAAAGATTTTACAGGATTGAAAACTTGAACTATGATTCCATATACGCAAATAATTTGATCAAATATGGCCGGAAAGTTTCACCATTTAGCCTATATAGCAAAATTTTCATGAGAATTTGTCCAAATTATTTGCCTGTGTGAACTTAGCTTTCGACATATGGCTTAATCTCCCATCATAGTAACAAGTCGTTCCAAAAGAAAAACCTTCTCCTCCTCTGTAAAATTCTTGCTTTAATTTTTAAAATTGGCGTGCAATAAAAAAAACAATAATCAGCCGAGTGCAGAGGTGCTGCCAACCTAGTATTATACCATGGCGCAAATGGCCGAATTTATAATCAACCTACTTGAGACAACAAATTGCACAGAAACCACCTAGTTGCAAAATCTAGGTTGATTTCGATTTGAGAAAAAAGAGGAACATGCTGCTGCACCGCTCTGAACTGACTGTAAAATTACTGAAAATTGTATCCATCAATTTCAGTGTCTACTTACTTGACCATAATATTGAAGATCATGGTCTCTCCGGTTCCGCTCTCTCTCTCTCTCTCTCTCTCTCTCTCTCACTCATCAATTTCAACTTTTCAACTTTAATAACAATAAATTTGCGGCCTGTTTGCCGCTATGAAGTGCTGTGGCTCCATTTCAAATCAACGAGCCACTTCCGTTGCGAGGAACCATCCGCCTCATCCGCATCCACACACCCATCCATATCCACATATTCCCAAGATAATAAATTTATTAACAGAGTTGAGCCGCAGCGGCACACAAAACATCATCATTAAGTGCAATGTGGAGCGGGCAGAAATAAAAATGTGTGTGTGTGTGTGGGTTCCCTTCTCAATCTCACCCCACGAAATGAATCAATTAAAACTGATTGAACCTCATAGATTTTGGTGAAACTGGGGTAATCCGGATCGCATCAGCGGCTCAACTCAACTGTTGTGGGAAACGATTGTACACACATATGCCCCCATTTTTGGCAAAGGGCAAAGGGATTACCATTAAGGCTCGGCAACGCATCCTCCTAAGATGCATCGATCCGTTCTCCCTGCATGTGTGTGTGTGTGTGTCTGGTGTGTCTGTGTGAATGGGAATGTGCCATAATACCGTTATTCATTGCATTTTGTTATAAATCTGTCAATTTGCACAATTGTGCGTGCGCTTTATGCATTCGACATGGTCCGTGGATGTGGATGTGGATGTGGATGGGGCAGATTGGGTAAGGGGGAGGTGAAGATTGAGGGTGGATATGCGGCCAGACACTCTCAACACACTCGAGGGCAAAAGGCGCGGGGGCTGCAGCCGCAGGGTGCACACGTTTTTCGGGCACCATAAAAAATCTGTTGCAAAAACTCGGAAACTCCAAAGGCAAAAGACGCTTTGTTGTTTTTGTTGTTGTTGCTGCTTGCCTTGCCGCATGTTGATTTATATTCGAAACAGCGCCGAGGCGCAACTAATTTGCCTCGGGTGTTAAGTAGCATGTGAACAAAAGTGCCCGGCAAACCAAAAAGGGAAGGGGCAGGAGAAGAATCACAGGACCATTGTGTATGTGCAGTGTGGTGTGTGTGTGCTGCATTCATTCATTCATTGGTTGAAGTGGATCAAGTTCTCTCGCTAGGCACACCAGAATTCGAAATGGGAGAATAATGGGTGGAATGATTCACCATATCTATCTTCTATAGGCATGTATATTCACCTTCGTTTGCCTCAAAGTAACCAAATTCAATGAATTCGGAATTGTGAGAAATTGAGGTCCTTGTTGCAGGTAATATAATTAGCGGAAATCGCTAAGCAACAAATCCTTGGATATCAAAAATATCTTTAAAATCGCCAACTGGGCGCAGGCTACACAAAACATCTGCTAAATTTGCCGAAGAGACAGCTGCACATCCTAATTTCATTATTATTATCAATTATCAATTAAAGCCTTTTTAACTTACTGGCAACCAGCAAGTAGATGCAGTCGTTTCGGAAGAGCCATTGGCGGTTTGATTATTGGTGTAAGCAGAAAGTTGTTAGAGAAAGGTGTGGAATTCAGCACCTAAAGATCCAGAAGTCACACAACACATACACATTTATACCATTATACCTCAGACCGTCTGCATAGGCAGTAAACCTCGACCAGATAAAGGAGTTATTTGAACAAGAAGTGAAAAATGCAATCGTGATTGGTGATATTAATGCACGTATTGGTGGCGAGCAACAATATTTGGACAAAGTCATGCTAGAAACGTTTATAAATGGTGTTTATGCAAGAAACTCCAAAGATGCGACTGTAAATGCAAATGGAAGGAAATTTCTGGACTTTGCAGATGACAGTGGATTGACAATTTTAAATGGCAGAACAAAAGGCGACTTAGATGGAGATTTTACCTTCATAAACAGAAACGGGAGCTCGGTTATAGATGTATGTGCAGTTGAAGGAGCTATACTAGAACGTGTGATAAGTTTTGAGGTGGAGAGCAAAATTTGGTCAGACCTGCTGAAATTTGCTTTATTGGGTTCGACAACATCTGACCAAAGGTCAAACTTGCTGCCAAAACTGCTCTGGAACGACAAAAATGCAGAAGCATACAAGAAAAATGTCCAAAACCATTGTTAATTTGCTGCAAGCCGAAAAGCGAGAACTGTCAATTGAGGACATTGTAACTGCAATTAATAAAGCGGCGCCGAGCAACAAGAGTGGTTACTCAACCAATTTTAATAACAAATGGCAGAATGTGTTTGCGGCATTGCACAGTTTTAGAAGAACAAACACTGCAGAAGACAAACGGATTTACACAAAGGCGCAACAGGAATATAAAGTATTATGCGAAAGAAGCAAAATAGAGTATGAGCAGAACCTTTAAGCGCGCATTATTTCAATAAGAGATAGCAAAGACTGGTGGAGGATAGACAGAGAAATTAGAGGAGTCAGTCCGAAAATAAGTGCGGAAATAGCTGCGTGGGATTTTAGAAATCACTTTAATAATCTCCTTAACCCTCAACAAAACGCCATTGAGTTTCAATATGCACCGATGTACACACCTGATCATATTAATAGGTACACACCGGAATTTTTTAATTATAGATGGTTTTTTCGTACTTTTAGTGTTGACAACTTTTTAATTTTTGGTTTTTTGTTGTTGTCAATGTCTAGCCACACTGTGATAAAGAGTTGAAAGAGGGGCTGCCCCGTATATCAAAGCTTTTCTATAAATTGCGAGTCCACCACACATTTCGCCTGATCATAATAATAGGTACAGTCTCCGTTTCTCACAAGTATTCAAGTGAATAATTTTGTAATCAGTGATCTTTTGGTAACTAAAGGTAAATTAAGTATAGCTCCTGTCAATACAGAGAATTAAATAATTATTTTTTTTAGAAAAAATGGGTCGGAATTCTCATTGTACTAAAGAAGAAGCTCGATTGGTTTCTAAGTTTGAGAAAAGAAGGCAAATCTTTACGAGCCATCGCCAAATTAATGAACAGGTCTCATAATTTTGTTAAAAATGCATTAGAAAGAAAACCAAGACAGGAAACCCGTGGAAGGCCACAAAAAACAACAGAAACCCTTGACCACTACATAGTAACTTTGCGCAAAAAGGACCCATTTAAGTCATCGAAGTCTATTGCAGCCGAAATTGGGAATTCAGTAAGTGCTCCAACTATCCGAAGACGACTACAAGATGCCAACCTACCAGGAAGAATTGCCAGAAAAGTCCCACTTATGCGCAAAAAAAAATATCACCATGAGGCAAACTTTTGCAAGGGACCACAAAGACTGGGTAGGATGCACAGGGAGAAAAAATGACGAAACATATTATGGAGCGATGAAACCAAGATTAATTTGTTTGGGAATGACTGTGAAAGGATCAATTGTGATTGTGAAGTTCGACGCCCTAATGGAAAGGAATTCCATCCACGGTTTACAAAAAAAAACAATCAAACATGGAGGTGGCAATATAATGGTATGGGGTTGCTTCTCCTGGTACGGCGTAGGTCCAATTTATCAGACTACGAACAAAATGAATGCTGAAGAGTACAAATCCATATTGGAAACAGTTATGGTACCGTATGCTGAGGGAAATATGCCATTACGTTGGGTATTTCAGCAAGAAAATGATCCTAAACACACATCAAGGCTGTTATCTAAATTTATCGAGGACCAAAAAGTTGACGTTCTGAAGTGGCCAAGCCAATCCCCCGACCTTAACCCAATTGAAAACTTGTGGGGAGACTTAAAAAAGAAATTGGCAAAGCATTCATTTTCAAATAAACAAAAATTATGGGAAGGTGTCCAAAAACTGTGGTATGAGACACCAGTAGCGACCTGCCAGGCTCTTATTAAAAGTATGCCAAAAAGAATAGCAGTAGTGGCCAAAAATAGTGGTGGATACACTGGATACTAAGTTAGGAAATACTAATTTACCTAAAAAAAGAACTCAAAATGGAAATAAAAATTTTTTTTCTTACCAACACATGAAGTGTACCTATTATTATGATCACACTGAAAACGTATCTGAAACACAAAATGATCTCTTTTATGTTATATTATTCTTCTATGTTACAATTAAGTTTATTTTATTAAAAACAAATAGTTTAAGAACCAATGAGAACAAATTTTAAGTTTGAAACAATGAATAAAACTGTTTTCTGTTACCTCAAAGTCAGAGTTGATGTGTGTACCTATTAATATGATCAGGTGTGTATATCACGTATCCAGACTTAGATGCAGTATTAACAATGGATGAACTATTGGCAGCACTAAACAAAACCAAATCCAACAAAGCTCCTGAAGAAGACAGAGTTCCGTATGAGTTTTTCAAAAACGCCCCAAATGAGATGCTTAAACAAATTGTCACTATATACAATACAGTCTTTGATATCAACTGTTTGGAAAAATCTTTCATCAACAGTACACTATTTTCCAATATATAAAAAAGGAGATATCAATGACCCGATGAACTACCGAGATATATCCTTTATGAACTGTGCAGCGAAGCTACTAATGAGTATACTGAAGACGAGACTTACAACAAATTAAACGAGTTCCAAGCAGGATTCCGGCTTGGATACTCAACGGTTGACAACATATTCAACTTAGCATCCAAAGTCCGCATTAAATTTGAAGAAAAAAGAAAAGCTTATGCTTATTTTGTAGATTTTAAGGCTGCCTTTGACCGAGTAACTCGTAAACATCTTATATACAAGCTCCAACGACAAGGTGTATTCACAAAAATAATACAATTTATTGAAAAAGTATATTCGCAATCGTCTTGCGCTGTTTTGGATTTTGAGTGAGCTTTCTGAGAAGTTTGAAACAATTAACGGATTAAAGCAAGAATGCCTTATGTCACCGTTGCTGTTTGCGATGTACTTAGATGATCTGCACGAACACTTAGGAGGTGGCCTGTATATCGACAACACAAACATTAGGGTATTAATGTACGCAGATGACATTGTGATGGTAGCGGACAATCCCTCAACCCTCCAGCAAATGATCCATAACCTCGAAACATACTGCATATTGTGGGGCATGGAAGTCAATATGGCAAAATCCGAGATTATGGTGTTTAGAAAAGGCGATAGACTGGCGGCATCAGAGAACTGGACGTATCAGGAGGAGCAGGTGAAGGTGGTACCGGAGTACAAATACCTTGGGGATATCCTGACACCTACAATGAGCTTTAAGAAGCATGTGGCAGCCAGGACAAAAGAAGCAAAGGCGAGTATAAACTCTGTGTGGGCGAATTTCATCAACAAGGGGACAGTGAACCTAGCATCTAAATGGAAAATCTTTAACTCAGTCAGCAGAACGGTACAGTGCTATGGAGCTGAATTCTGGGGTGGAGAAATAAAGGAAGAGGCAGACCAACTGCAGCGATATTTTTTAAAGAGGATACTCAAACTACCAGATAGCACACCCAACTACATATTGGGAATTGACGCAGGGCTAGAAGATGGACACATCTATAGTCTAACACTTCATCTCAAATACCTATCAAGATATTTTATTTGAGTATGAAGATTCTAGACTCCCGCAAATCCTTGCTGAAAAAATGATGCGAAATAATTTGGGGTGGTTTGCGAGGCTTAGAGAAATGTTCGCACATCATGGCATATCACTCGGAGACAACCAATCGCATGCAGATTGGATTGACCGCAATGTTCGGTTCCTAAGCGCATCAAAAGCAGATAACCACATGCAACACATGAACAAGGCGTCAGTAAGTGCATCACAAGTATATAAAGACCCTAATTATGCAATAGGGCCCACATACTGCAACAAGTCTTTCAAGCAAAGCGAGATAATTCGGATAATGAAGGCCAGAGGAGATCTTTTATGGTTAAACAGCTGCCCAAGAAGAATTGTAAATGGAGGTATATGCTCACTATGCAATATGTCTGAGCAGAAGGACATGCAGCATTTTGTAGGACGATGTCCAATACTGCGGGAATTTCGTTGGCGATATTTTCAAACTTGTACGTTTACCTAAGAAGAGGTACTGACGGCCCTGAACGGGTGGATGGGATGGAATAATCTGGCGAATTACATAGAGATGGCTACTAATTATAGAAGAAATGTCATAAATGAAAATTTTTAAATAATATGCAGAATATGAAATTATGTTAATTATATGTAAAATAAGTATATATATGTATATATATGTAAATGTTTTCATTTCATACAACAGAAGGAAAGCTGACGGTTTTAAACCAAGCTTTAAATGTTTGTTTATTATTAGTTAATCAATGTAAAGCTGTAAGCTATGAAAATTATCAAATGAAAATAAACATCTATCTATCTATCTATCTATCTACTATTTTCCCTAGTTCATTGCTTAAGCATAGTTCACACAGGCAAATAATTTGTTCCATGATTGAAGATTTTGCAGAATTTAAAACTCAATTAATTTGATCAAATATGGCCGTAAAGTAGTCTAATTTCATTATGACTAAATTTAGTCCAGATGGCATGAAATCAGCTAGCGCTTTAAGGGTGAATATATTATATTGCCTATTTAAGTTGCCAAGCCTTCTTAAACTGTCTTCCACACTTGACATCGTTAGCAGAAAGGATCCCCCAGAGATTCTCAATGGGATTCAGTTCCGGACTTAATGCCGGCCAGTTCAATACAGGTATTTTTGATTCAGTTTGTAAAGAAGTTTTTAGTCACCCGTGAGCAATGTATTGATGCATTGTCCTGTTGAAAAGTCCAGTCATCGTCATACAGATTTCCAGCAAACTCTTTTAATTCGATGTCCAGAAGGAAGATATACATTTCTGCATTCTTTCTGGTTGAGATGAAGCATATTGGACTCGTGCCTCTGTAGCAAAACGCATCCCATACCAACACACTTTTGCCGCCAAAACCTCGCTTGAAACAGGATCGTAGATCCTGGGGCATATGTCTGACATGTTTGCATTTGTTACGACTGCTTGATTTCTATAGTTTAGGTATGAATGCTTTAGTTTCATAGCCGTTTTGGAGAATTTGTGTAGATTCTTATCTTTACTTAGTAGTATTTCGTGATTTACGGTGTCAAATGCCTTACTGTCAAGAAGTGTTAGTAAAGTTACGTCGCTTTTGTCCGTGTTTCTGCGGATGTCTTCAACTATTTTAATGATTGCTGTAGTACAGCACCTATTTTTCCGAAATCCAGACTGGTTGTTGTTGAGGAGTTTATTAGTGGCTAGGAAGCTGGTTATTTGTGTTGCAATCAGCTGCTCAAAGACTTTAGAAAGGTAAGGGAGTATGGAGATAGGCCTAAAGTCATCTTTACCCTTAGGGACTGGTAAAATTTTTGCAGTTTTCCATTCGGTTGAGAATGTTGAAATGGTGATGGCTGTGTTAAAAATGTGGGTTAAGTGGATTATGATTTTTGGTAGCAGGAATTTTTATAAATTTGGGCTCAAAATTAAAACAGTTTGAACAATTATTAAACGAAGAAGCGGACAAATACGTATTACATGTAATCACAGGTACGTTTAGTGGAGTGAATTTAAGATTAAGATTATTTACGTCAACGTCATTACTTTCCAATTTCTACATTTTTAATAACTTTCCAGCGTTGACTTGTACTTGTACAGCCCTCTGAAACTTGATGGTATAAAAGGACCTTTTCGATTTGATAATCAAATTATTCACTTCTCTTCGGGTGGTTTGTAAAATTGAGTACTGACTGGATATCTGTAGCGTTTCCATTTGGCAAAAGCTTTATCCCGCTTTTCAATAGCTCTTCTAACATTCAGTGTTAAACCACGGTTTATCAGCTACTTTAAGAGTTTTGGTTTTGACAGGTACAAGAGTATAGTATAAATTGTTCAGGTAATTGCTAAATAAATCTAATTGCAAATAAAAAGCATCCCAGTAACATAACAAGAAAGCATTGTTTAACCCGATGTGGTCAATGTTTCGAAAGTCTCTATATTGGATCACCTGATCAGTACAGTATGTCGAGAATATTAGATCGTGCTTAGAGATGGCTGGAACAGAAACTTGGTCATAGAGGAGAACTTTTTCGTCATCATTCACAAAGAAGCCATCAAGTAGGGTGTTATTGGTGTTGGAAAAGTGTGTAGGGATCAGATAATTCACCGGTTTTAGTCCCAGTGATTCCATTGCCCTTCTAAGTCCCGTAAAGTATTAGTAATTCTTGTCTTTGTCTCATGTGTCGTATCTTCCTGGGAATCCCTACCATAAATGACAGAATCCATAAGGCAAATGTGCCAGAGGCCCGAGAAAACTTTTCTTAGGATATTTGCAAGCTTCTTAGATAAGACAAACTATAGATAACTCGGTGCAGGGTCTTAAACTTAAACTACTCACCATAACAATGCTCCATTTTTTGCATATATGACGCAGGGCCTTTTTGTAGCATCACGGTTTCATGGTCCAAAAGTTCTTTTTGGGTTTCGTGCCAGTGGCTATGGTGGATGGTGGTGCCATAGTTCCCGTTCCCATGCCCGCAGCATTCGAGACCAAGGATCGACCGGACGCACGCTGCTGATCCGCCGAACAGCGACGCGGATAGTTGAACGGTGACAGTGAGCCAATATCCATGTTATGCATTTGTGTTGGTGTCATACCCATGGCCATTTGCATTTGCATACCAATGCCCTGATCCTCGCCACAGCTGGCCATGCTGCTTTTCGAGGTGGAGGTACCCGAGGCGGTTGATGAGCGACAACTGCGCATTTGATGGGGTAAAGTGTTGTTGTTGTGGTTGTTGTTATTGTTGTTGGTATTGTTGGGCGTGGCTGATTTATAATATCGCAAACTCTCATTGTAGCTGGCTCCACTGCTGCTGCCGCTGCCACTGAAACCGCTATCAAGATCACCTTCATCGAATTCCGGGTTAATGCAACTGCTATGGGCATGATCCTTGAGCTCCATGCTATTCAGGGTGCTGGAGAGATTCTCCAGGCTGGCGTGCGAGGCCGAACTAGAATTGGAGGCAGCCGCACTGGCTGCAGCGCCGCCCAGCAAACCACCGCGACGTGGCACTCGCTGCACGGTCTTCGCCTGCACCGCACCCACGCCGGAGGAGGCTGTGGCGGAGCCGGCAGCCACTGTCATGGAACTAGTTACAGGCGATTGTTCCTCCACCGCACTCATGCCAGCCATGGCATGACTAGGGCTAATATCCGGCGGAGTGGGCGGCATTATCAAAGCCTCCAGCGACAGATTCAACTCGTCCAGCACACGGAAATGATTGTGCTGGACGCGACGTTGCTCCTCCTTCACATTGCCCACGCTCGACGTGGCGATGCGATTATCGGACAGCACCTTGCGTATCTTCTGCTCACTGACCTCCTCGTACAGATTCTCGGTGGTGCCGTAGCGTGTGGTGTACGTATGCCGGTCGCGCTCCTCGGCACTGGGCGACGACGAAGTCGACTGGCCGCTATGCGACGAGGACTTTGAGCGAAAGCTTTTGGCCAGCAGAGCGCGAATAGAGTTCCGTGGCGGACTCTTGGAGTGGCCCTGCACCACCTGGACGCCGACGCCATTGCCCTGAATGGCACTGGGCACATTTGTGTGACACTTGGCTGCACCGGGCTCGTAATAGGCATAGGAGTAGACATGGTTAAAGGGCGCTGTCGCAATTGCACCACCGCCCGAGGCGGCTCCACCAACAGCAGCCACATGCAACGAGGGGTTGGAGGACATGCCACCGCCGCCACCACCGCCGCCACCACCATGTGAGGGTGTAACACTGCTGCTGCTGGGGGTCATGACACCGGCAGCAAAACCATAGTCCAGGGAGGAAGTGGACGAAGAGGACTGTGTATTGGTTGTGGGCTCAAAGCGTTCCATGGTGGCGGCAATATTCTTGCGTGACCATTTGACCTGAAGGAGAAAGTGGAAAGTGGAAGGAATGACACAAACCAAATCTAATTCCCCCCGCCCCGTTTTCTTACCTGCTGTTCCACATCCATTTTGTGATTACTTCGACGACTGTGTCCACGTCGCCGTCGCTCCGTAAATGCCTCGCCATGATTACCCAACAGCAACTGCTCTCCATTACCACCGCCGCCGCCATTTTGTTGCGATGACGAGGACGACGATCCCGATGGCGGTGCCGGCATACAAAACTCAATGCTGTCCATATCATCTGGAAAGATCAGATGATGATGATGATGCCCCAAAGTGGCGGCCAGGCCATGTCCACCATGTGGATGGCCATGCTGATGGGTTGTACGTGTCGCCTGATGGTGTCCTCGCATGGACATGGAGCCACCGTGTCCCATGGTATTGGGCGCCTGATGCACATTTGCTGAGGTGGTCTGATGCGGATGCATGGCTGGCGGATAATCGCCCGGCGGTGGCGGCGCAAAGCTGGCGAATTGTGGCGAGGCGCAACGATTCTGGAATTTGGATGTTACTGTAGCTGATGCATTGCTGGCACTGGCACTGGCCGGATACATGTTGCCTGGCTGGGATTAGGGTTCGCTGCTGCTGCTGCTGTTCGAGAGTCCGAGATTCGATCCGGGTGTGTGTGTGTCTGTCCGTGTGTGTGTGCTTTACAAGGGCATCATCTGAAGGAAGAAGCAAAACAAAGCCATTAATCAGCGTTGAAATGCGCATGCGGGTGGAGATAGGAGACGCGCACAGGAAGGGGAGACGGACACGGAGACGGAGACGGAGACACAACACATGACTGACATGCCATGCCAAAATCCCACAAATAAAAGCTGGAATTATGAGCTTTGCCCGGGACACAGACCGAAATTTATTTATGCGAAAACAACCAGAGGAACAACACGCATGTAAAACATTTGGCGTTGGCATGCCAAGAGACCCAGAGGAGAACCATACCCCGTCCATTGGGTCGTCCACTCTCCACGCATTTGGTCATAAAATAGCATTAAAGCTATTAACAGCCGAAAAACCCCAAGCAGAAAGAGCTAGTAACCCCCACTTCTACTCCGGCTGCTCAGGCTCACCATTCCCATTCCCGCACACATAAATCAATCAGAGTTGAAGAAAACAAGAACAAAACCAAAACTGGGAGGCGGGGGAGCAAACAAGAGGGAGAGAGTTGAAGAAAAAATACCCACGCAGCTCCATTTATGACCAAAAAGCTAATCCTAGAGCCAGACACAGTGGCAAACCCAAGGCCAAAGTTGGGAATTTGCACTTAAAAGCCAAACTTTAGCTGAGAACCAAATGGAAGCCACAACAAAGTAATGCAGATCTCATCTACATGGGCAACCTAATCTTCCCCCAAGACCAAAAAGAAAATGCATTAATAGAGCCAACACTTAGACGGGATTTACACGATGCAGAGACATATAAGTGTAATTCTAAGCCGCAAGAGAGAGAGAGACCAAAAAGTAAAGCAACGCAAATCAGCTCTGACCTCTTTCATTTCAGAGACATATAAGTGTAATTCTTAAAAAGTAAAGCAACGCAAATCAGCTCTGACCTCTTTCATCGCTCGCTGGCAGCAACATTTAGTCGGAATTAACACGATGCTGAGACATATAAGTGTAATTCTTAAAAAGTAAAGCAAACGCAATCTCTTTTAGTCGGGATTTACACGATGCAGAGATATACAGGATGGGTGGTCCATCCAAATGTTTGGAATTTGACTTTACAAACAAAACTGACAAAGCCAAAGCCAATGCCAAAAAAGACAGGAGCACCGATAGGGAAAGCTGGTCACTTGCCACCGTATTCGGATGAGAACTTTCCATTTGAAGGAAATATCAATCTTCCAACTTGTATCAATGAACTGGAGACACCGGCAGACTTTTATAATTTTTTTTTTTTAACGACGATCTAAAGAATTTCTTGGTTGATCAGTCAGATATGCACTCCAAGTTGATATAAATAGGCCCGCTAATATTACTCGAAATGAAGTAGTGTCGTTGGTGAAATTACCTTCTTCAAGACTCTATTGGAATACGACTCTTGGTCAAGAATTTATAGATGGCCCCATGAGTTGCAAACAGATGGGAAACTATAAAACGTTTTCTGCACTTCAACAATAATGACGATATGAAGTTGGCAGGTGAAGCCGGGTTTGACAAGCTATTCAAGATTCGATCAGTGCTGGACAAAATCCATAATCAATTTCCTGCTCGTACCTAAGGAAAAACATTTGGTGGTTGATGAGCAAAATTATTCCCACGAAGTGCCGTCACCACTTAAAACAATATAGTACGGCAAAGCCTCACATATGGGGCTTCAAAAATTTTGTTTTGAGTGGAGTATCAGGAGTATTGGGCGGGAGCCCAAAGTGATACATATCCGGAAGGAGCACCTAATTTGGGAGTAAAAGGAAATGTTGTATCAAGACTATCGGCAACCGTACCAAAAGGAAACAAGAAAGAAAGACTATAACATACTCTGCACCCCTAATGTCGTAGCTCGCATTTGGTCACGAGTCAAACGGCCAGTTAACACACAACGCTCTCTAAGTCTCTCTCTCTCTCTCTCACTAAGATTGCTTCTGCTGAACGCAGAACTGACCGTTTTTTGCTCATAACTTGAGTATTGTTCATCCGATCTTTATCATTCCTTCAGCAAATCGATAAATAATTTTGAGTACTAGATATCTTTAGAAAGTACGAACCATCTATCATCAAAACTGTAGGAGATATGACGTTTTTTCCAAATTGCGGGGGCGCGAGGGGGCGTGGCAAAAATTGAAAATAAACTTGATCTGCCTAGAAGTATAAGAAATATATGTCCCATACATGTCAAACCTCTATCTGTTACCATCTCTGAGATCTCTTCGTTCATACGGACGGACGGACAGATAGACAGACAGACGGACATGGCTATATCGACTCGGCTGTTGATGCTGATCAAGAATATATATACTTTATAGGGTCGGAAATGATTCCTTCTCCCTGTTACATACTTTTGCACAAACTTAATATACTCTATGTACCTTCGGTACAGAGTATAAAAACTACAAATTATTTTTCGACAATTGGCTCAATAGTCCCAAACTTGAAGTCTACCTTATGAAAAATGGTATATTGGCTTTGGGTACGGTAAGGATTAATCGAATAACTAATTCAAAGATGCCAACTGAAAAGAAATTGAAAAAGCAAGGATGTGGAATCATGGTCGAAAAAGTTGCTAATTTCGATGGAGTTCAGCTTGGCCTCGTCTCTTGGTTTGACAATAAAGTAGTCAACGTTCTTTCTACTTACGTGGGAAGCAATCCTGTTTCAACAAAAAACCGATTCAGTAAGAAAGACAAAAGGTATGTAGAAATCGAATCTCCTAAGGCAGTTGATGTGTACAATTACCATATGGGTGGCGTTGACTTACTGGATTCTTTACTGGGACTTTATAGAATTCAATTGCGTTCAAGAAAATGGTATAAAACAATATTTTTTCACATGATTGATATGTGCGTGGTTAATTCATGGATTCTATGGCGTCGTAAGTCAGATCAACATATAATATATGCCACTCTTCGACTTCAAGCTTTTAATAGCTTTAATAGCCGACTACAAGCAGAGAAGGTACTCCTTCTACCAGCAAAAGAATAAAGTACCAGGAAATTCCCTTGAATTCTGTTCGGGTGGACAATATTGGGCATTTTCCCACCTGGAAAAAGCAAAGGCGGCAACTCTGCCAAAACAATTGTTCTTTCCGCTCATACACTTTTTGTGAGAAATGTAATGTATTTCTATGCTATAATGACAAAAGAAACTATTTTACCAACTTTCACATGAAGTAACCTAATTGCATAGAAAGCCATATATGGCAAACTCTGAAATGCGCTAAATGCATAGCAAGCCAAATATGGCTTAATTTTTTTACCCCCAAACTATGCCTATATACATAGATTTTCTTCATCAATACATTATTATCTTTGTAAAAGTGCGATTTGTAAGTCAAAAGAATAAAAATAATTTTTTTGGATTTTTTTATATTTTTTCTAGGCGATTAAAAATGAAATTTCTTGCATTTTCGAGCAAAAAATCGATTTTTTTGAAATATTTTTGGTAATTGTATTCAGACTTCTAAACCGATTTGAAAACAATGTTCTGTTATTATTGACAATTTAATGACCTTTCGATTCATATCTTGCTCGACACCATCTGAAATGAAATAGTTTCATGGCTATATCGAATCGGCTGTTGATGCTGATCAAGAATATATATACTTTATAGGGTCGGAAACGATTCCTTCTCCCTGTTACATACTTCTGCACAAACTTAATATACTCTATGTACCTTCGGTACAGAGTATAAAAAGTATGAAATATAAAATACTTAAAATATAATCCGAACAAAACTAATACAATACTAAACTTTTCTAAAACGTTTATAAAATCTATGTTTGTCTTTTGAGATGTGATTGGTTAACTGAGATTTAAAATGCGTTGAGTTCCCAATAGTTTTAATGTTATGCGGCAGGTTATTCCAGTAGCGGGCAGATTGAATGAAAAAGTGTTTTTCTGAGCTGACCAGGTTTACACGCTGGCAAACTATGTTATTCGTTCGTGTTGACACAGCAAGTTGTATATTTTGAAATAAATAGTCAGGCTCTTTTGTTGTTAGAATCTTATGGACTAGTAATAAAGTGAGGAGTCTGATTCACGACTCAAAATCTAGGCCAAGAATTTGTTTAGCAAAGTGCGAGATATGGTCTCTACGACCAAGATTAAATACATATCTTACGATTGAATTAAATGTCACCCTTAGCCTTTTTCCACACCATAAAGTGGAGTCGGGATGAGACATGTTTTGGCGACCAAAAGCCTTAGATGAAGAGGAATGAGTTTTTGAGTAAGCGACACCCGAATGTTTTCCCGGACACTTTCGTAATGCGGTCGCTCTACGTTAGGGTATTATTAAATTGGATTCCCAGGTTGGTGGTATCCTTAGCATATTCCAGTGGAACATTGTTTATGGTAAGCTTAGCGAGATCACAAACATTAAAAGCCTTCTTGTAAATTACCAAACATTTCGACTTTTTAGCAAATGGATTGCTTTAGCCCATTCGCCAATTTCCACAAGATCCTTAGTACAGATTCGAACACACTCATGTATTTCACGTAACGGTCGACTTACATAAAGTTGTACATCATCGGCATACAAATGGACATCACAGCCTATCAGACAGTCAGGAAAGTCGTTGATAAACACAGAGAAGAGTAAGCGCCCAAGGACTGAACCTTAAGGAACACCGCGAGTCAGACGTAAGAAACCAGACCACAGCTTAGTTGCTTAATTAGACGCTTTGCAGTTGAGGAAAAATTGTAGAGATTTTTAAGCTTGGTACTTAAGATATCGTGTTCAACTGTATCAAATGCCTTGCTGAAATCCAGTAAGGCTAATAATGTAACATTGTTATTGTCCGTCAGCCTTCGGATATCTTCTACTATCTTTAAAATTGCTGTCGTGCAGCTTCTGAACTTTTGATAAACAGATTGTAGTCGGCTTAATAAAGAATTGGTTGAGAGAAATGTTTGAATCTGTTTGGCCCTTAGTTGTTCAAATAGTTTTGCCAAAAAAGGAAGAACAGAGATTGGTCTGAGCTCGATTTTATCTTTTGGAATGGGTATAATTTTAGCAACTTTCCAACAGGAGGGGTCGCCCACCACTAAAATGGGATGATCAAGTGCGGAAAGACATTTCCAACCTTGGTGTGAACACCTGGTGCCAGCTCGCACAATGCAGAAGCGAGTGGAGCTCATTCATAGCAGAGGCCGAGACCGTCAAGCGGTTGTGATGTTGTGTGTGGGTGCAACATCGGGCCAATAAAGAAAGAAAAAGAAGAAGATTATCCGATCTTTCTAAAAATTATAGATATTGTTTATCAGTATGAGCTCGATAACTTCAAAATTGTAAGAGTTAGTCAACATTTTGTATTACGTAATATAATACAACTTGTAGAACAGCTCCAACTACTTAACTTGAACTGTAAAATAGAACACTAATTTCGTTATAGCATTTCTGTTGCACTATTTGGCGTGGATTTCCCGTACTATTTTTTGTTTTTCGTATATTTAAGCACGCATAAAAAAGTGAGAGCCGCAGCAATTGTTTTATTTTTGAATATATTCAATCACTTTCCAACACACACCTTGTACATAAAACAATCGCGGGTTGTATATGTATTTTGATATGGAAACCATTGTTTTAGTGTACAATAAAAATGGAATATTCAATTTGTTAAACATTTGGCAACAATTTATTTATGCCTAAAATTTGGTTATCAATTGGAATGAATATGTATATTTCCTTTGAGTTTGGCAATGCATTCAATTCATTTGCAATTCATTTTGGCCCTGGCCAACTAAAAAGGAAAAAAAAAAACAAAAAAACAGTTGGTAGCCTGAAGTTTTCCCTTTCATTAAATGGTTCTCTCTGGTTGCAATTGGCCACCAAAGTGTGGCCCACATTTTGTGTTTCACTTTGCCAAAAACTTCCACTTGAGCGGTTTGCGGGGCTGCAGGTTCCAAGCTGTGTGTTGAGTGTGAGAGTGTGCGAGTGTGCGTGTGTATGTTAATTAAAGTCATTACGTGAAGCAGCAGCAACAAGGAAACAAAAGCAGAGAGGCGAGTTGCCGCTGAGCGCCACAAAATGAAGCCAAATGCTGCGCCAAATTGGCCAATTTTCATATGCAGCAACAGCAACGGCAACAGAGCAGCTCAGGCTCAAGGCGAATATTGGCAATTGGCAAATGGGAGACTGGCATGAGAAATGAGGAAGAAATCCTTCCTCTTGGCATTGACATCAATGAAATTTTGAAGCAGACGCAGCCAGAGAGGAATGGGGGGGGGGGACATGCCACGTGTCAAGAGCATTGTTCGAATAATGAAACACTGAGAGAAAAATCTGGCTTAATTTGATGGCCTACTTTTGGGGTGGTGCAAAACCTGTTGCCCTTTATTATGGTTCAGAGGGGGGGATGGGGGTGTTTTTCTTCTTTGCAATCGGCAAATTGCTCTCTCAACCAAAGTGAAGCAAATTAAATTGCAGCATGAAATCGAATTGCCATCAGGCAGCTGGGGCATTGAAATGCAAGAAAAACAACAACAACAAGTATCAAGTACACAACATCGTGTATCCATAAGATACACATGATGCCAAGCGCCAAGCAAAATAGCTGCAGCTGCTGCCAGAAGACTTTAAATTGCTTAGCTGCTGCTGCTGCTGCTGCTGACGACGCCCACACCTGCATAGAGAATGAGCAAAAACTAGAACTCCCTTTTATCCCCCTCCTGCTGCCAGTTTTCTCTTCGGTTACAAAGTGTTCGATTAAAATAGATATTTTTATGGCTTTTGCATTTGAAAATTGCATTTACTGGTGGAACGGGGGTGAGGTTTTATTTTTATATCATTTAGAACAAGTCTCTGGCTGCCCCATAAAATGGCAACAGTTTTTTACATATAATTTTCGAATTGGTTATTTTTTTGTTTTTTATCTTGTCGCTGGCACAAGTTAATTGAAAAATTGGTTATTTTCTGTGTTGTTGTTGTTGTTGCAAAAACGCCTCGACAAGACCACAAACAACTCGTTAGAGTTTGCATGTGAAATGCAATCGCCTAACACAACAAAAATGTAAAAAAAACAAAATAGAAAACAAACATTGAAATGAAGGGTAAAAGGACCATGTGCAGTGCATTCCAAATCGTACAACAAACTAAACATTTAACTACATAACGGACGGCTATCAATTTGATATATCAATCAGCTGGTGAGTACACAAAAAACGGCATCAGATTCTAAATGTTTGAATATTTTTTCAGTTGAATTTATTATACAAATAATTTACGAGTCAACAACAAGGTACAGACCGTATAGCTATTTTGAAGCTGGAACTATAACCTGAAGCTGACCAAGTATAATTCTAGCAAACTTGTCCCGGTATCAAAAATAGAAATAGAAAAAAAAATCAATCTAAAATCTATATTGAAAATCTCGTTTGGTCGGTTGCAATGCAACCCACTCCTCCTGGGACTCGAACCACGACTTCTTCATTCAATAACACATTGGCACGGCCGATTAGTCGATTTTGCAGAAGGGGGTCACTTGTTAAGCGCAGCCAGGCTGCAAAAATCTCTTCTCTTATACTGCAACTGGTTGGACCTAAGGGCCCGCGCACACATGTAGCTGAGAGATGAACTTTTTCAAATTAGTTTGAAAGTGTTTAATATTAATAATCACTAACCTAAAGAACTAAGTCCCATTTTCCGACCTATCGTTCCTATGGCGGCTATATGCTATAGTCTGATCCGGCCGGTTCCGACAAATATACAGCGTATTTAGAGCTAAAGACTTCCTGCAAAGTTTGGCTAAGATAGCTTTAAAACTGACGGACGGACGGACAGACGGACATGGCTATATGAACTCAGCTCGTCATGCTGATCAAGAATATATAATATATACTTTATGTGGTCGGAGATGATTCCTTCTATGCGTTACAAATATCTGGACCTATATGCCTCTACGGCAGAGCCTTCCAGCCATAGCTACCAGGAGCCGAAGTCAGTCGTGTTTTTACGCAAACGCGAGCCGAACTGATGATTGTGTGAATCGGTGAACGCTGAATTGAAAGTAAAACGGCTAAAGTCTGGAGAGAGCTCTCTTGCTCACCAACACAAGCACACTTTTTTGTACTCTCCATTTGGCCGGCATTGCTCACCATCTCGACGTTCTAAGCAAGGGGTGCCCAGAATCAGTTTCCCCGCGTGTATGCCAAATACAACTGAAGAAAATATATCTTTTAGAACAACAACCACAAGATATAGAAAGAGTAAACCGATTTTTGTTTGTGTGTGTGCGTGGTTGCAGCTGTTTGCTACACACGAAATCTTTCTACGGCAACAACAAAACCTTCGCTCGAAGGATAAGAGTAGAGAGAACACTTATGAAGTTGTTGTGGCTCTCTGATGCCCTTAAAAGCTATGCGTGTGGCATATACGCCCGGGTCTCCCTTTTGCGTAAAACAACAACGAATACGCTGCGTGTTCTAAGCGAAGGTGTTGTCGCTCGACCAAGGCAATCGTTGCACGCTGAGCGGTTAAGTGCTAACTGCTTACATTCTTTACTATGATTTGGTAGCTATCTCTATCGGGAGTGAGCTAAGATGCCGTCGTTCGTGTGTTTAGTCTTCGAGGTCCTGAGTTCAAGTTCCAGTAAAGTAAGTAAAACAGAAAAAAAATTAATACACTGAGAAAAAAATCAATTTAAAAGCAAGATTATAATCTTGAAACGAGACGAAATGGTGTCAGAATTCGACAGAGACGAGATAATCTTAACCCAAGATTGGTTGGTTGGTTTAGTAACTAAACTTTAGTTAGTTGTTTTAGTTATTAACAATTTCTTCTTTCTGAAAAACTTATATAAATTGTAAATTATTAATCCGCCGATACTGGGACTTGAGCTCAGTACCTTCTGCGCACTGAAACACTAACACCAGCGCTTTACCATCAAGCGTCAACTGTTAGGTCCAACCAGTTCCAGTATAAGAGCAGAGATTTTCGCAACCTGAGTTCTTATACTGCAACTGGCTGCGCTTAACAATTGAACCCCTACGGCAAAATCGACTAATCGGCCGTGCCAATGTGTTATTCATTTCCCCCTTCTTTCTAACGTTTCAGTCTTTTAATGTTGAACCCTGTCGTGTTTGGTTTTGAGCCATTCCGGGATCAAATCATTGGTCTGCATTGTTTTTCAGTGTAATCTTCCCAAGAGCTTTAACTGAAAACTTTGCAATATATTGACGCAATCTAAGCGACCTAAGATGATTTGGTCCAAGGTTCAAACCAAAAGGTCAGGTTAGACTCACTTTGTGAAATCAATGCACAACAGCTGCACGAGGCTTACTATTTCTTTGTAGACTGTTTGATATATGAGTAGATTATTATAAAAAGCTTTACCTACTTATAAGCCCTCAAGAATTTCAATCCTTGATCTCCATTCTCGGTTCAGTGAATGGAATGCATCTCATCTAATAACATCTTCAATATTTCTTCTTTATTTTTTTTTTGCCTTTGCCTTGCAATATTTTATTGCTTGTCAAGTCAAAATCCCCAGTGCCCACTTGCCACACCTCCGGCTTGGTTTTCCCCCTCCCCACCTCCCTCCCCAGTTTCATCGCAAATCTAACCAAATGCCAACACAAATTTTGTTTGCGTTTTGTATTAGGTTGACAAAAATCAACACCCAGACGAGGACGACGACGACGACGACGACGACAGCGAAACCCAAGACGAAGAGCAAAAATGTTGTTGAAGAGATTTATGTTGGCCCAAACGCCCACCATTCGGCAAGGGGGGAATGGAAATGGGTAGTCGGAGTCGGAGTTGGAGTTGGAGTCAGAGTTCTGTGTTTGTCTTTCGCAAATGTTGGGCAATATTTTGCGGTAAAAGGTGAATTTATTAGACTCTCCACTCTTTGACTTCATTCACAGTTTACTTTTTGGCTTTCCTCATTTCGAAATTTCATTTTATCGTAGGCGCTGTGGCAATTTAAAACACATTTTGTGGGGATTAAGATCTCTTGACAAATCATAAACAAAACGTTCAAGCTCTCCACTGACAATGACAATAAAAATACAAAAAAAAAAAAAAAACCCCCCGAAAGAGATGAGAGAGATGCATATCAGCAGAAAGAAACAAAATAGAAAATGGGAAAAGCCACAAGATACGCATCTTGGACATTTTTTAAGCCGATTTCGGTTTTAGACGGGGGTCAGCATTGTAAACTTACCAGCAACAATTTAATTTCTTGTCGAATTTCCTTGGGCCTGGTGCTGAAAAAGAGATCAGAACAGAAATACAATTTAATCAGTTGACTTTCCAAACAGAGACTGTCCAACACAAAATATCATCAAGAATGAACAACGGGAATACAACACACAGCAAATGGGATTTTCCCTTTCTGCACACACATTTCAAAGTCAAATGTTGGATAAATAAGAAAGAAATTGGTATCCTTGTGTGTGTGTGTGTGTGTGTGTTTGCTCCTTGTGTAGTTCTTTGTAGCCGGAGATTTCCCATTGGAAATTCATAATTGAATATTATGGTGCATAATTTTCATGACTAACCACTGAATGCGAACGGATGCGATGGGATTTACAATGGGAATTCAATTTGCTTTGGTTTTCTGATTGCCATTTAAGAGTGTACAAGTAGGTCTGTGGGAGTTACAACTATACAGGGTATCGAACTATGTGTAAGAGATTGGTCACCGTTTGCACTGAAGAAATGTATAAAATTGTAATAATTTTTATTGTGTTTTCAAATTTAATTTTGTATAAATTTGTAATTTATTTGGCGACCTTTCTAATGTTTAATTAGTGAGTTTAGCTGGCTCTAGGTCCGAATTTTATATAAATAATAATTATTATTATTTTATGAATTTACTTTTTCGGTATGTACCCCGAATTTGTAGTCCATCAAATGAAATTGAGCTTAACCACAAACCTCCACAAACAAGGAGTAAGGTACATCTTAAAAGCTGAATAAAATATCTGAATAACAGGGGACAAAAACGTAGATGAACAAATCAAAAGATCTAAATAACTTGACTTCATTTTGTAAAAGAAATAATTGAATAAATACCCTTTATAAAGACCAAAAACGAACAAAATTCCTACAATTTTGACTACATCCCCCCCATTACATAAAGCTAACTAGGCCACTGCACTGACTGATTCACTGCTTGCGAATCTACGCACAGCCTAAACGGTAAGAGTTAGAAGTGTTATAATGAGATAGAGACAACAAGGTGAAGTGTTTTATGTAGTATTTTAATAACTTGATTAATTTTTACTCTAGAGCTTAAGAGCACGCGGACCCATCCCGTCTAGTGTTGGTTGAGAGTGCTGAGAATGCATATATTTATGTAAGTAAATATGTAGATGCCTAGTCAGCACTTTGTTGGCGAGCAACGCTTATGCGCTGTCTGATAAACAAGAGATCTCAGATTACACATGAGAACTGATCTTTGGTGCGCTTGAGTTAAAATATATTTAATGGTATAGTTTAATGCGACAAAGTGTCACATATATGCAGTGTTTGGAAGAACCTAGGTACAAAAACCGTGATGTATGTATGTACAGTGTATGTACTGTACGATCGTCCGTCACTCGACGCTAAATTTTCACACACTTTGGCACCAAAGTTTTTATTTAAAGTCATTTTCCGCAGTCTGGGAGAGATCTGCGGCGAGGTACAATTCAATGACATTTGGATGTTGGAATTGTAAACAAGAAAGAAAGTCGGTCAAGCCCGACTATAACATACTCTGTACCCTTAACGTCGCAGCTCGCCTTTGGTCACGAGTTATACGCGATCATCTCTAAGTTTTACTCTCTCTCTCTCTCTCTCTCTCTCTCTCACTAAGATTGCCGTTCAATAGAATGCTGTGGTGGTGGGTGGGGGGGCGATTTGGTGTTTACTGGCCGTTTTTTGCTCATAACTTGAGTATTGTTCATCCGATCTTTATCATTCCTTCAGCAAATCGATAAATAATTTTGTTTACAAGGTATCTGTAGAAGTTACGAACGATCTATCTTCAAAACTGTAGGAGATATGACGTTTTTTCTAAATTGCGGGGGCGGGAGGGGGCGTGGCAAAAATGGAAAATAAACTTGATCTGCCTGCAAGTATAAGAAATATATGCCCCATACATGTCAAACCTCTATCTCTTACCATCTCTGAGATCTCTTCGTTCATACGGACGGACAGACAGACAGACGGACATGGCTATATCGAATCGGCTGTTGATGCTGATCAAGAATATATATACTTTATAGGGTCGGAAACGATTCCTTCTCCCTGTTACATACTTTTGCACAAACTTAATATACTCTATGTACCTTCGGTACAGAGTATAAAAAATTTGATTGATTTCGGATATGGTTATAAGCGGATCCTCACATTTTGGGGCTTCGGAATAGAAAACGGATTTGAACGGAAGGAAGAGAGGCAACTATTAGCGCTGGATATGCCACTGCTCCGACCATACTCCATAGAATCAGGGACATCGCTGTACAACAACTTCAACGACCAACTATACTCCACTCAACTTGGATCATTCAAGTCTTTCAGACCTTTTGCGCTTAAAGAACAACGTATGGAATGGCGTGCTAGCACATTACGCCATTGCCTACTTTTTTTTAAGTTAAACGTCTTAACTGTTACTTATACTTTTCTGTGTAAGTTGTGCTCAATTCCAGCACTTAAAGAATATTTGTGCTCATAATTTTTGAGAAAGTTTTTTTCGTATATTGTGAACACACTTGTTCCCTTTGTTCCCGATCGATCTCTATAATTGGAAAAACATTTGTAAGATAATATGAAAAGGGAATTAACTTTTCCCTTTCCCATCAACAGCATAAAGTGTTTTCGAAGTACATACTGAATCGCCTGGCTTTCCTTAAAGCACTAACAGATTTAACTTACTAAAACTAGAGCACAACTTCAAAATAATACCCAAATGTTAATAAAGTGATTCCAAGATGGTTCATTATGAAATGAGTGACCACAGTTCGCGGCTCAAAATAAAATGGGAATAGATTTGGATCATATATTTATGAAATATGTTTTTTTTTCGGAATCTTTAAAAAAAAAAGTGTCCAACTTTAAGCCTTTTTTTTCACGCACAAGTGGAAAAGCGCAAGAGGCTCATAAAAGCACAAATATGAACATTTTTGTCTGATGATAATGCAGATGCGGCATACACATATGTATCTATGTATATATCTATATCTCTTCGTGAGTGTCAGCTGTTTATGATGCGTTTACGACACGTCACAGGACACGCACACATGGTGTTGGGGCCACAAATCGTAAAATTGATAGTGCCAGCCATGAAACACGAAACACGCAAAAACAAACAAACAAAACGAAATTTGTGTTGTTTTTTTTTGGGCGCCCAACGATGGGAGCCCCGCGATGAATTTATTTGATTCGTTTTACGGGTCGTAAAAATCAATGAAAACATTCTCTTCACCTTGGCAAATCTCTTCGGTAGTTTTCGCTGTTGTTGTTGTTGTTGTTGCTATTCCAATGAAATGCCGTCCTAAAGTTTTTGAGCCAAGTTTCGTCTGAAATTTGTAGCCAGACGAAGACGTAGAACCGTTGGAACTATAAAACTTGAAGTTTGAGTTTCTTTTGAAACTGTTTTCATTTCTTGATGTAGTTTCTTTTTTTTTTTTTTTTGTCTGCCGCTGCCTGTTGATGTTGTTGTTGTTATTATTTTGTGTGTTTCTTGGGTTGTTTGGTAGGTAGAGTTGCGTCCGGAATGTGTTTGATGCAAGTCAAGTTAATTGGATTAACACTGAAGGAGTCGGCCGAGTGTGTGTGTGTGTGTGTGTGTGGTTTGCGAAATTCGATTTATGGCCAAAATGATTTAATTGCCAAAACATGCCAAAGAGTATTTCGTTTGCAGGCAAATGGAATTGGTGGTGGTCCTAACTTTTCTACTTGTTGTTGATGCCACAAAAATGATCAAATTATGATTAGAACTGTTGGCGAAGAAATATGGCAGCAGCTGAAGCTAAGGTATGCAGACAACAGAAAATAATCCAAGGAATTAAATTAGTTTCAAAGTTTCTTTCGCTAAAGTTTTAAGTGGCCAAATCGCAAAATGTTGGCGAAAGTGAAAATGAAAGCACAGCAGATCGTCTTAAATTGATGGCGATTTGTACTTGAATAAAGATGTTTCGTACATAAAATAGCAAACAATATGTTTGAAAGCAAAATTCTTAAATAAAGCCTGATTCTTACACTGTCAAAAAAACTTCTTACGTTTTATATTTATTTGTTTGATAACAAAAAATTGGAGAAATAGAGAATGAACTTGGTGAACTAGTTAAGTGACTTGATTAAGTAGAGTCAGATTGAGGAAATTGTAATGAACTGAAACAGATTTTCCATTTATTGAAGTGAACTAGTTCATTTTGTATACTTTGAGAAAGTAAACTTAATGAACTAGTTCCCTATTGAATAAGAGACATAATATTTGACTAAGTAGTGTCGGATTCTGCTTGAATTGTGAAAATTGTTATGAACTGAAATAGTTTTTCATATGTTGAAATGAACTAGTTCATTTTTTATTCACTACGTGAACTAGTTCTAGTACTTTGATGAAGATTTTTCATACATAAAACTTTTTAAAACATGTATTTATAGCTCAAACATCCAATTTCGTTAATTAAAATACATTTTAGAGATGAAGAATGAACCGAATGAACTAGTTCTCTAATGAATTAGTTAAGTGACTTGATTTTGGAAAAATCGTTATGAACTGAAACAGTTTTTCCATTTATTGAAGTGAACTAGTTCATTTTGTATACTTTGAGAAAAAAAAATGTAATGAACTAGTTCCCTAATGAATAAAAGACATAATATTTGGCTAAGTAGTGTCGGATTCTGCTTGAATTGTGAAAATTGTTATGAACTGAAATAGTTTTTCATATGTTGAAATGAACTAGTTCATTTTTTATTCACTACGTGAACTAGTTCTAGTACTTTGATGAAGATTTTTCATACATAAAACTTTTTAAAACATGTATTTATAGCTCAAACATCCAATTTCGTTAATTAAAATACATTTTAGAGATGAAGAATGAACCGAATGAACTAGTTCTCTAATGAATTAGTTAAGTGACTTGATTTTGGAAAAATCGTTATGAACTGAAACAGTTTTTCCATTTATTGAAGTGAACTAGTTCATTTTGTATACTTTGAGAAAAAAAAATGTAATGAACTAGTTCCCTAATGAATAAAAGACATAATATTTGGCTAAGTAGTGTCGGATTCTGCTTGAATTGTGAAAATTGTTATGAACTGAAATAGTTTTTCATATGTTGAAATGAACTAGTTCATTTTTTATTCACTACGTGAACTAGTTCTAGTACTTTGATGAAGATTTTTCATACATAAAACTTTTTAAAACATGTATTTATAGCTCAAACATCCAATTTCGTTAATTAAAATACATTTTAGAGATGAAGAATGAACCGAATGAACTAGTTCTCTAATGAATTAGTTAAGTGACTTGATTTTGGAAAAATCGTTATGAACTGAAACAGTTTTTCCATTTATTGAAGTGAACTAGTTCATTTTGTATACTTTGAGAAAAAAAAATGTAATGAACTAGTTCCCTAATGAATAAAAGACATAATATTTGGCTAAGTAGTGTCGGATTCTGTTTGCATTGTGAAAATTGTTATGAACTGAAATAGTTTTTCATATGTTGAAATGAACTAGTTCATTTTTTAATCACTACGTGAACTAGTTCTTGTACTTCGATGAAGATTTTTCATACATCAAACTTTTAAAGACATATATTTATAGCTCAAACATCCAATTTTGTTGATTAAACTAATTTTTAGAAATGAAAGATGAACTTAATGAACTAGTTCCCTAATGAATTAGTTAACTGACTTGATTTTGGTAAAATTGCTATAAACTGAAACAGTTTTTCCAGTTTATTGAAGTGAACTAGTTCATTTTGTATTCTTTGAGAAAAAAAATTGTAACGAACTAGTTCCCTAATGAATAAAAGACATAATATTTGACTAAGTAGTGTCGGATTCTGTTTGAATTGTGAAAATTGTTATGAACTGAAATAGTTTTTCATATATTGAAATGAACTAGTTCATTTTTTAATCACTACGTGAACTAGTTATTGTACTTTGAAGAAGATTTTTCATACAAATAACTTTTTAAGACATATATTTATAGCTCAAACATCCAATTTCGTTAATTAAAATACATTTTAGAGATGAAGAATGAACCGAATGAACTAGTTCCCTAATGAATTAGTTAATTGACTTGATTTTGGTAAAATTGCTATGAACTGAAACAGTTTTTCCATTTATTGAAGTGAACTAGCTAATTTTGTATACTTTGAGAGAATAAACTTAATGAACTAGTTCCTTAATGAGCTGTTAGTGTCAGATTCTGAATGAATTGTGAAAATTTATATGAACTGAAACAGTTTTTCATTTCATTAAATGAACTAGTTCATTATTTATACTCCACGTGAACTAGTTCTTGCGCTTAGATGAAGATTTTTCATACTTAAAATAGGAAAAATATGTTTGTAAACTAAATTTGACTCTTAAAATCAAGGACATGCATTCTTAAATTCCAATTAAAAAAATTCTTCAATTAAGTAATATTCATCAAACAATTTGCACTTCTTAAGTTTTATATTTTAACGATGAATTCTAGAAATAGAGAATGAACTTAATGAACCAGGTTCCTTAGAACTAGTTAAGTGACCTGTAGAGTCAGATTCTGATTGAATTGTGAAAATTGCTATAAGTTGAAACAGTTTTTATACCCTTGTAGGGGGCATATTAAAATTGTCCAGATGTTTGTAACGCATAGAAGGAAGCATCTCCGACCACAAAAAGTATATATATTCTTGATCAGCATGACGAGCTGAGTTGATAAAGCCATATCCGTCTGTCCGTCCGTCTGTTTCTATGCTATCTCCTCCGTCAGTTTTAAAGCTATCTTAACCAAATTTTGCACGAAGCCTCTTGGTACATAGATGCTGCACATTTGTCGGAACCGGCCGGATCCGATGACTATATCATATAGCTGCCAAAGGAACTATCGGTCGAAAAAGTAGTTTTAGTTAGAAAAACTTTTTTGTCTTCAACGCAAACGTGCCCAAATCTCGTATATCTAAGTTTTCTATGCTTTCACATAATTCCACCAAGTTTTATGAAAATCGGACTACTATATAGTATAGCTGCCATACAAAAGATATGTATGGAAAAAAGTCTTAGTGGGAAAAAGTTTTTTGTTTTCATTGCTATCGCTCCCAAACTTGTCACTAATCAATATTATATGATACTACATAATTCTGACAAGTTTGATCCAAATCTGATGATTATAGCATATAGCTGCCATAGGAACTATACGTCGAAAAAGTAGTTTTAGTTAGAAAAACTTTTTTGTCTTCAACGCAAACGTCCCCAATCCTCGTATTTCTAAGTTTTCTATGCTTTTACATAATTCCATAAAGTTTTATGAAAATCAGCCAACTATATAGAATAGCTGCCATATAAAAAATAAGTTTTGAAAAAAGTCTTAGTAGGAAAAACTTTTTGGTTCTCAATGCTATCGCTACCAATTGTTTTTCTAATCAATATTATATGCTACTACACAATTCTACCAAAATTGATCCAAATCGGATGACTATAGCCTATAGCTGCCATAGGAAGTATAGGTCGAAAAAGTAGTTCTAGTGAGAAAAACTTTTTTGTTTTCCATGGTAGCGGCTTTATACCTTCCCGTTGTGAACATTATTATTCATTTCAATTCAATTTATTGCATCGGTTTGTAATGATAAGTGTATGCTTCTAATATATATTACATACTTCTTAAGAGTTCAAGTCTATGGACTTATTCTACTTTGTTGTGAATATGGACTGTATATTATTGTTTTAAATTTAATTAATTTATATTACATTGTAGGGAAAAATGAAAAAAAAAACCCATGAGACAAAAACTTAATACTACTTATAACTATCTGTATTTACATAATTATTTGGATTATGTGGTTATAGGTTGAATATCTACATCTATCATTGAAGTTATCTGTCAGTCGGCTTAGTCTGTCTGCTATCATTTCTACATTGGCTTTATGGTCGAAATTGGAGGTAGGATGATGCCATGGGAGATTGAACAACATTTTTAATAGCTTGTTTTGAGCAGTTTGTAATCTCTTAATATGACATTTGGCAACATCAGACCAAACTGGGAACTGGGAACTAGAACATTACTGCCTGATATATCGATCTGAACAAGGATAACCTTGAGTTTCTATTGATGAAGGGATATAGAGTTCTGATGAGAGTGTTGATTTTATCAATGGTGTACCCAACATGGTGCTTGAAGTTTACTTTTGGGTCTAAGATAACTCCTAGGTAGCGAACCTTTTTGTCCCAGGGAATATCAGTTCCATCCAGATCTAGGTGACTATTTGGGAGTTAACTGGGCAATCTTTTTCTGGAGAAGTATATGGCTTGGGTTTTATCTGTGTTAACCAGAATTTTCCATCTTGTGAAAAAGGATTGAAGGGAGTCAAAAGCTTGAGTGAGAAATTTTCTGGTAATAGTCCTGAGCTAATTATTGCTGTGTCGTCAGCGAATATTGAGGCAGTACAGTCGTTTAGATTCGGAAAGTCGGAGGTATATATGTTATACAGCAGGGGAGAAAGGCAGAACCCTTGGGAGCATCCACCAGGGATATCTATCGCGATAGAATGAGCCCGTCCAATGTAAACCGAAAACGAACGCTTGCTGAGAAAACTATGTAATATTTTAAAAAGTTGGGTCGGAAACTTAAGAGCTGATATCTTGAAGATGAGACCGTTGTGCCATACGGAGTCAAAAGCAGATTTTATACAAACAAACTTAGAATAAACTTAATGAACTAGTTCCTCAATGAATAAGAGACTTGATAGTTGATTAAGTAGTGTCAGATTCAGACTGAATTAGGAAAATAGTTTTCATATATTAAAGTGAAACTAGTTCTTTTGAATTGCCCAGTCTAACATAGAACGTTGATTAGGCACTCCAATTTGCAGAGTAGACTTAAGTCCAGAATTGGCTTCCTCATGATGACAGCAACAATTGCCTGTAGCCTCAAGGAGCTGCTGAGTTTTTACCTTTTTTTTTTTTTTTACACAAATCTTTTTTGGTACCTTGGCCAGGTCACCTACCAGTCTACCCCACTCCTCAGCCGCAACATCATCATGATGGTCGCTCGGGTTACTTTCATTGCCTTGCCTTTGCTTTCTTTCCGCATTTTTGTCAATTTGCCGCGAACTCGCTTCATTTGCAAGCCACCGCCACCGCGGCATATGGAACAGTAACAGGAACAGGATGTGGCTGGTGGGTGGTGCTGGGTGGAAACGGTAGCTCTGTCACATTTGCCACGACACAATTTCCTTTGACTACCTGCCAAGCTCTCTCCCGCCTTATTTATTTCTATTTTTATGTATCGCAGACGACAAAAAGGCACGCATTTATTTGGCTGCGCATTTTCACTCCTTTTTCTGCTTTTCCATTTTTCTTTTTTGGCCACACACACACACATTTCTCCCAATTGTGTTATAAATTCAGAAATGAATAACGCACGTTTTCTTGTGGTTTAAAATTCTATTTTATTTTATTGCCACCCCCTAGCCAACTCACCCCCAGTGCTTTATGAAATGCTTTCACTTTCTTTTTTGGGTTTCTTTTTGTCAGAATTTTTATACCATTTGTGAGGCAATTTTTTCTCTTCTTTCTCTCAATTAAAACATTTTCGCAATGACATTTGTGGGCTTTGGACTTTGTGCCCTCGTTGTGTGTGTGTGTGTGTGTGTAGGGGAGGGGGGACGCCCCTCATATATCAGAAAGTTAAGTAATGCTGGAGCCCATCCATCGCCTTTTGTGGTTGTTTTTTTGGTTTTTTTTTTTTTAAAGCCGCTTAAAGAGTTTCTCAGACATTCCGCTGGCTGCACTGACAATTTGGATTTTTTATGGGTTTTCTGCTGGCACACAAAAATTTATTAGTGCTCCAGCAAGGGCTTAGGGGAGGGAGAGGAACGGGGGGGGATAGGGGAAAGTCTTTTACAGCAGAGAAACGTTTTTGTCTACTTAAATGAAGCTGGTAACCAAAATTGTATCATGCAAAATGCAAAATAATAGTTTTCTACAAATGGACAAATGTGGAACCAGTTCATTTAATTGAGTTTCGAAAATTACTTAGTACAAAAAAAAAGGCAATTCAAAACTAAATAAAATATGCCCAGCTTAAGCTAACCCTGTGGAATTTGTAAAACTTTTCTTCAAATGTTATGAAAGTCTCTTTTAGGTTATAAACATAAATTTCTTTGTGCAGCTGACTGATTTATTTACGGCCCGCATGTAAGACGCATAAGCGCATTGCTCAGTCGGCCTAGGTTTGATGTTTTAAGTTTTCAATCCGGTATATCGAACATTTGATTTCCTCTAACATTGGGTAACTTTCATCCATCATAACTGTATGGCTCTGTTTTTGAGTGTCTTTTCAGACCTGGGGCTCGAAAAATTATAGCGCATGCGAAAAGGCACCTCCAATATGCTAAGCCAAGGCTATAGAACAAAATTTGTAACTGTCAATGGCTTTTCTAAGAACGAATATCTGCAAAAGGTCCACCCTAAAGTAACATAATAGAGTGGCTTAGGTTTTAAAGAAAACTTAGTTTTTTTCAACTTCGAATACTTGAAAAAAAAACAGAAAGAAAGTCGGTCAAGCCCGACTATAACATGCTCTGTACCCTCTGTACCTACACTCGCATTTGCTCACGAGTCAAAAGAGGCAATCTTAGTGAGAGAGAGAGAAACTTAGAAAGCGCATAACGCGGTGCGCTCTCTAAGTTTAGGTGTTAACTGGCTGTTTTTTGCTCATAACTTGAGTATCGTTCATCCAATCTTCATCATTCCTTCAGCAAATCGATAAATAATTTTGATTAATAGATATCTCTAGAAGGAACAAACAATCTATCATCAAAACTGTGGGAGATATGACGTTTTTTACAAATTTCGGAGGCGGGAGTGGTCGTGGCAAAAATTGAAAATAAACTTGATCTGCCTGCATGTATAAGAAATATATGCCCCATACATGTCAAACCTCTATCTCCTACCATCTCTGACATCTGTGCATTCATACAGACGCACAGACGAACATGGCTATATCGAATCGGCTGTTGATGCTGATCAAGAATATATATACTTTATAGGGTCGGAAACGATTCCTTCTCCCTGTTACATACTTTTGCACAAACTTAAAATACTCTGTGTACCTTTGGTATAGAGTATAATTATATTAACACAAGTTTCTACATTTGAATCATGTTTTAAGAGAATATCTCAAATTATGACTCAAATGTAGTCCCAACGAGAATGCCAAGCTAACTTCGTCTGTGCCGAAGTTTTAATACACTTGAAAACGCTCGCTCCAAAGGCACAGTGTTTCGTCTAGTACATATAAAACGTCGAGCTACAATTTTGGTAATTTGGTGATGAGGTAATTTGGAGCTCACTTATATCCAAAAGAATGCACACAGCAAACCTTACATTTTATGGCCAATACCAACTAAAAATCTACAAAAATATCACCAAAATATATTTGATATCCGATATATCGCCTCAGAAAACTATTCCATAATGTTATATACTGCCATGTTCCGATTTTCACTAAAGGGAATTCGATATATTTATTTTAATTGCAGCTGCGTCTAAAAGACACTGTTACAATATAAACAGATACAAAATCAGGGGGGTAGAAAGGAAAACAAAAAGATTAAATAGAAGAAACTCCTTCCGATCCGGTGGGGGTAATTTGCAGCCTGCTCGCAGCGTTGGTGATCGGAAGGAATTTCCTAGAAAAACTAGAAACTATGCACGTGCAAGATTGTGAAGAATAAAAGACCGCAGGCCTTCGTCGGAAAGTTTATTATTGAGAAGAGGAAAGATATTATTGTAATCCCTACACAGAATGCGAAAAGAACCATAAGAGGCATGTAAAGTAGAAGCAACAGGAAACCTCAAGGGAATATAGTTTCGTGATTGTTTTGAAAGGACATTAAGGTTTACGCTCCCGAGTAGGTACTCAGCGTCAATATTACCCTTTATTAGCTTATTTAGAAACATTATACCCAACATGGTACGTCTATGCTCAAGTGAAGGTAAGTCTAAAAGCTTAAGTCTGCGAAGGGCAAACAAAAGGATGTGCTTCTGGACAGATTCGATACGTTTACACAGGGTAAGTGATTGAGGGTTTCAAATACACGAACTAAACTCCAAAATAGGCCTCACTAGGGATATAAACAAAAGCTTGGTCGTGTAGGGATCATTGAACTCCTTAGAACAACGTTTAATAAAACCAAACAAACCAATGGCTTTATTCACAGAAAGTTCAATGTGAGTGCCAAAAGAAAGTTTATGGTCGAGCGTAATACCCAGATCATGGAAATTTTTTATATATGAATTTTTTTCATTTTTTCGGTAGTTGCACTTACATTTTTTGCCATACCTAAATTCATAATGCTCAGATGGTGTCAAGCAAGATATGAATCGAAAGGTAATTAAATAGTCACTAATAGCGTAGATCATTGTTTTCAAATCGGTTTAGAAGTGTGATCGGGCGTGGCGTACCAGTTGTATGTGTGGCTGCTGGTGCGGGAGGTTATATAGGTTCGATCCCGCCTCGGACCATCTAATAGAAAAAGTTTTTTCTTTCTTTAGAAAAATGCTTTTACACACCCGATCACCTTCACCAGCTACTGGCGCCAGCTGTGAAGTAAACTAGCTATGAAAAAGCAAAAATTCTCTAACTATTGCCGTTCGGATTCGGCGTTAAACTGTAGGTTCCTTTCTCTTGTGCGAAAAATTATAAGCACACACGCCATGAGATTGAGAAAAGCTTGGCCCTCCTGGAGGGTGCTGTTTGAGCCAATTTTACTTTACTTAAAAGTTTGAATACAATGACCAAAAATATTTCAAAAACATCGATTTTTTGCTCGAAAATGCAAGAAATTTCATTTTTAATCGCCTTGGAAAAATATAAAAAAAATCCAAAAAAATTATTTTTATTCTTTCGACGTAAGGATCGCACTTTTACAAAGATAATAAGGTATTGATGAAGATAATCTTTGTATAAATATTGTAGCTGGATCAATTTAAGTGACGGAACTAACAGTCAAATTTGAGTATTTTAAGTGTTTAGACATTTTTTTTTTCTATTTTCTTTGTCTTTTGGTCAATATTAGAAGTGGGCGAATAGCCAGATCAGAAAAAAAATTACAGAACAGAACAAAAGTCGAAGCAAACGAAAATTTATTTTGAAAAAATCTCAAAAATGCCACTTTTTTTAGCACTCAATTGCTCACAGCTCCAGTATTTATTTATAGATTTTGTTCATCGATATCTTATCTTCTTCGAAGAAGTGCGGTTCTTTTGTAGAAAAAATAAAAATAGTTTTTTGGAATTTTTAAATATTTTTCATAGGCGATTGGAAACGAAATTTATAGCTTTTTCGAGCAAAAAATCGATTTTTTTGAAATATTTTTTGCTATTGTATAGAAACTACTCAACCGGTTTGAAAATAGAGTTCTGTGCGATTATTGACCATTCAATTACCATTCGATTCATATCTTGCTTGGCTCTATCTGACTGTTATAAAGTGAGATATGACTTAAAATGTAAATGCACCTACCGAAAAAATGAAAAAATTCATATTTAAAAACGGAGCCATGAAAAAGTTTTTGAAATCGATTTTAGAGATCACCAATCCAAACTACACTTAAAAATAGTTTCAGTAGAAATGGGTCTTTTTGGCTGTAAACTAGTGTAGTTAGGCAGAAGAGGGGTTTTACGATAAAAAGTCATAGACATACACTTGTCCCTGTTCAAATGCAACAAATTGTAAGCTATGGAATTCAAATCAGCCTGAAGCAAAGCAGAATCGTTTTACATGTTCCCTTTTCTGTTAAACAATCAAGAAAATTCGTATCAAACCTTTAGTTACTACACTCAGGGAAAAATGGCATAGTAAAAACTACATATAACAATCATATTTGATTTTACTATGCAATTTTTGTATTAAAATCAATTAATATGCACTTTGATTCAACTAGAATCATATTAAATAACCTAATTTCAATTCAATTCTATTAATTTTTTCTCTTCGCTTAGACTTAACAACTTGTGAGATCCTATCATTACAAAATTAAGAGTTACAAGCAATTTTCCTTTTTCTACTTAGACTAGGGATTTCTTTTGGAATTGGATTTGAACATGTCTTATGTTTCTAATCAAATACGTGGGGAGAAATTGTTTACAAAAACCCCTGTTTTTTTTAACTTATTTCTAGGACTTAAGCTATGTTAACAATATGAGGATATGTTGAATATGTGCATCTATTTCTTAAATTGAGTTGTAGTCGAGCCAGTCTTTCCGGAACTAACTCAATATTTGATTTCTGGCAGGTTATTTATCATTTTAAGGATTTTGTTTTGGGTAACTTGCAATTTACCGATGTGACTTTTTGCAATATCAGCTTAAACTGGGGCACCATAAAATATATCCGCTTGGAAAATCGATCTAAACAGGTACAATTTGTTTTCAATGCTAAAATTTTTTTCTTAATATTTTCATATTTAAATTAAGTGTACACACTTTATATTTACGAATTCCATATTTAACGCTGAATCAATGGTGAAAATGTTAAAGTCAAAGTGTAAATATTAAAATTTCATAGCATTTTTTCCTCAGTGTACTTACTTTCTACTCGACGGATTCAAATTATAACTTTTTAATCTGATTAATAGAGTCAATTTGATACAACAGCACATTTAACTAATTCGAATTCGACAATTTTTGTCGAAAGTGCAAACCGGAACAGGCCTGATAGTCGTTTTCAACAAAAAAAAACGATATTTTGATATATGGATGTCATTTACGGCATCCCTCTCATGAACAACCCAACACTTTCCCACACAGATCTCAGGGTTCGCATGGAATTAGCCCACAAACAGTTTCTGTCTCTAGAATCTTCAAGTTTTGCACATATAGGAAGAATAGACAGGAGACAAATCCGCAAGCGGAGCATCATTGAAGATAGGCAAAGATCGCTTAAAATTGAATTGTGGAAATTCATGAAACAGCTATACGGTCAACCAGCCTTCTTTGTGGTGTTGAGCGTGTTTTGTTTTAAAAATGTTATAAACAAAATCTTACTTCTTACTTATTGACCTAGAGCCCGCTAAAAAGTTCTAAGTTTTTTAAACGGTCACACTTACCAATTCCAAAACCGCATAATTTGATTGAAATCAAAAACAGAAAAAGCCTTGACTTGTAGATTTTTGAAATTTTCGAGTAGTGAGTGCAAATATGGCGCGCACATATGTACATGTGCATTTGAATTCCTTTGAACCCCGTCACAAAGCATTTGCTGCATTGTTGAATTTGTATGGAACTAAGGGGTGCAATCTTCCGTTCCATCTTCAGGCCAATATCAAGCACAATCAAATTACATTCAAGCTACCCTAATCAATATTCAATTGTTAATCAATGATCTGTAAGAAAAACCGCTGAAACTCAAGTCTCATAAGCTGTGGATAGTTTAATTATTACGGAGGGTGTTCCAAAAAAGGAAGACCCACAGCTGAGCCAGGATTGCAACCCCTTTTTTCCCCCTCTCCATTGTTATTTGGAATGAGTCATGTCCTAAGCCTGTTTACACACAGATAAAGCCCCCATCCTCCCTCTGCCTACCCTAAGGAATTACAATATCTATATGCATGAATGGGGGGGGTGCTTACGCCTTCGCGTTCCCGTACAATCAACCAAGACGCTGACGACCTTGTAACAAAAATTATTGACATACACATGCCGTTGGGAGTGTGCAAATATGTGTGAAATTTATTTGCCACAAAAAAAAAACCCAGAACCGAACAGAACCCACCCGTATCCGTTTCGCAACCCTTCTGCAACTTTTGTTGTTTAAAAATCACTTGATTGCACAAATGCTCATTGAGCTAATTTTATTTTGTAGCAAGCAACTTGAGCCACGTTTACATTTGATGGGATTCCGATTTCCATATGCAAACTGAAGCTCTAAAGGTGAAGCCCTGCGCCAACAACTACTACCTTCGGCTTATTAGCTTTCCCCAAAATGTTCAGCTAGGTGGAAAAATGTGTGATGTCCTTAAAAACAAAAGGCCAAGAGCAGAACTGATCAAATTACCAGACAATACGCTTAGGACTTTGATGCACTTGAGACGGAACGAAGACCGAAGGCATTGTCCTTTTTTTTTTGTTTTTGCTGGTCACTTTAATTAATTACAGGAATGTTCTTGGGGGGAGGAGAGAAGAGGCCAAAGTGGTGGGAGGACACATTAAAGAAATTCCTACAGCTTAAGCTGTACAAATGCGAACTTGTTGGGTTAAAGATTTTCTCTGGTTAGAGTTGAGAATGTGATTTTGGTCAAATTAATTGCAAAAGGTCAAATGAGTTTTGCAATCTAGTTTGAGCCACGGTTTGGCCCAAAAAGATTTTGATTAGCCATAAAAACTGGCAGTTGGTGTTGACGTAAGTTCTTGTTCCATGATTGTTGAGATCTGTTTGGGCACCAGCGCCTGTTCGTTTTACGAGCTGTTACATATTTGAAAGTCATAAAATGCATTTCCACAGCACACAAAAGCCAGCAGCATCCTCAAATAGTGTGACAACAGCCCCAAAAGGATTTGTCATTTCTGGTTCTGTTTTTTTTTTTCAGAGACCAATAAAATGTAATTAATTTGCAAAAAGTTTTTGCCAAAAGGATTTACATGCCAAAAGGAAGCCAACAGCTGCCGTTCGACATAAACTTGCAAAAGCTGGCAAAACTCTCTAGCCAGCGGTTCGGGGGAAGCTGCATTAAAAAGTTAATAAAAGTGGAGCATGCCACAAGTCGTGCCGCAATTTGCGGCAGCTGCAACCCAAAAGGATATGGATATGAATATAAGTAATCTTATTTACTAAGACGAAGCTCTGTTTCCCCAACTCGAATGCAGAATAAATATCAAAAAGGAACCAGCAAAGAGCAAAAAGAGCAGACACACCAGACTTGTTGCTCTTCAAGGTGCCATAAGCTGCGACTTTTGACTTGCATTTGTGCCCCACCCGTCCTGCCACCGCTTCACGCAACCAAAAGTGGCAAACAATTAAAACGCTCCACATGCTTGGGCAAAGCCAAAGGATTTAAAAAAAAAAAGAAGGAGAAGTAAAACTCATGTGTACACAACGTACATTCGCAGAAGATGTTCCTGGTTACGGTAGAGTGAGAGAGAGAGAGTGAGAGAAATGTGAGTCAACAGGCGGCAAGGCCTTGCCTGGGTTTATTAACACTTAATTGTCATTTTGTACTATTTGTAGCTATTTTTAAAGCTGATCAGTAATCAAGCACCTTATAGCACCTGCGGTATACGGATATACGGCAGAAGCCCTTTAAGTCGGGATCTAGTCTTAGGCAATTTCCCAGCAATTGTCTTTCTTTAAGTATCCACCAAATACTAACAACACCATTGTGGGTGGTATAACTGCTTGGGAATCCCAAAGGCCAAAAAATACGAGCTATAGTTGACATTCCCTTGATTCTGGTGTAAAAACTTTGAGCTTTATTGAAATAGATCTGAAAGTTCGTGCATGAAATCCTTTACATAAATTCACATTCACACACGAAAGTTGACTTTGATTAAAATGTGACCGCACTTTTTTAAATATTTGAGAATTTACAATTTAAGCCAACAGAAAATTCCTTTCGTCACTGTATTTCATATAAATAGAAACCCCTTGGCTTTGCTGTGATGCTCATGTGCTGTTCGAAAGTGTTTCTATTTATGTGAAATACTGTGACGAAAGGAATTTTCTGTTGTTCTGAGTACAAGCCATTAGATTTAGACTTTTAAGTAAATCATAAATTGTACAGGCTAAACTTAGGAAAATTTTATCAGCATCCAAGAGATTTCCAAGCAAGTCCACTGCTGTAAATGGTAGCGGGAGTTCCTCAAAACAGCTGTACAGATAACCTGTTCATTATTTGGGTGCTGAATATCGTATGTGAGTGATCCTTTCACGCACAATTACCGGCAAGCGATACGATATATTCATCCGATTTTGAACGAACTCCCCAAAATTGTGTGTAAACTGATGATGTTCAAAACTGGCAGGTATAAAGCCGCTACCATTGAAAACAAAAAAGTTTTGCTCACTAGAACTACTTTTTCGACCGATTGTTCCTATGGCAGCTATATGCTATAGTCAACCGATTTGGATTAAACTTTGTAGAATTGTGTGGTAGCATATAATATTGATCAGTAAGAAGTTTGTTAGCGATAGCATTGAAAACAAAACAGTTTTTCTTACTAAGCCTTCTTTTCAGAACTATCTTTTGTATGGCAGCTATACTATATAGTAGCCCGATTTTCATAAAACTTGGTGGAATTATGTAAAAGCATAGAAAACTTATAAATACAAGGTTTGGGGATGTTTGCGTTAAAAACAAAAAGTTTTTTTCACTAAAACTAGTTTTTCGACCGTTCGTTCTTATGGCAGCTATATGCTATAGTCATCCGATTTGAATCAAACTTGGCGAAATTGATTGGAAGCACATAATATTGATTAGTAACGAGTTTGGGAGCGATAGCATAGAAAACACAAAAGTTTTTTCTACTAAGACTTTTTTCAGACATATCTTTTGTATGACCGATTTTCATAAAACTTGGTGGAATTATGTAAAAGCATAGAAAACTTATCAATACGAGGTTTTCGGATGTTTCCGTTAAAAACCAAAAAGGTTTTTTCACTAAAACTAGTTTTTCGACCGATCGTTCCTATGGCAGCTATATGCTATAGTAAACCGATTTGGATTAAACTTGGCAGAATCGTGTGGTAGCATATAATATGGATCAGTAACAAGTTTGGTAGCGATAGAATTAAAAACAAAAAAGTTTTTTTACCTAAGACTTTTTTTCAGAACTATCTTTTGTATGGCAGCTATACTATATAGTAGTCCGATTTTCATAAGACTTGGTAGAATTATGTGAGAGCATAGAAAACTTAGAAATAAGACGTTTGGGGACGTTTGCGTTGAAATCAAAAAAGTTTTTCTCACTAGAACTAGTTTTTCGACCGATCGTTCCTATGGCAGCTATATGCTATAGTCAACCGATTTGGATCAAACTTGGCAGAATCGTGTGGTAGCATATAATATTGATCAGTAACAAGTTTGGGAGAGATAGCATTGAAAACAAAAAAGTTTTTCCTACAAAGACTTTTTTTCAGAACTATTTTTTTTATGACCGATTTTAATAAAACTTGGTGGAATGATGTGAGAGCATAGAAAACTTATATATACGAGGTTTGGGGATGTTTGCGTTAAAAACAAAAAAGTTTTCCTCACTAAAACTACTTTTTCGACCGATTGTTCCTATGGCAGCTATATGCTATAGTCAACCGATTAGGATCAAACTTGGCAGAATCGTGTGGTAGCATATAATATGGATCAGTAACAAGTTTGGTAGCGATAGCATTGAAAACAAAAAAGTTTTTCCCACTAAGACTTTTTTCAGAACTATCTTTTGTATGGCAGCTATACTATATAGTAGTCCGATTTTCATAAAACTTGGTGGAATTATGTAAAAGCATAAAAAACCTAGAAATACTTGGTTTGGGCGAGTTTGCGTTGAAGACAAAAAAGTTTTTTTCACTAAAAATAGTTTTTCGACCGATTGTTCCTATGGCAGCTATATGCTATAGTCATCCGATCCAGCCGCTTCCGACAAATGTGCAGCGTATTTGTACCAAAAGGCTTCCTGCAAAGTTTGGTTAAGATAGCTTTAAAACTGACGGAGGAGATCTACGACCGCGATGTTTTCTAAGCGAATGTCTTGCCCACTTGACCACGGCCCTTGTTGCTCGCTGGGTGGCAAACTGCCAACTGCTTACATTCTTAACTATGATTTGGCTTGTCAAGTCGCTGTTAAGTCACTGCCAGGTCCCGCCCATGCCTGATAGTCGAGTGACCAGAAGCGTCGTCATCAGTGTGGGTGTTTTAGTCTTCGATGTCCCGAGTTTAAGTCCCTAAGTCAATCTCAAGATCAATCACAGCTTAGAAACGAGAGGGTAAGTTAAAGTCGGCCCTGCACGACTTCGATATACCCGTTACTCATGGGAAGAAATGTTTAACACCATTCCTATGTTCTTAAGGGGGGACAACCGAAAAGTACATATGTAGGGGTCGTGCCTCTTCCTTCCACTCAGTCGAACTGTGCAAAGAGCTGCGTTTTGTTTTTGCTACTGATGTGTTTCTGTGCACATTTTTTCTTGCTCATAACTTGACTGCCATGTATTTGATTTGGTGAATCGACAAAAAATATTTAGCTAAACTTTTTCTTTAATTAGCTAAACTCGAAATAATCTACCTACAAAATTGTGGGAGATCTGCAATCCTTTAGCTCTTGCCATCTTTAAAATATGTTTGTTCATATGAAAACAGACTGAGGCTTTATTGACACGCGTTGCACCACCCTTATAATTGTGCTCATGTTATGGAAAATACAACTTAAACCACTTTTAATATATTTTAATGAATTTTTCAAAAGTTATTTCATTAAATTTTGGGGGCGTAATTGGAATTGAGAATGCGTTTGCTTCGACAAGCAAGTGCTGTGCAAGTGGCAAAAGCTTCCACTTCCACTTGCGGTTTTCAAGGGTTCCTCAACGCAAGGAGCAGAGTTGCTGCTCCTGCCGCGACTGCTGCTGCTGCTGTGGCACTTTAAGTAATGCGGCCAATTGAAAATGTCGAACAAAAGTGCCGCAGCAAAATGTCAGCGACTGAAGCTAATTAAGAAAGCATTAAAAGGGGGCGAATGGATACATTTCTATGGCAAGTTAATACACTGAGATTAGGTGGCACACACAAAACAGGGACTGGGAAGTATAATTACCATAGAGAGTGCAATAGCAATTCTCTTCCAAAAAAAAAAAAAAAAAACAAGTAGCTCTTGAGTGTGCACAAATATTTTCAATTACAAATTGTATTTTTCCGTTTAGATAAGCAAAATTTATGGCAGACCTCGAGACTTGGTCCTTGATCGTTCTTGTTGGCGGCAACAAACACTTTTGCGCTTGGACGGCAACGCAGTTGTAAACAAGCAGCAAGAACTAGACAATGTCGAGACCAAAGACCAAAAGACGCCAAGCGCAAGAAGTTGAAAAAAAGTAGTGAAATGGCATACAGATTTACAGAGTATTTTCTTTTTACGTGCTTTTGGTGGCGCCACCAAATGTCACGTACGCAGACAGTCCAGCGGAGGGTGCTGGAGGAGGAGGAGGTGGAGGCGGCAGCACATTGAATGCAATGCCAACTTATTACAAAATGAAAGACATAAGGCATGGGCAGCCCTACCAATTCAATTGGATTTTGAGTGAAAACTTTCTTTTCCGATATGCATATTTAAGTTTTCAGTTCACGTGCAAAACAAAGGGGAAATGACCAACAATGGTGAATGGGAATGGGGGGCTGGCATAGTCGCAGGAAATTGCAAGTAATAACTTGAGTAAGGAACAAATACTGTAGGGCCTGACATAACTAATGTACGAGATGGCATTATTCCAATTCGACTGGAGGTCAATTTAACTTTGAACAAAAACTCTGTAGTTAAGGTTTCATTTTTCAATAGCAAGCAAATGTACCGAAGCTCAGAGGACAGCCATGTCCCTCCATCGTTTATAAGAATAACGGAATAAAGGGCCAGAATACAAAGGCGCCTCGGGCCACCATATGCCTATCTTTGGTTTAGATGTAAAGTAAAAACTTGGGGTCGCTGTCCCAGTGTTCAATTGTGAGCAATCGAAGCACCCATTTGGCGTAATTTATTTCTCATCTCATATTTCAAGTGAGCATTTTTACCAATTTCTAAAACAAAACTAAGCAATGTAACGAAAAGAAATTGCACACATTTAAATGAATATTTCTCTCAGTGTGAGCTTTCGATCACGCCATGAAATGCGCTGTTAGAAAACTTTATCGATTCTGAAGAAACAGTACTGTATATGACATTATAGTACTGTAAAAACATTATAGTTAAGTTGGGGGTGACATGTTCACTAATGACTTGCTGAAAACAGGCAGAAAAAGGGAGAACATAATTCAAAAACTACCTAAAGACATACAAAAATAAGTGCATTTTTTCAAAGGGCAACGTAAATGCCGATATTTACTTGAAAGACTGCTTGAAAAAGCCTTAATAAGAGTAAAACATAATGTGTCTAGTGTGTTTTGGCCGAATTTAGCATGCACGCACTACACTCGACATACACACCTTAACGAAAAATAGCTTTAATTTTGTGTGTAAAAACAGAAAACCCACCAAAGTGTCCAGAGCTCATCCCAAAGAACGATATAGGAGTCTTGTTTAAAGAAATTCAAGGAAGGACGGTAGAGTTGCCGAAAACATGAATGAGATGAAAAAACAAACGAGAAAACCAAGCTAACTTCGTCTGTCGTCCGAAGTTTTTATACCCTTGCAAATGCCGTTTTTGAAATGTCAGAGCTTAAGAACGTTTACATAAAAATCAAAAAAAATTTGTAACTAAAACACATTTTCAGACAAATAAACATCTGATTTCGACCAAATTTTGCGAATCTTTTTGAAAACATATCAAATTAACAATACCCGAGTTAAAGCCAAAAAATTCACTAAGACTCATTTTCCGACCGATCAGTCCTATGGCAGCCTTAAGATATAGTCATCCGATTTCGACCAAATCTTGCGAATATATTTGAAAGCATATAGAATTAGTAATCAGTGAGTTTGAGGACGCGTACATTGAAAACAAAAAAGTTTTTTTCACAAAGACCCATTTTTCGACCGTTGGTTCCTATGACAGCTATAAGATATAGTCATCCGATCTTTACCAAAATTTGCAAATCTGTTTGAAAGCATATAATATTAATAACGGCCGAGTTTAAGGACGCTAACATTGAAAACAAAAAAGATTTTCTCAGTAAGACCCATTTTCCGACAGATCGGTCCTATGGCAGCTATAAGATATAGTCATCCGATTTTGACCAAAGTTTGCAAATCTGTTTGAAAGCATATAATATTAATAACAGACGAGTTTAAGGACGCTAACATTGAAAACAAAAAATTTTTTTTCAGTAAGACAAATTTTCCGACAGATCGGTCCTATGGCAGCTATAAGATATAGTCATCCGATTTTGACCAACGTTCGCAAATCTGTTTGAAAGCATATAATATTAATAACAGACGAGTTTGAGGACGCTAACATTGAAAACAAAAAAGTTTTTTTCAGTAAGACAGATTTTCCGACAGATCGGTCCTATGGAAACTATAAGATACAGTCATCCGATTTTGACCAACGTTCGCAAAGCTGTTTAAAAGCATATAATATTAATAACAGACAAGTTTAAGGACGCTAACATTGAAAACAAAAAAGATTTTCTCAGTAAGACCCATTTTCCGACAGATCGGTCCTATGGCAGCTATAAGGTATAGTCATCCGATCTGGTCGGTTCCGATGTATTAGCAGCGTGGAGTAAAAAGAAGACACTGTGAAAAATTTCAGCTCGATAGCCTTAAAACTGACAGACTAGTTTGGGTAGAAACAAACGGACAGACTGAGGGACCAAGCTCAATCGACTCAGCTCGTCGCCCTGATCAAGAATATATATGGTTTATGGGGTCGGAAATGAATATTTCTATGCGTTGCAAACTTCTGGGCAAAATTATAATACCCTTTGCAAGGGTATAAAAACTGCTAAGGGCAAGTCTGAAAGTCACCAAAGCCTTAAGCTTAAGAGGGTCAAACAAAATATTCGCGCCAAAGTTATGTGCAAACACAATATGACCTCGAGCCGGCTAAAACTTGCTACTGTGAAATACATATATTTTGTTAAACTTATAAAAATACATTTGCCGCCGGTTTCACATCTACTACATAGAACTATTTCTCACAAAAACTAAAATTAACAGTGTAAATTGTAAGTTTATCTAACACAACTATTTGGAAGAAGAGAAATCCTTCCCAAATCTATAATTTTTCCTTGTCATAGTCAAATGACATCTTGATTACCTCAATAGACCTGCTTATTATAAAGATATGTCTTTTTATTTAAATATTGTTAATATTGATGTGTTTTACAACAAAATATCAATATCGAAATGATACTTTTTCAATATCGAAACAAAATGTCGATATAGGAAAAATCAGACAACACTCGTTTTTTTTGTATTACCTACAAAAAAAATGTTTAAGGGATTTTGAAGAGATGGCGTCACTCGGACAATGTTGCAAGCCAATTACATTTTGAAGCCACATCCATAGGCTTTCTTTAACAGTACGTGTCATTTCGCTGAAGTGTAAACAACATAGTTTTTGTGTCAACTTTTGTGCCTACCAAACACAATTTAAGGGAAAGTTTACTTTTATGCTTTCATTGGAAAATAAAACGTGCAGCTGGGGGCCATTGAATGCTGCAAGAAGCTTAGGGGGAACGTGCTCCAAGCGCAAAATATCATACAAAATCGTGGCAATTTGGTGAGACCAAATACTACTACCGAGTGCAACCAACACACGGATGAATTTAAAGTGAGTTTGGAGGCAGTATATGTGAAGCGATGGCAGGCCGGTTTTTAGGTGAATGGCATCATTTGGAGTTGTATTTGGTAGTTTGAAGAAACGTTTAATAAACAGCTCTTGAAGTCCCTCAACTTCTTCATACTGGCTTAGCACATCATCATGTTTTTTATGTGCCAATTATCAGCTCTAATCATTCAGCCACATCCGTCTTTAATCACCAGTACCTTTGTCTACTGTACAATAATCTGTCTTAACAGTAGTCGTAGAGCTTATTTATTATGCTTTGGAGCATTTTTAAGGTCTCCGCCAGTAACGCCAAGTCAACGTACATCGAAGTTTCTACATCAACTCTTCCGTGCAGGTAGGATGATATGTGGATATAAGGAAAACAAGAGTGGACTGAGGAGATATCCTTGCTTTACACCAGTGTTCTTAAAGTATCCGTCCGAAAGTTCAGTTTCGTCTAACAGAAAACAGATCATTTTCATACAGGCTGAATAAAAATAATGAATTAAAGACAAACGGAAACAAGTAAGAGTGCTGCAGTTGAGTGTCCCGATTGCAAAATATCCTGTACCAATTAATGTTGTTCCTATGGCTTTTGATTGATACAAGGTTCAAACTTAAAAATTGTGAATTTGACAGTTTTACGCGTTTAAAAGGAGGAAGAGGGGGAATTTTTCCCTATCTAAAACAAACTCGATCTGGGTACGGTATACACCTACATACCAGGGCTGCAAACCGATTTTGAACCGAACCGGTCGAAAGCCGGAAACTATTCAGTTCTGCCGGTGCCTGCAATTCTAGCTAATTGTTTGACTTTATTTAGCAATTTTAAATTAATCTCTGTTAAGTTTTAGCATTTTAAACAGTCGATATTTTGTGGGAAAAATAGCTAAATTGACAACACTAGCCTCGCGGCAAAAAATTTGAAGACATAAAGGCATTTTTGATCAAATCATTATGAAAAAAAAGGTTCCAAGTGTGGCGAATAAACACAAATCGATGCTCAATTTTGTGAGTGAAAGACTGATAAAAGTGCATAGGAGAAAGCATAATCATTATTTTACGGAATCAGTAAGTTATGTCTGTACATATCTACATTCATGCACACACACATTGTGTCAGTCATCTAGACTGCTTGATAGATGGCATAAATGTGTGACGCGTCACAAAATACAAAATGGTATAAAAATAAATAAAGAATTCCACCCATTTCAAGTAAGGCGCCTAATTCGAAAATATCGATAACTATCGAACGAGAAAGTATCGAGCAAAATGAGCCAACGCGTTAGGATATAGCTCGGCATGGCGTGAGACCAAAGACAGAGCGACCGCTATATAAGACGAACTTCAACTTCAGAGAGATCACTTCTCGATCAGAGCTCAAAGCGTGCAGGTAAGCCATACAACATCGTAGTACCATAGATCCGCCTGGAGTGCACCTTGCATCCAACCTCGTGGCTCAGAGTGCGCCCTGCATCTGTCCATACCCCTCACCTCTCCCCAGAACACCCTCATCCGCGCCGGGAATACGTTTTATACCCAATCTCGGGGCTCAGAGTACGCCCACATCTGTGTATACCATTAATCGGTTCCCGGAAAATCATAATTCTCGCGTGGAGAATACCCCATCTACCGCCCCTAAATCATTATCGGTGCCATCGGAAACCCGCCACCCAACACTAAGAGGATCCCCCAGGGTACCAAGCCCCTGTAAAACGGCGCATCGACGGCGGAGAACGCCGAAACCCCTCTGGGACTAGTTTTACTCTTACAGGCAGCCCCTTCGAGGATAGCACGAGAGCCCCCACGGCTCCACACGGCTCCGAGGAACAAGTAATATAAGTTAGAGCTAAGTCAAGAAAAGATTAACCTCCTGAATAAAGAAATACATCAAAGATTCGATTGATCCGCCACTCGTGTTCTTTGTGGGAGGACTCCGTACAACAAAGTAGCGTTACAGAGAAGATTTATACACTAGCCATGAAAGAAGTCCATATCCAGCACACGAGCGAGAAAAAGTGACATTACTATCACGACGCAGTGCAAGTTATTTAGCAGCCTGTTGATCGACTGTGTTGTATTCGATATCTACAGAATGTTGAGGTCTCTTTAAATTGCGCCAGATGTTGTTCTGCATCGTCTCGAACGTTTTAATGGAGGTGACCCACTCAGTGCCCCAGATTCAGACTCTCAGCAGTCTAAGGAAGACTTCTTATAATTGACAGACCGATGAATACACAGGCAGCACACAAACTTAAAATCGTGGGTCCACAATGAAAATTTTGTTGTTCTCATTCACTTTGTTTGAAAAAATTTTCCCGAAAATCTCTTGAAAGTCGATATACACAGTTTTTCATAAGCGGTTAATGTTTTTAAGCTTCCGCTTCAGAAACATTTAACGTAAATTTAGCGCCCATTTTACTGGGCAAAATGTCCTATAAGCTGCACTCTTTATTGAGGGTGCTCATTACTTTTCCATTTGCATCAAATGAAACCACGGGCCAGTGCAAACACACGCCAAAGGCGCATTAGCCTGTGGCTCCACTCTCTCTCTATCTACGTTGCCTCGCCTCCTCAGTTAAGTTTTTAATGAAAAATTGCCAGGACGTTATTTGTTTAATGTGCTTCATCAAACGGGCCCAACGTTGTCGTTGACCATTTACCTGGCAAATGGACGGTATTTTTTCTTTTCTTTTTTTTTTTCAATAAAACGCTGAAAGCGAAACCGCCAAATGGCGAAGGGGATAGGAGGGGAGAAAAAAAATGTTAATAAATTACATGCCAAATTATAACTTCAATTTGATGTAGTGTGTGGGGAATGTGTCAGGAAATATTATGCATAACGCGCCTATGAAGCCCTCTCATGTGTCACGATAGAAAACAATTCACTTTTTTATGTGTGTGTGTGCTATGGTATTGAGTTCTCAGGTTGGGATTCGGTGGATTCGATAACTCTGACATGCGACAGAGAAAAAGAAACATGAAAATAATAATTAAAAATCTCACTTTTCATAAGGCGGTCGCCGCCACCGCTGCCGCTGCCGCCGCACAGCAACTTTTCAGCTTGGCATTTCCTCATAATTTACACTGGGAGGAAAAAACAAAGCAAATGCCCAAAGAAAGTCGGTCAAGCACGACTGTAATATACTCTGTACTTAAAGATGCAGCGCTGAACTTGAGTTAAGCCATGCTGGTTGATGGTTTTCAAAACTGACCAATAGATGGCGCAACTACTATGATCATTTTGCTAATTGGTTTCATAGGTGTAACTAGATCTGCGCACTCGCGTTGAGGCCGTTGCTTCGAGTGGGCGTCGACAAGCAAGTTTGCCCAAACAGGGTTGTGGTAGCAGAGTCAATAGTACTGGGTATTGTACCCCGAGTAGAGACTTTCGTTTGCCACGCGTTGTGTACTTCGTTTGCCACTTGTTGTGGACTTTGTTTACCACTCTATGTAGATTTATAATGGGTTTTCGAGGATTAATTATACTTTAAAACAAATCCATGCCGTTTTTAAACAGAGATAATTCAATACATTTCGGAATATCAATTGGTAAGTCTGGACAGGCTGTTTCGGAATTAACTACAATTCACACATCAGCAGACGTTGTTGCTTTTCACACTTTAAGCCCTAATCAAACTCTCTCTAAAGACTTGAGAATTAAACTTTATACAAATTTCAGTCTGAGTTTTCTGTTTGTGAAATTCAGCCTGAAATTATGCTATGGGTTTTGAGTTTGCCACTTGTTGTGGACTTTGTGTTGAGTTCGAGAACTTGTAGGTAGACTCAGGCTGGCATCTATTGCCAAACAAAGAACGTATCGAGTTGAAGCAGGTTGCTTGTGGTCGATCAGGTATGGGGATCGCTGTGCATGAACATCGTCTATGATGAAAGTGGCGATGTAGATTCATATTCAGCTGCGCGACGTACTTCCATAAGTATGATCGATCGTCTGGCAGGCTACGTACATATGTAGTTGCAGAGCCGGCTGCGTGCAATGTGAATCGGCGAGATTGTTAACTGATTGACCAATGTTGCGATTGTGAACATGCAGGTGCCAGGACGGCTGGGCGCACGTAAGTAGCAGGCGTGAGCAGCAGGTGTAGGGCAGGCTGGGCAAGGAACTTTTTCGTAGGATGGCGACAGACAGTAGGTCGGTGGACAACATGCATGGGCAGCGGTCGGTGTCATGCAAGCGAAATGAGCTCATACTTGCATGCAAAATTCTGGAAGATTCAGCGATGTACATACATATGTGTACATATGCGACCGCGCCACATGCGTTGGTGTGTGTGGCTGGTTGTGTGTGTGTACGTGTGAGTGTGCCTAAGCCTTGTGGGCATCATTTTCAAACCAGAAGCTCTCCCTAATGAGGACGATCAGTTGCGTTTTCAGAGCAACAGCGAAGTTGTCAGTTGTCCTGCCGCTCTCCACATTCGTTTTCTTCTGGGCGTGTGAGTGTGTGTGCAAGTCTGCGTCCGATCGTTTATTGCCTCAGAGAATTGTTGCAGAAGTTTGCTTGTTCCTGCTAGGCGTCACGTACCATGACTTCTGTAGAAGTTGCATATATAAAGAAGAGGAGGAAACGGTACAACACCTTCTCTGCCACTGCTCCGCTTTAAGTAGAAGGAGACTTTGAACACTTGGTCAACCTCTCCTACACAACCTCTTGGAGATATCCGGGCTAGAGATCCCAGCACTACTAAAATTTATTCTGTCCACACAATGGTTCAGTACCGAGGACCCACCTCAGTTTTAAAAATGGTTAACAGGGACTAAACAAGGCATCGCAATGGGCCCAAAGTGGACAAAGTGGGAGAACGACTTGTCGTTCTCAGCCATCGCAAACTAACCTAACCTAACCTGATTGATTAAAGAGTGCAATGCGGCCGCCAGTTGCGGTGGAAGCCAAGCCAAACACTGACTGCGCGTTAGGGATGGTGCACAGGTTGTCACGATGAATAGTGTGACCATTTGGCAAACCAACGCTGCGGTAGTGAACTTTCTTTTGGTCATAACTTGAATATAATTCATCTGATCTTTATGAATCCCTCCGCAAATCGGTAAATAATCTTGATTACTAAATATCTCTATCTCTGTTTGCTCTCTTGCGTTCGGCTCAATCACTGGTGTAGAACCAATTAGTTTTCTTCAGTGTAAACTTTAATTCATGGGCTTTTACACATTCTTTTGTTTAAACTTCGTTTGAAAACAAAGCTGTCAATTTCAGCTGAATTTAACTCTTATTCTTTTTGTGTATTTCTTGTTCCATTATTATTTTTCTGCCAGTGCCTCATTTACGTGGCTGCGTTAGTCTCTTGCAGCTGTTGCCCATTTTGACTGACTGAGAACTGCTTCAAGTCGTTCGTTCATTGAATTGAATGTTGAAATGAAATTATAAGACAGACATTGCCATACAAATTATGTTTGAGCGCCTCCGAGTCCAAGCGGTGCGGCAGGCGGAACACTTGACAGAGACAGGGACAGGCGCTGGTCCCGAACGCATTTTTCATCTCTTGAAGTGATTTCAAAATGATTATTTTTTGACACATGGGGCAACACCTGCATAGCAGCTGCCCCGCCAAGAGCCAACGCCGCCTTCAATATGCATCGTCTCCCTACCCCCCGTCACCCCACCTTACCATCCACACACACACACACACACACTCACCAAAAATGCCATAAAACTGAAGGAAGGAAAAAGAAGTCGATGGGCCATGTTGTTTGTGTATAATTATATAATTTGACTGCTGCAATTATGTTGTTCGTCGTTAATTGAAATGTAAACGTCATCATTATGATAAGACGAAGCAACGGCGTCGGGGTCACCAGTCGAAGTTATAGATGGGGCTGGAGCTGGAGCTGTGTGTGTGTGTGTTGCGTGTTTGCATCTGGCAGGCAGGCTAGAGACCTGACGTTGACGACGAACGTGTCAATTCTATTTTTGATGGCTTCACACGCTTCATCATGGTGGTGCCTCCTTCGCCTTCTTTTTTTTTTCATTTCGGACTCGTGGGGTGGGGGTGTGAGGCACGAGTTGCGAGTCACTAAGACTATTAGTGTACGTCAAATATACAGTTTTGAACATTGTTTTCTAAATTTTGAGTATGTTTAAAAATAACTAAATCTCACGGTATTTCATTTGACATTTTTACACACATTACTCTTATGATCATCAGAGAACGTTTTTTAGGCCAAATTAGTTGGGACCCGAAATTATGTTTTATCACCGAACCGAAAACATGTTAAACTTTGAATCAAAACTGAATGAACTAGTTTTCGAGAACCAATATTTTAGTAACCAGATTAAATTGCTTTATAGTATTCATACTTTCCCTCCGTTTGCAGACTTGAGCACCTTATTATCCCAGCTGGCGAAACCTTCGAAAGTCGACTCAAAAAACAAAGTTTTTTCAAAGTTTCTTTTAGTTTGATTTTATTGTATATTTGAGGACTATTCTCAGATGAGATCAAAAATTAAGTTCGGCACTATATTTCATATAAATAGGACTGCCGTTCAAAAGCGTCTAATATCGTTTAATACTTCGGCTCCAGCGCGGAGGATAATTGGTACTGGAGATTTTACCACTACAGACAGTGGCATCTCTGATCCCAATTTAGCGATATCAGATGTAGTGTCCGAAGTGTCCCTACCCCCCCTGTTGTTGAAAGTATACCTATAGAGAGTGCAGTGGTGGCGCTACGTGTTCCTCCTATTTCGGTAAACATTACCGAGGTAGCTGGGGTATCAAGTGCTCCAAAGCCCCTTATAGGTATTCCACCGAAGAAACATATATTTGTTTCTCGGCTTGCCCCTGATCTCACATCTGATGATGTTAAAGCCCACATTCAGGCCAAAATTCAAGCCGCAGGTATTTTGGTGAAAAAGTTTAAGTTTCGTATGAAAGGGATGTTGCCTCTTTCAAAGTAAGTGTCCCGGATAAAATTTTTAGAACAATTTGTTCAAAGGATTTCTGGCCGGAACATTTAATAATCGAAGAGTATATTGCCAAAAAGAAAAATCGGCCTCCTATATATTTGTCTTTACCTTCTAACCCTTCTGGCGCCTCTACCTCTACTGTTGCATCAAAAAACTAATTTCCTCCCTTCTGCTTGCCTATCAAAATGTGCGTGGTCTTAATTCTAAATTAGCTAAACTCTTTGTAGACAGTATATCTTTCGATTTTCATGTTCTAGTTTTCATCGAGACGTGGTTAAAATCTGACATGTCTGATTTAACAGTTTTTCCCACTAAATATACCACTTATAGATGCGATCGCTCTTTCCGCGTTGGGTATGGGGTTTTAAGGGGTAAATGGGTTTCGTGGGTTCAAAAAATCGAATTTTTTTTTCTGGCCTTAATTTCTACAACATCTCAAGAATATTATCCTAAATTTTCAAGTCGATCCGAATAATAGTTTCGGAGATACAGCATTTGGAAGGTGTGCGCTCCAAGTCAGGTATAGAAGGGTCAGGAAACATGGAAGTCTCATCGATTTTTGATATGTTTAAACGCTCGATTGTCAAATGTGGACTGAGGTTCGTAAATTATATAGGAGATGAGGACTCAAAAACCTACTCTGGTCTTCTCAAAGCATAACCTTACGGCGACGATTTTGTTATAAATAAAAAAGAATGCGTTGGACACGTGCAAAAAAGAATGCGGACCCGTTTGCGTGAGTTAGTAAAGAAAACAACTGAGGAAAAAATAGTAAAAGGTAAAAAAACACAAAAAAAAACTCTTCCTGGCAAAGGTAAACTGACCAGTAAACTAATAGACAAATTAACAGAGTACTATGGTTTGGCGATAAGAAGAAACTGTGAATCAGTAGAAACGAGAAGGCCAACCCTTGCAAATGCTGTTTTTGAAATGTTAGAGTTGAAGAGCGCTTACATAAAAATCAAAAAATTTTTTTACTAAAACCCATTTTCCGACAGATAAACATCTGATTTCGACAAAATTTCGCGAATCTTTTTGAAAACATATCAAATTAAAAATCGCGGAGTTTAAGAAAGATAAAATTTAAAACAGAAAAGATTTTTCTCACTAAGACTCAGTTTCCTAGCGATCGGTCCTATGGGCAACCATAAGATATAGTCACCCGATGTCGATCAACTTTTTCAAATTAGTTTGAAAGCGCTTAATATTAAGAATCATCGACATTAAGAACGATTTACTTGAAAACAAATAAAAAATTTTTCACTAAGACCCATTTTCCGAACGATCGGTCCTATGACAGCTATAAGATATAGTCATCCGATCTTAACCAAAATTTGCAAATCTGTTTGAAAGCATATAATATTAATAATGGCCGAATTTAAGGCCGCTAACATTGAAAACAAAAATGTTTTTCTCACTAAGAACCGTTTTTTGACCGATGGTTCCTATGGCAGCTATAAGATATAGTCATCCGATCCGGTTGGTTCCGACATATTAGCAGCGTGCAGTAAAAAGAAGACTCTGTGCAAAATTTCATTCCGATAGCTTTAAAACTGAGAGACTAGTTTGCTTAGAAACAGACGGACATACAGACAGACGGACGGACAAAGCTCATTCGACTCAGCTCGTCGCCCTGATCAAGAATATATATAGTTTATGGGGTCGGAAATGAATATTTCTATGCGTTGCAAACTTCTGGGCAAAATTATTATACCCTTTGCAAGGGTATAAAAATGAAAGACGTTCTATGGGCTACCTATTATCACTATAGCTCTACAGAAACAAAACCTCAGCATGAGCACTGCCCAAAAGGTCCAGACTCTTGGTGCGCTTGGCAACGAGCATCAGATACAAATACTCTTTCATCATTTAAACATGAGTAAACCAATATATGATGATCTCAGTAAGGATGAGCTTCTCGAACGGTGTGTTGGTGGTTTCACACAAAATAACAACGAGAGCTTCAACCAGTTGATCTGGAAAATTACTCGAAAAATACTTCCTGCTGGTTCAAAGATTGTTAATATTGCGGCATTGGTCGCTGCTTGTATTTTCAATGAAGGAACATCAGCTTTATTATTGATTATGCACGGTATATATTTAAAATTAGGCCGAAACTCCCACGAATATGCCCGAATTTCGGATGAAAACCGTGTGTGCGCAGCCGAAAAAAAATCTGCGAGCGAGACTCGCGAAGCCAGAATCCGTCATCGACAGGAGCAAAAGGATGCCCTGGACATTGCAACTGCTGCAGGATCTTTACTTTATGGTCCAGGAATCGACGATTCACTGTAAGTTACAAAAAACATTTTTTTTCCACTTTCATTGTTACTTAAAACTTTAAACGCGTTTTTCGCGGAACCGTGTTTTCAAAGTCGGTTGTCAAATGTTCTCGAAAACTACTCAACCGATCTTGATGAAATTTTACACAGGTGTTAGAGATACAATTTACTCGTGCTTGGACGAAGGATTTTTTTTTTTCAATTACAACTATTTAAAAAAAAACAAAATGTTAAGCAAATTTGACCGAAATTTTGATTTTTTTGAAAAAATGTCTGCCAAAATTCCAATTTTTTACTTTTTTTTCTTTCCTTCGTTCAAGCACGAGTTTATGGTCTTAACTAAAATATTAATTTTTGTTTTTTCATTTTGGATGATCCTGTCAGGAGTTATGTATGTGGGGTTTGGTGACCTGTTTTTGATTTTAGTCAATGTTACAACTGGCTAGCTCAAGGTCTTCGTTGGTTGATTATAAGCCTTTTTATAACCAACACAAACCAACAGATATTAATTACAACATTTTTGGAATAGCAATTGGGTATGTCCGTACAACGATCGCTGTTTCGAGAATAACCAAATTCTCTCATCAGCGGACTTGTTTTGCTGTTCACACTTCAACGAGTTAGGAGAAGGAGTTATGTTGACAACGCGGACACACCTTTTTTGCAAGGGGTCACCGGAAATGATGTCACAATGGAGGAGTTTTAATTTTTTTTTTTTTTGGAAATTTCAGAAATTATTTTTTAAATATGTAATATGTAAGACAGAAAAAAGTTTGAATTAAACAAATAATTTTTTACATAGAAAAAAAAATATTGAAAATAGGCATTTTTTACCCGACGAAACCCATGTAACCTTTTAAGGAGAGTCCAAACAAAAGTCCTAAAAAAGTTCAAAATAGGCATTCTAAGCTTCTTTAATCCCAAATAAGCGAAAATTTAGACGGGATGGACCATTTTCGAAAACAGATTCGTGTTTAACACACGAAAATCATCTAGAATCACCACCAACCTTTCAATATACTGGAAATTGTTGCATAGTATAATTCTCAATAACTTTGTTACACACTCTTACAGGTCTAAATTGGAACTCGGACACAATATATGGATAGCAAGTGTATAAGGAAATCCACCATTTTATAAGTAAAGAAAAAGGTGCGTGAGTTTTACTTGGAGCTGGTTCAGCAAATTGTTGCAAAACTCGAATTTGATTCAGTTTCAAATATAATATTTAGCAAGGTGCTGAGCACGAGTACAGAGCCACATTATGTGTGGTCTGTAAAATACATAGAAATATAGAAAAGTAACTGATCTTAGAGTATGATTTATGTATGTAAACAATAAAAATTTTAACTGTTTAGTTTTTATAATGTAAAGAAATCTGTGGCAAAAGCAGAAGTGTGTTTTCTATATTTTTCAGGAAGCAATTATAACATTTAGGGGCACTAACTGTCGCATAAACTATCAAGTAACAGTGTAAATTCTAAGTTTATCTGGCAAATAGCAGCTATAAATGAGATGAGAAATCGGCCCTTAACAATATATTAATAAACTGCTTGTTCGTAAAGTCGAAATTTTTACAGATAGGAAGAGTTATTTCTTTAAGTATACTCAAATAGGTCATTTTGATAAGATCAAGTTGTTATTTTAGTATTTTGACATAGAGACCAATACTTAGTCAGACATCTCAAAACTTATGTTGTTTTGTTGGCTCTTTTTGAATGAAAATGGCTGTTTTTTTTGTGGGTGGCAACCGTGGTAATAAATGCCTCGAGAGAGAACAAAAAGCCGAACAAGCGTATCGTAAGAGCAAGCCTCAGAGCGTGCTATTAATAGAACACACCTATTCTTTCTCTCTCTCTCTCTCCCTCTCTAAGTGTGTCGGCTGCGACGCTGGCAGAATTCTGAGTTCCTATCCTAGGTGATGTGGCTTATGGCACACTGGACACCACCGCTCTAGTCTCAATTCAATTCAGTTTGGTTCCTCATCGATTGAATGTTGTAAATATGACACTCTACCAGCATTCACACACAAAAAAAAAATTGCCTTGGAGTAAGCCCGGCATGAGCTTGAAAATTCAATCTCGACTTACAAGATATTTGACACAATTCAAGCTTTCAGGGAATGGCCCAAGCCTTTCGAACTTGTATCATTCCAAATGTGCTTACTTCAATCCTCTTTGAGATCACATGTTTATAATTAGGAAAGCGAGAGCGACAAAATTAAAGTAGCATTTTTGACTTGCGGCAACAAACGAGGGCGATGGTCGTGAGCAATGAGAAGCCATTCCATTCGTGTTCAGTGCGTATGGTCGTGGGTTCAATTCCCAGTTGAGCCCAATAAATTTGTATATTTCCTTTGTTTTTCAGAAGTTTTAGAAGAAACATAAGCCAGGGTCTTAAAGTGTATAAGGATGTCCTATGGTGTATGGCGGAGGCAAGGAAGAAGAGAGGTATCTTTCCTGGAATCAAATCAATATAAAGCATATCGAGCTCAAAAACAGTCTCGAACATGTTTAAAATGATTTTGGGTTGGGATTAAATTGTTCTTGAGTTTTTTGCTTAGTTCAATCTTTTTTATGTAATCCTCTTTGTTTTTTTTTTTTGAGTGCATTCACTTAAATTGATTGGATTGAATGTCAAAGCTCACGAATGTATACAGTTCTTTAGAGTAGGGGCCCATTTCGCCAGTCGCTCATTCGATGTGTTTTTTACGCAAAGGAATAGCTGGCGCTTATACGGGGCACGCGTGCCATAAGACTACATAGACCTAACTCTGCTCTCTTTCTTTCCGAACGAAGAGTTTGTTGTTGCCAGTTTGTTGTTGGGGCACGAACATACTCGCCAATTCACACCGAATGCTTGCCAAAGTCATGATTCACTGTGTGTTAGAGAGAGACACAGTCACATTTTCGCGCTCTCTGCTTGGGGATCCCTGTCGTAGAGCAAAAACTCTCTTCTCGTTCTCTCCGAGCGAGGGCTTTGTTAGTAGCACACACTCACACAAACAAAAATCGGGATTCTCTTTCTATTTCTTATGGTTGTTTTTGCTTAAGATATATTTTCTTCATTTATATTGGTGGTCCACGCGGCCGTAAGCTCATTCTGGGCACCCCTGCACTAGTTCTCAAGCTACCATGAGCGAGATCCTAACACAAACTAGCTTGTCAGTGAATTCCAAACTAAAGCTCAGTCAACATTATTATGGTTAGGCTAGCGGAAATAGTATTTATGCAGTTTCCCCATAGCAAACATACAACAAAAGTGTGTTTTTTTCCCCCCACTTCTTTTAATATTTAACAAATTGATGTTTGCATATTAATTTGTTGGTATACAAAGTCCCTGCATAATGGTTGATTAGACTATTGAAGGTGGCGTGGAGTTGGGAGGGAGTTCATTTTTATTATTATTTCAGTTTCATTTTTAGTTAGAACATTTATTTTATTTGTTCATAGAATTTATGCTAAATTAAATTAGCCTGATTGGTGTATGCATTTTTAATATGTTCGTGTGTGGGTTTGACTGTGTGTGTGTGTGTGCGCGCAATAATAAATTAATAAAACAAATGTTGATTACTTTTATTTCATTTCGCTTTTCCCTCTGCTCTCGCCCTCCACCCACCAAAACAACAAATGAAAATGCCTCGGCATTTCAATAAAAATTTTATGTTATAATTATAGGCCAAGAAGAAGTTTGAAAGAAGCGAGAGCGAGAGCGAGGGATGCATATAAAAATTAACGCCCAGACCCATTATTTTTCTATTAGACAAATACGAAAAGCGAGGAGCGAAAGAGAGAGAGAGAGAGATGGATAGTGGAATGTTTGTCATGTGAGAGTGTAATAAATTTTATTAAAAACACATACAAACAAACGCATAAACTAGGTGGAACTGGGCAGGGGGCCGGGGGGCAGGAGGGGGGCGGCCTCACATTTGGGTCATCATACGTGACCAGCACATTGGAATGTGCCGACTTGCCCTGCCCAACCACAAAACTCCTCCAAAACGATGTCCAGCTGAGCCAACACATAAAACAAAAATAAACAGAAGAACAAAAAAAAAGCCAAAGGGCGAGGCTAAAATCAGACAAGTCGAAGCTTAAATGCACTTTCCATTAGCGATTAAACTGAAAATTTAACAATTGGTAGCAAATAATGAGGGTGAGGGGAGTTTTTAATGAATATTTTTATAAGAAAAGAGTTTACTTGCTGCATTTATGAAGGTTTCTAAGAAGGTTTCAGGGAAATTAAGTGAAAAACGCGAGAATGCCAGCTTTCCTGCAACAGTATTTGATGTGAGCGGCATCTTGCATAGCGCAGAAATAGTAATCAAATGTCAGAACTCAAATATTCTCATTTTAGTTGGTTGATTTAAGTTGAAAATTGAACAATTGGAAGCAAATAATGAAAGTGAGGGAGTTTTTAATGAATATTTTTATAAGAAAAAAGTTTACTTGCTGCGTTTATGAAGGTTTCTAAGAAGGTTCCAGAGAATCTAAGCGAAAAACGCAAGAATACCAACTTTCCTGCAGCTGTATTTGTTTTGAGCGTCATCTTGTATAGCGCAGAAATAGTAACCAAATGTCAAAACTCAAATATTCTCATATTAGTTGGTTAATTTAAGCTAAAAATTGAACAGTTGGTACCAAATAAAGAGGGTGAGGGAGTTTTTAATGAATATTTTTATAAGAAAAAAGTTTACTTGCTGCATTTATGAAGGTTTCGTAGAATGTTCCAGAGAATCTAAGGGAAAAACACGAGAATACCAACTTTCCTGCAGCTGTATTTGTGGTGAGCGTCATCTTGTATAGCGCAGAAATAGTAATCAAATGTCAAAACTCCAATATTCTCATATTAGTTGGTTAATTTAAGCTAAAAATTGAACAATTGGTACCAAATAATGAGGGTGAGGGAGTTTTTAATGAATATTTTTATACGAAACAAGTTTACTTGCTGCGTTTATGAAGGTTTCTAAGAAGGTTCCAGAGAATCTAAGCGAAAAACGCAAGAATACCAACTTTCCTGCAGCTGTATTTGTTTTGAGCGTCATCTTGTATAGCGCAGAAATAGTAACCAAATGTCAAAACTCAAATATTCTCATATTAGTTGGTTAATTTAAGCTAAAAATTGAACAGTTGGTACCAAATAAAGAGGGTGAGGGAGTTTTTAATGAATATTTTTATAAGAAAAAAGTTTACTTGCTGCATTTATGAAGGTTTCGTAGAATGTTCCAGAGAATCTAAGGGAAAAACACGAGAATACCAACTTTCCTGCAGCTGTATTTGTGGTGAGCGTCATCTTGCATAGCGCAGAAATAGTAACCAAATGTCAAAACTCAAATATTCTCATTACAGTAGCTTAAATGGTAGAAGCTTGACCCTGGTCCTTCTTTGGAGGTGCTGTTTGAGCCATTTTTATATTTTACAGTAGCTCAAATGGAAAATAAGAGTTTGTCATGCTGAACACGAATCTGGTCTTAGAAACTTTATATTTTATAATAAAATGTAAAAAATGGCTAATTTTAGCTCTTTTTGTAACATGCGAATCATTATCTTTCATCTTTCCTGCCAATTTGTTTGTATAAAAACTTAAATATTCACTTATTTTGTTGTTGTTTGCGCGATCGCCTTTTTCAAGTTACCCTCTTCCTTTGAATGTGAATGACAAAGAAAGCCTTAAACATGCTTATGTTTGCATATATGTGCATGTGTAAGAGAAAAATGTTTTTGACAAGCCGTCATCTTGGCGCCGGTAACTTGACAAGTTGAAGAGAGAAATGAACGCGCATTGATTCTTAATAAGTTTGCTTGTGGACACTGTGCTGTTACCCTAACACTTTTTAAATGCGCGATGCCTCGATCAAAAACAAGCCTTTTCCGGGAATTAATTTCTTTTGCTCATCATTTTGCAATGTGGAAAAGAATTTACATACATACATACAGAACATGAAAAGATTTTGTTGTGAAATAAAGTCTGTCATTTTATCGCCAAGTTGACCAAAGTTCGCTACAGTATAGAGTTATATTCTCTCTTGGTAAGAGTATCAAATACCTTCCCATAAAGCGGGTGCAAGGAAATTGCTTTTTTTAATGACACAAAATGCACGTCATATATTTAAACTACCTAAAAAAACTTATCATTAATCGGTTATTCACCAGTTGCAATGCATTTCGTCGTGTTCTCGTGACTCGTTGTCCACGCTCACGCTGTCATCTTAAGGCCCCCAAAAGCTGAAGTGTGGCCAAATTAATGGACGGTGAATGAAGTTGACCGGCTGTCATAAAGGGCCATAATTACTTTTCACACCAGGCGGGCGGCAACTTTACCAACCCGCACCAGACGCGGCCGCGTCTCTCGATAAAAGGCTGACTAACGAGGCAAACCTGAACAACTCCTCGTCTAATCATGAAAAAGTCGGCAAAAAAAAAACAGACAAACAAACAAACAAAAAGGAACAGCAAAATGAAGAAGAATTATTTCAAATAAACAATCATAAATTCATATAAAGTCTAATTGATGGAGCCGAAGGGGGCGGTACGGCATGGATATTGATATTTATTTATTTATGACAAATGACAATAAAATTTAATAACTTTGACATAATTTAATTAATTTCGATTTTCAATAATAAAGAGGGAGAGGGGGGGAAAGCCTTTTGGAGTCAAAAGTGAGTTGTGAACAGAGTACGAGAGTCTGCGAGAGAAATTAAATTTAAATTAAGCGAGGGAAGTTTCTTGATTCATTATTTATTAAGCAAAGAGCTCTTTAAGTAAAGAGATTGATAATATGGAATTCAGACTCCTAACATGTAAAACGAAAATATTCAAAAAACTGATCGAATTCGGGTGCTTGTACCTCCCGTACCTCCGCCAAATCTTTAAGGTTAAAGAAAGCTTTTCGTCAAAGTTTGTTCTAGCCGGCTCGAGGTCAATATAATCTACCCAAATCAACACAGAATAATTACAACATTTTGGAATAGCAATGGTATGTACGTACAGTTTCGCTCATCAGCGAAATTGTTACTTTTTACGCTTCAACAACCTGCAGGCTTCGTTTTTATACAACTTGTGTTGGCGAATAGTTTCATGCGAATTCCAATGGTATAAAATTGCAGCCCGAAATTATGGGGCCAAAAGACACAAGGTATTTGTTGTTTTTTTTTTAATAGGGAAACCGTTTATGTTTAGATTACTAACATAACGGCGTGCCTTCTGTTTTATATATTTTAGTCAAAGTTTGATCTAGCCGGCTCGAGGTCAACACGGTAAATTTTTATTTAAGGTAGAATTTCAGGTTACAGGCTTACGATATGGCAACTCATAAAAAAAATAATGCCAAATTTCAAACTAGGTTAATGAAAGCAGGCTTCAGGGCTTCCTTGAAGCTTGTTCCAAAAGATTACTTCCCGACTTTGCTTTAAAATAGATTTTCCTCTCCCCCAGAACATGGCAAATCTTTAACAGGGCTCATAAAAGTGGGATTAAGTAATTCCTTGTGAAATAATCTTTCACAGCTTTCTTTTAAACATATCCGGAAAGTACATTTTTCTGTCCTTCAACGGTAGGCAGCCCCATAAAAAATGTAAAATCTTAAACTAGTTTAACTAAAGTGCTTTTTGTACCTCCTTTTTAAAGATGACATACCTACTTTTTCTTAAACAAGTCTAAAATTTTCTGAAAGTATGGCAACCCCAAAAAAGACAAAAAAGATGTAAAATCGCAAACTAGGTAAATAAAAGGCCTTTCCAAGTTCTCTGAAGCTCGTTATTAAAAAGATTTTGCAGGCCTTTCTTTAACCATGGCTCTAAAGTACATTTTTCTGTCCTTCAACGGTATGGCAGCCCCATGAAAAAAGGTAAAATCTTAAACTAGTTTAACTAAAGTGCTTTTTGTACCTCCTTTTTAAAGATGACATCCCTACTTTTTATAAAACAAGTCTAAAATTTTCTGAGAGTATGGAAACCCCGAAAAAAAAGACAAAAAAAGATGTAAAATCGCAAACTAGATAAATGAAAGGGCTTTTCAAATTATCTAAGACTCGTTACTAAAAAGTTATTTTCGGCCTTTGTTTAACCCTGGCTTAAAAGTACTTTTTCCGGTCTTTTAACAATACGGCAACCCCAAAAATATAAAAAAATCTCATTAATTTTTGCTGTTTGTCCAGGAAAGACTTAAAGATTATATGACAGCTTTTCTTTAAAATTGCCATAAGGTACTTTTCTGGGTATGGCAACTTCAAAAAAATGACAAAATGCGTTTTTATTCTGAAATCGTTTGTACCTCTCCCAACTTTTAAACAAGTTTAAGGAACAAAGCCTAGCTGTATACCTAAAATACCACATTCTTTATATTCTTAAAGTCTGCCGGAAACTTACGTGCTTCAAGTGCTTCCAAAAGGTACGGCATCCCCAAAAAAAAAAATATGTAAATACTGACACCAACTTGGTTTTGAGATTTGACGAAGTTAAGAGTGATCTGAAGACAGAAATGCAATATATGATATGGGGAGTTCGCGGGCTAATTGAAGTCATGCTTTTCTTTTCCCAATTTTTTTAAGCGGGTCGAACGTAACAAGCCTAGCCGGGGTTCTTCTCAACGTTATTTTAAGCTACAAAATGTTTAGGTTTCGAAATCTGGCCAGAAAGTACTTTTTCTGGATTTTTTCTTTCTCTGGACTTTCTTTTTCTGGACCCAAAATTAAATTTTTGACTTTAAACGACAAAAATTTTTAAGAAAGTACTTCCAGAATAACTTATGGCTTTTTATTCAATCTTATACCCTCGTTGCACTGGCAAACATTCAACATTATACTCAAAATTTTACACAAACAAAGAACAGCTGCTCCTATTGCTGGAACTTTTGATTTCAATAACATATCGACAGAAAATCTAGCCTTTTAGCGGAAAATAGCTAAATGTTGTGATAGTGGTTAGATCATCCGTGGCAGTGACTTGATCATCCTTCGCGGATGATCTTCCGAATGGACATTTATCTCTTATGAGGTAATACACAGAAGGAATGAGGTCATTTAGATCGTCCAGCGAACGAACTCTAGAATGTGCCACTGGTACAAGGGTATTGGTTAAACCTAAAAAAAGTAAACTTGCTGGAAGCTTCAAGCTTCGTACTCATTTATATCATATGTATTTCCGTGCTTTCAAGGGTACGACAGCTACAAGTAGCAGTAGTAGTTGTCTTTATTCATCGCTATTTTCTTTAAGATGCGTACATATAAAAAAATTCTAGACATTTTTAATTAACTTTAGTGGCTTGGTGTGTAAACCGTCAGCCACATCTTCTATCCTTCCATATGCTGGTACTACACACGGCTGCCAAGATCGTCTCAAGATACCGCATCGCTCCCAGCACAAAGAAGATCGGAAGATCATCAGTCTTATCTAACATATAATAATACATAAACCTAGTTTTTAACATATATTGAATAATTAATTTAATTTAAATACAAACGAGAAGGCCAAGCTAACTTCGTCTGTGCCGAAGATTTTATACCCTTGCAAATGGTGTTTTTGAAATGTCAGAGTTTAAGAACGCTTCCATAAAAATCTAAAATAAATTTTACTAAAACCCATTTTCCAACAGATAAACATCTAATTTCGACCAAATTTCGCGAATCTTTTTGAAAACATATCAAATTAACAATCGCGGAGTTTGAGAAAGATAAAATTTAAAACAGAAAAGAATTTTTTCACTAAGACTCATTTTCCGACCGATCGGTCCTATGGGCAACCATAAGATATAGTTACCCGATGTCGATAAACTTTTTCAAATTAGTTTGAAAGCGTTTAATATTAAGAATCACCGACTTTAAGAACGATTTACTTGAAAACAAAAAAGTTTTTTTCACTAAGACTCATTTTCCGACCGATCGGTCCTATGGCAGCTATATGTTAGAGTCATCCGATTTTGACCAAAATTTGCAAATCTGTTTGAAAACATATAATATTATTTATGGCCTTGTAATTTGCAAGTTCTGACCAATTTTCATCATCACTCCCATTTAAAACATTCACAATCTCTACTTCAGTTAAATGTGTCTTTTTGAAATATCTCCATCTAAATTCCCGCAGCACTATCTTCTCATCCTCATTGAGAATACATAGGTTTTATTGACTTGACCGGGTATTACTAATAGAGTTTCCCTTTAACCATAGAAGGCCTCCGCGAGCCTTAATAATCCAGTATATTTTCTTCTGTGGGAAGTTTTCACATTAAATTTCAGATCCCTTGTTAGAGTCAAGGTATTTGTAAATTCTAGTTTCGCTGGATCGTGCACTGTCAATTAATTGAGTTGACCTCTCAAGTTTCATTTGAGTTAGTAGATCGACACATATATTGCACCATTCCGTTTGATTTACTTTATCAGGTTGTTGGATATCCGAAGCTTGAAGGTGCATAGCTAGGTCGTAGTACCTCTCTCTTCTGATAGAATGTGCGGTAGTGGGGTGGGTTCATATTCAAATAGAGTTTTGGTAAAGTATCTAAGGTGCAAATTATATGTATAGTGAAACGCCTCTTCTACTCCAGTTTCAAGGTTCAGAACATACTTCGTGGTATTCGCAGGCAACCTCAGTATTTTCTTTATAAAATATCGTTGCAACGTATCTACTTCATCAAATAAAGAGTTGCCCCATACTTGCACGCCATAAGTTTATACTGCACGGGTAACAGCTTGAAAAAGTTTCCATTTTGCTTTAAGGTTTATGTTCGGCTTGCTTAAGATAATATAATTCCCAAGTATTTATATTCGCTTACAACTTTTATTGTGTTCCCTTGATAGGTCCATTTTTCGTCCGCAGCCAGCCTTCCTCGTTGACGAAAAACCATAATCTCCGATTTAAGCATATTTACTTCCATTCCCCATAAGCCACAATAACTCTCAAGGCGGTTGACCATACGTTGCAATGTGCTGGGAGTGTCAGCTAGCAAGACGATATCGTCTGCATATATGTAAAAGGAGCCTGATTTTTAATTCATCTATGTTAAGGTCACCACCCAAGCTTTCATGGAGATCATTAATATATAATGCAAATAGTAAAGGGGATAACAAGCATCCTTGGTTTACTCCATTATAAGTATTAAAACTTTCCAACAACTGGTTTCCGTTCCATACTGCGCTGCTAGATACTGCGTATACTTTTTCAATAAAGTTCACGATTTTCGTTGGTACTCCGATTGAGTGTAGCTTAAATATCAATAGTTGCCTTGGAACTCTGTTACATGCTGCCTTAATATGTACAATTGTATTGAAATTTTAGTGTTAAGGTGTTTTTGAGAGATCGAATGAGGGTCACACTGTATATATAGGTAAGCTGAGATCAGTAGACAGTAGACAGTAGACAGACACATAAAAACACGAGTAGTTTGTAAGCCGGGAAAAAACCTGGTTTACAAAAAAGATCATTGAATCGAATTTGAAGTTTTTCAGTATTAAAACAAGATTTAAATATTTTAAAATACCAAAGTTTAATTCAAAAACGACGCTGATTACACTAATTGATGGTCACACTGTATATAAAATGGACGATGACGAGACTGGGAGTAGAACGCAGCAGTAGACAACCCGTTAGAGATATTGTAAATAGAAAACCGTGTGTAAATAGAAAACCCCTCGCTACCCCAGTAATCAAGAAAATTTAAATACTCAAGAGTACTAAAATTTGATTCCACCCCAACTCTGGTGACACCAATTGCTAAATACAAGAACTTTAGGAATGCAAAATCAAACAAAATCATGTTCACTCCCGCCTCTAACCAATAGCAGTTTTCCCACAACACTTCCTACTACCCATGCAATCGTAATCCTTCCCCTTTGATCTCCATCCGAAACAGTTATTATAGTCTTTCAGTCTACATATGTACGTACAAATACGTGTGTGTGTGTTTGTGCGACCGAAAAAGCCGCAATTGAAATGCACAATATTGTGCATATATATTTTCAAAAGTCAAAATGCAATGATTGAAAAATCCAACAAAAAATAAGAAGAAAAAATTTGAACACAAGCCCCCCCTCCTACCCTAGGGTTTTGAGGCATTTTAAACACTGACAACATCAACAATAATTGTTAAAGTTCATAATAACAATATAAATCCCAATACCAATGCACAGGGGGACAATTCTGACGATGCGTGTAAATGAACTGAAGGCATCCAGAAACATTTCTCTCTATCTATCTAGCTAGCTAGCTGGCTCGGTGTGTGTGTGTGCAAAATTTATTGATTTCCATATTATTATTTGTGTAAAATGCCATAAATTACAATTATTTAACAGGGCCGGACGGATGAGACAAACGGACAACGGACTGTACAGTCAACGCCCCTGTTCGGCACTCCAGGCTCGGCACTCCGGACTGGGCCTACCGTTAGTTGATGGGTCAGTAGTGCCTGCCGCCTTTGTTGCCTTTGCCTGCTGCTGCTGCTGCCTGCTGTTGCATAATTTGTTAGCCAAATTGCAACTCAACAAGCCAGGTACGATAACTGCATACAGACTAGCACACTCACACATACACACACGCATTCCCGTTTGCCAGACCAGCTCATCAAATATGCAAAATTTGCAAGTTCTGACTAACAATTGAAAGAACAGAGATGAGCCCCAAAGTCACAGTTCAGTGGTAGATACTTTTTTTTATGCTAAACAATAGTAAAATTTATGCTTTATTCAATGAAAATATATTTTAAAAAAGGTACTTAGCTAAGAGTTGTATCTCGTTTCGTATAATTTGGAACGAGAACGCAAATGTTAAGAGTCAATTAAGGTTGTGGAAGTTAACAAGAGAAGAACTGAGAGCATAAGTTAAAGTTTATCATTCTCGACTTGGATAATATTCCTTTAAAGCATGTAAAACAGATTCGTAAAAATTTAAAACTATCACAAAGATTTTTGTTCGCGGTTCTAGAAAAAGTTTAACTATCCTAATTTTGTTAAGGTACTATGTGCTAAACTTTTTTCAGAAAATGTCAAAAACTGACGACTGCTGCATGAGAGGGAGTTTGGCTCAAACCGCCGAGAAGAGAGGTCCGTGAGAGCGCCTGGGAGCCACTGAATGTCTGAAAGTCAGTCGCAGTCAGCGTTACAAGACAATCCCATTTCGCTGCAGTACCTATATATATCCGAGCAACACCGCTAATAAGCATTTACACATATTTTTTCCTCCTTTTTTCTTCAATTAGAACATCAAATGTTCGATGGCTAAAATAATCGTAGTGGAAGGTGGAAAATCCATTACAGTAACCACAACTAGAGGATGCCCTCAGGGAGGAGTACTCTCCCCACTGTTGTGGAGCCTACTTGTGGATGAACTCTTAGAAAGACTCGCGTCCCGGGGCATAACAGATGACATCGTTATGCTTGCAAAAGGAATGTACGAAGAAACACTATGTGACATAGTCCAATGGGGACTGAAAGCGACGTCCGATTGTTGCAAGGAGATTGGGCTCAACCTAAACCCTGCAAAAACCATCGTTGTACCGTTCACTAGAAGATAGAAAATTCGTAGAATGAGGCCATATATTTTTTTTCGGCTGATAACTTATTTTGCTCATAGCTTTTGTATGGTTCATCCGATCTTTATTATTCCTTCAGCAAATCGATAAATAATTTTAATTATTAGATATCTCTAGAAGGAACGAACAATCTATCATTAAAACTGTGGGAGATATGACGTTTTTTCCAAATTGCGGGGGCAGGAGGGGGCGTGGCAAAAATTGAAAATAAACTTGATCTGCCTGCAAGTATAAGAAATATATGCCCCATATATGTCAAACCTCTATCTCTTACCATCTCGGAGATCTCTTCGTTCATAGGGACGGACAGACGGACAGACAGACAGACAGACGGACAGACAGACAGACGGACATGGCTATATCGAATCGGCTGTTGATGCTGATCAAGAATATATATACTTTATAGGGTCGGAAACGATTCCTTCTCCCTGATACATATTTTGCACAAACTTAATATACTCTATATACCTTCGGTACAGAGTATAAAAAGAGAGATTGGATCTCACTAGAAGAGACATATAAAATGCAACCACACACAATTCAGTGGTACACAGACGGGTCTTTGACACCCCAAGGACCCGGATTTGTGGTAGCAGGACCTGGAACGTAAAGGTTCTCCCGTTGCGCAGACCTCAATATGGGAAAGAACTACCATAAGAGAGAAATTGCTATCCTTTCGGATAGGCAAGCAGCGCTCAATGCGCTTAGCAGCAACAAGTTCACCTCTAAGCTAGTCTTAGAGACAAGAAACAAATTGGACCAACTAGGTAGCAGGAACAACCTGTCCCTACGCTGGATACCGGGATACAAAAACATCCCCGGATACGTAATGGCTGACGAACTGGCACGCAAGGGTGCAGCCACTGCAATGGTAGGACCAGAACCCTACTGTGGCATAGGCCAACACACCATTAGGGAGCTTAAGCTCGACAAAAGTGACTGTGATGGTAACTTCACTTTCATCAGAGGAGAGGTCTGCTCCATAATGGATTACTGCGCAGTTGGTGCATGCTAGGAAAAGTATCTAAGAGACATGGAAATCGGTGAGCACATGCCTATTACAGTCGAAATCCGTGCTAGGCATGAACAACAGCAGAATGACGACCACGTTCTACTTCAGAAGATAATCTGGTGTCAACGTTTTGAGAATCGTTATAAGGAAAATCTGAATCAGCAAGTAGCTCAACTGGAAGTCGAAAACAATGTGGATACTATGGAACAGTTAATAAACTTCATTAAAAATGCCGCCCCCCGTAAGAATACATAGCGGAAAACTAGCTACATGTAGCCTTGGTTCGACAGACAATGTGAATTAGCCAGAAAACAGTCTTTTCAATTTCTAAAGCGTGCAAAAGCAGAGAACTCTTCGTCTACGAAAAGCGAATACCAGAATGCAAACCTTCACTTTAAAGACCTTTGTAAGCAAAAGGAGCAAGAATATTATCAGCGCATCTAGAGAGAAATATTGCAAATAAAGGATAGCAAATCGTTCTGGAGTATGGTAAGAAGACTTAATGGCACTGCAACTTTTAGTCCAATAAAAGCGGAAAATGAACAGCTCGCGTTTTACTTTAAAAATGTCCTTTTCGTCCAACAAAGTGGAGCTCAATTTCATTTCGGACTTCTCAATACATCAGACGACGACCTGGACATGCAAATTAGCACATCAGCTAAAACGAATAAGGCACCGGGCGAAGACCGTATACCTGCAGAATTCTTCAAACATGCAACACCAGATTTTGTGAAAGAACTTGAGCGTACCTTTGACAGGATTCTCACCTCCGGAGCAAAAAGAGTGTAATATTTCCATTATACAAAAAAGGAAACCCAACAGAGGCAAGCAACTACAGAGTTATAGCCTTTCTAAACTCGGCCATGAAGCTGTTCTCTTCAATACTCTTAAAGCGCTTAGAGATTTGGGTGGACAAACGTGATTTGCTTTGCGAAAGCCAGTTTGCCTTTAGGAAGGATTTTTCGACAGTAGATTGTATCTTTATATTGTCATCGATAGCAGCCACTTAATTGCAGTACAAAAAAAAAAACATTTTGTCTGCTTTATAGACTTTAAAGCGGCGATTGACACAATAAATAGAAATAGAAGCTTAATTTACAAGCTCAGCAACATGGGTATTTCGTCCAAATTTTTTAAAGCCCTTCACAAGATGCACGATGAAAATTTTGCTGCGGTTTGGGATGGTTCACAACTATCAGAATGGTTTGAAAATAACGCAGGAGTAAAGCAGTCTCCTATTCTCGCTCTTTATAAACGATGTAAACGAAGCGCTGCCTGGAGGAATAACAATCACATAAAGACCTTACTCTACGCTGATGACATGATGCTTCTGGCTGACTACTATAAACTAATCGTTCATTTAGGATAGTGGAAACTGCGAAACGAGCCAAGTATTTTTTGTTGTTGCAGTGCCTAGTTTTTTTTTTCGAGTCATACATTTTATCGCAGGCAAGGCATAAAAGAAAAACACCAAGCTATGTCTTATTTCTCGAGACCGACTTCGAGGATGACCACCTTTATACTTTTGACAGGTGCAAGCGCTTCTTAGTTGAACAGTGCAACCATCTGATTGCGTTTAAACACAAGTGGGCACACAAGAATAGATTAAGACCCATGGAATGTAAAAATAAGTAATACCTTGCAAGGGAGTAATCCAAAAATAAGTATACAAAAAATTTTAAATAAAGATTTATTCAGTTGCTGCAAGCGTACCTATACTCAGAAAAAAGTGTTTCCTAAAATTTTAGGAAACTGGTTTTTATTACCTAAAATTTTATTTCTAGGCAATAATGGCCTTAAAAATGGTCAATGTAGCCTAGAATTGTAAATTTTAGGTAAAAAAAATTTAGGAATTTATGTGTTTAAAAATAGGTCAATTGGCTAAAAATATATTTTGAATTACCAAACGGACAAATTTTATATTGTTTCCGGGTAAAATTGGTTAAGGCAAGTGAAGAGGATATTTCTTTGAGTTAAAAGAACAAAAAAACTTTAAAAATTTTATAAATGGTCATATTTGGAAGCTGAGAATGTTAACAGATTTGGAAAATTCTTTTCGTCTACCCATATTTTTGTATTTTGACGATTTCGAAACAAACAATCCTTTGGGAAACCACATTTTGCCTATTTTAGCTGCATATATAAGGTTGTCAAAAAAGTCTTGCGGTATTTCCGCAAGCTTGTCTTTGCAAGCGCGTAGTTCTAGTTGTATTCGTCGCATCGGTTCACGCTAGAGCTTTTTGGAAAGCTCTTTTCACGCGCTAACACGTGTTTGATTTATTGTTGTTTGTTTTTAGTCGTTCGTGAGTTATAGCGTCGCAAGCATGGAGCAAAATAAAGAGAAAATACGGCATATTTTACAGTACTACTACGATAAAGGCAAAAATGCATCTCATGCTGCCAATAAAATTTGTGCAGTTTATGGACCCGATACAGTTTCCATTTCCACCGCACAACGATGGTTTCAACGTTTTCGTTCTGGTGCAGAGGTGATCGAAGATGCGCCACGGTCCGGAAGGCCTGTCGTCGAAAATTGCGATAAAATCGCTGAATTGATCGAAAGAGACCGGCATAGTAGCAGCCGTAGCATCGGCCAAGAGCTGGGCATGAGTCATCAAACCGTTATAAACCATTTGAAGAAGCTTGGATTCAAAAAGAAGCTCGATGTATGGGTGCCACACGACTTGACGCAAAGAAACATTTTTGCCCGTATGGATGCATGCGAATGGCTTCTGAATCGCAACAAAATCGACCCGTTTTTGAAGCGGATGGTGACTGGCGATGAAAAGCGGGTCACTTACGACAACGTGAAGCGCAAATGGTCGTGGTCGAAAAGCGGTGAAGCTGCCCAGACGGTGGCCAAGCCTGGATTGACGGCCAGGAAGGTTCTTCTGTGTGTTAAGTGGGTGGGATTGGCAGGGAATCATCCACTATGAGCTGCTCCCCTATGGCCAAACGCTCAATTCGGACCTGTACTGCCAACAACTGGACCGCTTGAATGCAGCACTCATGCAGAAGAGGCCATCTTTGATCAACAGAGGCCGAATTGTCTTCCATCAGGACAACGCCAGGCCACACACATCTTTGGTGACGCGCCAGAAGCTCCGGGAGCTCGGATGGGAGGTTCTTTTGCATCCACCGTATAGTCCGGATCTCGCACCAAGTGATTACCACCTATTTCTGTCCATGGCGAACGAGCTTGGTAGTCGGAAGTTGGCCACAAGAGAGTCCTGTGAAAATTGGCTCTCCGAGTTTTTAGCCAATAGGGAAGCGAGCTTCTATAAGAGGGGCATTATGAAGTTGGCATCTCGTTGGGAATTCGTCATCGAACAAAACGGCGCATATTTGACTTAAATCGCATTATTATAACCAATTTTATGAACAATTGAAAATTCAATAAAAATACCGCAAGACTTTTTTGACAACCTTATATTTCATTGCCGACAGCTCCACTGAATTATCGCGAAATATTTATAGCCGCCTTATTTGAGTCGAAAGATGTTAAGGAATTTGGCAATAATCGTGTTTTTTACAAGCTAATTGATGTGTTAAATGATCTTAATGAAAATGGGATAGTAATAAACACGCAACAAGGAAACGTTCGATTGTATTTTAGCTTAGGTTTGGTAATCGGGGACAATTTGGCTTTAAACTACGTACTTGGTTTCGCTAGATCTTTTTCTAGCAATTATTTTTGCAGATTTTGCAAAATATCTAATGAAGAATCTCATTGTTCTTATATAGTGGATCCAAAACATTTGAGAACTAAAGCTAATTATTTAGAAGATTGTAGAGAATCGAACGTTTCAGTTTCTGGCGTGTGAGGAGCTTCCATTTTCAATAAAGTTCACAATTTTTCGGTGTTAGGAAATTATTCCGCACATATATTGCATGATGTTTTTGAAGGCATTCTTAACTACAATATTTACCAAATAATACTACATTTTATAAAAGAAAATGTGTTTGATTTAGACTTTCTTAATTTACGCAAGCAAAATTTCGATTATGGAGAGACTGAAATAGGCAATTTATCTTCAAAAATTAGTATTTTGAATCTTAAAAGTCTAAAATTAAAAATGACAGCGCGTGAAATGGTTACATTCGTTCATTATTTTCCACTCATGGTTGGAGATAAGATTCCCTACGACAACAAAGTTTGGAGTTTTTTCATCAATTTGTCTGAGCTTTTGGACTTACTTTTTTTATTTGAATATACGAAGCGTGACATTATAAACCTAGAGAGTCATATAATTAATCACAACATACAATACGTTGAATTATTTAACGACACTCTTAAACCAAAACACCATTTTCTTAACCACTATTCTCAAATTGTCAAAATGTCCGGGCCTTTACGCCATCTTTGGACTTTTCCATTTGAGTCGAAGTACAGGGAACTTAAAGCCTATTGTAAAAATATAAACAGCAGAGTAAATTTAACACACTCATTGGCTGTTAAGTTTAATTTAAATTTTGCCAACAAAATTCTTAATCATGCTAAAGTAAGCATAAAGTTTAGCAAAGCAACATGTCTCTTTGAAAGTTCAACGTATTTTGACCAATTTAAGATAAGTTTTCCTGAACATGACATATCCTCATCTAGATGCTATTTATATGTAAGCAAATTTGGATACAATTTTAAGCGTGGCTACATTATTTTTTTCACTAAGCCAGAATTTTCATCATTAGTTATAAAAGAAGTTGTTCTGAATAAAGAAAAAGTATTTTTGTTTTGCCAAGAAATGGAAACAAAATTTTGCAAGCACTTTAATAGTTATCAAATAATTAGTTACGGCAACTATAAATTAATAGATTTAATTAATATAAATAACCCTCCTATTCATACTCATAAGATAAATTCATTTATATTTGTTAAACCTAAGTCAATTTAGTATAAATTAAAATAAGAGAATAATGTATCTAAAATATATGGTTTCTTTTTGGGATTAAAGATTACCTACAAATTTAGGTAATTATGGACAAACTTTAATGAGCTTTATTGCCTATAAATGAAGGCGTTGAGGGACTTTTTTCAAGAAAGTTATTACCTTAAATAACTGCCTACATTCTAGGCCACATATTTCATAAAAATATAGACTCAATTTTAGGTAAATATAAACTCGATTTTAGGCCATATACGACCTAAACCGAAAAAAAAATTTAGGTAATGCCTCTCCTTAATTTTAGTCCAAAATTCTTTGGACGTTAGTTTAGGCAAAATTGCTTAAAATTTTAGGCAATTTTGGGCCATTTTAGGTCATTTATTTTTCTGGGTGTATATTTGCGTTATAATCGTACGTTTGTATGGGCTGGAAGTCAGAACATAAGTTTGCAACCCACTTGGAAAAAAATTGAAAAGAATTTTTAATAACAGTTTGGGAATGGAATTGATTCAGAATAAGCATTCGTGATGCACATTTGAACAACTTAATGGCTTTCAGTTTAGTTGGAAATTATCCCAAAAAGTAGGCAACACAAATTGAAGACAGACACATACAAGATGAAAACCGTGACTTGAAATGATAAAGCTTTATGTTATATGCTTCAATATACAAATTGCTCAGCTCTATTGCCGTATAAGAAGCATAACTGTTTCCCCATCAACCCCTTTGGCTGTCCAGATCAATCGAATGGCCATTTGTTGGCTTTGTGCCTATGTGTGTGTGTGTGTGTGTGTGTGTGTGTATTCGTGGCTTATTAACTGCGGGTCTCGCAAATGCAATGCAAATAAGCAAATTTGTAATCAAAAGAACGATTTTCATATTTAAGATGGCGCACAACTGACAGTGGGAGGGGGCGTGGCATGCACTTAATTTGGTAATTGTCTCTGCAGTCACACACACACACACACTTGCGCATCTCCATATCTCTGCTCTAAGCAAGTGTGTGCGTGCATTTACATGTGTCTTAGCCTGCCTTTGTCATTAATATTAATTTCGTGTTTAATTTATTGTAATTTACGTGCATTTGATAAATCGTGTTATTATAAACAGTTGACTAAAGTCCACACAAAGAAAGGGAATGGGGGGGGGGGGGGAAGATACATGCATATACATATATCCAGGTATAGGGGCACTCTAGGCCACAGGTAGATAAGGGGGGAGGGGGGGTTGTTCTTGTATCTTATGGCAATGACAGCTGTCGGAAAGTTTTCATACAACTAGGACAGGGAACACTTATCTTCCACTCTCTCTCTCACTCTCTTATTTATCCTTCAAGCCCAATTAAGTGTGGAAAGGGTTTTGCGGAGTTGCTGCCAGGCTTTAAAACTGCAATGAATCAAGTAAACGAGAACAGAAATTAGAGAAACATTAAGTTAAATTAAAAAACTTGTTTTTGTAAGCATGGAAATGGAATAAGACATAATGGAGGACGATCAAAGAAAAGAAGAACAGAATGGAAAAGTCGTTTCGTCCAAAGAAGGCAATGAAGAAAACTCCAAGACGTCTAAGAGAAAGGAACAACTTGAGAGTTAAATGGCATGAAACCTAAAGAAAAACTTCAAAATGTTAAGTTTTAAATCATTTCTGATTTAGGATTTGGTGTTGGTGAAATATTTTTAATCTAAAGCACTTTTAAAGAAAGAATGAGAGAGAGAAGAACAGAGAACAACTGGAAGTGCTTTTTCCTATGCGAGAGATATTATCGAACCCCAGGGCTGAATACACAATGAATGAAGGGCCCCCTAGTTGTTTTCTATATTTTTGACAGTTTAAGTTACGAACTTTTCCCAACAATCCCGTCTCCAAACCAAAGTTTTAAAACTGATTCCGCTTCAAATTTGTAACTTAATACTATGCGAAACCAATTTCAAATAATATATTCCATTCCAATCTGACATTATACTTTGGATCCAACGGAATTTCACTTATAACCATAAAATATTATCAAAAAGGATTTCACGTTTCTTTTCCGTTCGACATTCAGCAACATTTCGGAGTCGCCAATGTTACCATGACCTCTTCTTGGCATCTTAACAAAAATCGAACTGTTAGCGAACATAACTTTGTATAAATCGCACATAAAGTGTTCACTAGTCAAATAGCTAAAATTAAGAAAGCAAACGAACATAAAAGCTGCAATTGAAAATTAGAAAACAACTGGGAAAAACCTCAAAAAATCAGAAAGAATATATATTAACTGTCAAATGGAATGACCGCCTACTGCACCACGTGTTGAACTTTAATTGGATTGAAATGATAAACGAAATGTATGCCTTAAAGGCTTTCCAACTGAGCAACAAATAACATCTATCATCTTGAGCAAAAATTTTCTATCCACACGTTTCTCATAATATTAAGTAATGGCAGAGAAACTTGTCATGCATTATTATATAGTTTTACTTTATATATATTAAGTCAACAAGAAAAACACTTGAAAACGCCTAACATGGCAGCTGCATTAACAAAAATCTATGCTCAACTGTCAAATGGAATGACCGCCTACTGCGCCACGTGTTTGAACTGTAATAGGATTGAAATAAAAAACCAAATGTATGCCTAATAGACAATTTCCACTGAAAAACATCTAACATTTGGCAACTTGAAGCAAAATGTTTCTATTCCACACGTTCTTCATGAAGTTAAGTAATGGCAGAGAAACTTGTCATGCATTATTATATGTTTCTATTTAATATATTAAATCGGCAAGAAAAACACTTGAAAACACCTTGCATGGACGCTAGATATGAGTACCATATTGATGACACGTAACAAAATCATGATAGGGATTAAAGAGATACTCGTCCCTTTTTGGACATGATGCTGATCTTTCCACTTTCTACGCAGAGGACCCAATTCACTTTGATTCCAAAATTTCGCAGCAAATGCATGCGTAATATACCAAAACGATCAATATCAAGAAAGATACTGAAGCAATAGAATTCGCAAAATACATATGTCCCAAAACAGCCAAGGGGTCTTCCTTGGGGAAAAGGACCAAGCATAAGGCTGCCTTCACTCTGTTTGATACATGAGACTTGGTAACATGATTCTATCAATATGACAAGCTATTCAAATTTATAACAACAAAAAGCAGGACTTCTCATGTCTCAAGTGTCGAAGAGTGTGAAGAGCAGCCTAACTGCTTTTTAATCACAACCATAAGATTATTATACTCTGTACCAAAGGTACACAGAGTATATTAAGTTTGTGCAAAAGTATGTCACAGGGAGAAGGAATCGTTTCCGACCCTATAAAGTATATATATTCTTGATCAGCTTCAACAGCCGTGTCTATATAGCCATGTCCGTCTGCCCGTATGAACGAAGAGATCTCAGAGATGGCACGAGATAGAGGTTTGACATGTATGGGACATAAACTACTTATACTTGCAGGCAGATCAAGTTTATTTTCAATTATTGCCACGCCCCCTCCTGCCCCAGCAATTTGGAAAAAACGTCATATTTCCCACAGTTTTAATGATAGATTATTCGTACCTTCTAGAGATATTTAGTAATCAAAATTATTTATCGATTCGCTGAAAAATTGATAAAGATCGAATCAACGATATACAAGTTATGAGTAAAAATATATATGATATTTGTCCATCAGCTCTTGTTTTCAAAAAATTATGGAGCTTACACCGAGCAAAAATATCTGTATTTAACAGTTTTCTGCGACAGTATACATATTAATGCAGCCTTAAAAAAATCATAGGAGCAGCATCAGCCATCCCAAAAGTGTCGAAATAGGCCATTAAAGAGTAGTTTTCATTAAATTATGGCAAATTTTTCAAACTGAATTGTCGTGTACAAGCCATTGCGGTGGTTGAATTTTAATAACAATCACTTTAGCATGTAGCCTAAGGGCTGTTCTATTTTCACAAATTTTGTTGCATTTAAATCAGCTGGATGGACAAAGTTACAGGCGGTTAATCCCAAAAAAATGAATTAAAATTTTATGGCAGGACAACTAGATTGATACATAAAATGTGTATAGGAAATATTAAAAGACTACAGCTGCCTTTCCACTTGTCATATATCTCTAAAGAGACTCTCTGACAATACTGTAATAGCAAAGCAAATAACTATAAATATTTGAAAAATTTAGGCTTTTTTGATGTAATTTGACAGGTTCAATTTAATAAAAGTTTCTCTTTAGACAATTTTGACAACAGACTATGTAGAGATACATTAATTACATTACATTAATTGTCAAGTAAATGTACAATAACATTCAGGCAATACTAGATTCAAACAACTTCTACCAAATTCATATTTGGTTAATATCAAACAACCTAGCGAGAATGACATAAAAATTTTATGAGTTGGGCTACGAATGGGCTAAATGAGTTCCGCACTCACCATAATCTCCGGACTAAGACCTTTGTGACTATAATACTTTTCCACATTTAAACAAATGGCTGGCGGAAAAAGATTATAGTGGAGAGTCTATTTGTGAAACGAATGTATATGTTGAGGAAGATTACCATTCTTATTATTTGGAGGACTTGCTCTATTATGCAAGCGAATATGTTTGTGAGTCTGTCACGTCATTTGACGAGATAAGTCTTTCTTAAGTTGGAAATTTGAATTTTGTAATTTTAATTTGATTTAAGTGGTTACATACAGTTAAGTGGACCAAAACAAAACGATTTTCAAGAATTTTTCCTTAAAGGACCTTTAAATTAATTATTGTACAACTTTTTACACATATTGAGGTAACTTTTAAACTGTATTTTATCATTTCTTAATTATAACAATTATTTCTTGGGCAATGTTAAGCACAAAAGTTTCGAGGCACTCGTTAATGACATGCTCCTAAATTTTCATTTTCGCGAGGGTGTTGCACATGTGAATTTGGGGGATATAAATTTACATTCCACATCATCATCAATTTCCATGCGTTCCTCCATTTTAGCATGCTCTCAATTCCACTTCCACGGCCACTATTTCAAAGTGGAATTGATTCATGTTCTCGAAACACAAAAACGAATAAGTTTTGCGTTTTAAAAAGTATTGCTTGTTGGTCGGTGGAATAAAAAGTAATTGCCGAATTAGGCAGTCCTACATTTGCTAGATGTACATAAACTGCATTTTTCTGAATTCTGTGATCAATTTGGAAATTTTGATTTGCATTCAAGTCTTTAATTGATTGACAAATATTTTGTTGTTGTTTAATGTGTCCAGAATTTGGCACTGCCAACAAAAACGAAGAGTGAAACCAAAAAGTCAGCCACTTTAATGTCCGAACGTTCCATTATCGATCGTTTCGCTTGGACTGGTGGTATCTTGTGTAAACAGAGAGCAATGTCATTCGGAATTGAGAAGACGAAACCGAAGAGCAATTGCGTTCGATTTAGTTTTCAAAAAGTATATGGAATTGAGAACATGCCTGTTGGATTGAAATTATTTGGTATTTTCAAAATATTTTGAATTTGTTATTATTCGTAAAGTTAAGTTTTGAATAATGAGTAATTTTTTGTTGAAATTTTAGATATTTTTAGTATTTTTTTCCATAATTAAGTCTTCAAATTGACCAAGCATATAACCCGAAAATATAACAATCAATTCTTGATGACATTATTGAATTTTGTTGTATTTTTCTACAAATGTTCTACAAAGTGTGACGCGTCATGCGTAACTAATGGAAGAGTATCTCATTAAAAAAAAAACATTTTCACACTTTGCACTTTGGCTAATTTATATGAGAATTGCAAAGAACAAAAACAACAAGAAAAAAAGCCAAAGGCCACTTGGGTTTAATACCAAACACCCACACACAAAATCATGCAACATATGCCACAGCAGATCCTGGCTTGGAGTGCTTTGGCTGGGCAATAAACTTTGCTGTGCTCCAGGACAAGTGTCGCATAGTAAAAGGAAATTCTTACGCTTCGTTTTGTTGTTATTGTCGAATGCATTTTTATAACAAAATAATTATATTTATGTCATAAAAAGGCAGCAGAAGCAGAAGAATAAAGTGTGCATTGGCCATTGCAAAAACGCATTCAAGTCGAAGTAATGCAAAAAGGGGAATCCCCAAGCCCCATTTCCAATCCCAATACGTACACAACATAACGGCATCCATTACACGCAACAACACAAAAGAAAATGGCGCTGTCGTCTGGCGACAATGTGAATGGGAGTGTGCGTGTGTGTGTGCGAGAGTGGAATTATTTTTATTATTTTACACAAACGAACGAACAAACTTTTACAACCAAACATAAATATTTAGTATATAGCCATTTGGCTGCTGCTTCTGCCGCTGCTTTTCGCATTTAATGAGATTTTTCAACTTCCCCACTCATAACTCGGGGGCCTGTTCACACTTTGACTTACATTTTCTACGTTGATAACATAATTAGCAGTTGGGCGATTGTCATCAAACACAACAGAAACCCCATTAGTTTAATCTCTGATTAAATCTAATGGCCAACCAAAACTCGCTCTCGCCTTGTGTCTGTGTGTTTGTGTGTGGGTAGATGGAAACCAGTGGCCGCCCCTGCCAGTCATTTTCTCCAGCCTCCAACGCAAAACGCATTCATTAGTTCTCATTAAAAGACATTTCATTTGTTGCCGCATGATAAACGCATTTATAAACAAAACATTTTTCAAGCGAAACGAAACCATAACTAAAATGCTTCCCCAAATGTGGCCGACCGGAGCAGAAAGCTGAACTGGTTTTCACTGTGTTGATGCCAAGATCATTTTCGATTCCAGTGTGCAGCTAATGAACTCGATTAATAAAACGAAATATCAAAATCAACATGTGAATATTTATATGGGAAAATGTCTCTCTAATTATTGCAATAATTTTGGGTTTCTTTTTACAGATTGTTCAATTTTTTGTTAAGCCTTGGGTGGGCCTTAGTTAGGATCTATCAGTAGACTTAGAGCAGCGGTGGGCAAGCCTTTGCTACCATTGCAACTGGCGTCACTCAGCTGCAGAAGAAATCGACTTGCTTCAAAGTGACTTACAACAACAAAGACCATACGAACGTTCCACTGTTGGACTAAAACTAGATAATTTTGTCTATGCGACAGTTTCTTTTGGGTACGCCTTTGTCTTTGCAAAAGCCAGCCGCTTTTGTCATTTAATGAGTATTTAGTACTAAGTATATTGTACTGAGTTTAGAATACGAACCATCGAACTGCTTTCTTTTTGTCTTGATTCTTCCCAGCTAAGTTCTTAGAAGAATCTTTCTAGGGGGTAAAACTTCCACTAACTCGGTCTTTTAATTGATATTACTTTCTGCTTACTACATCTTCTTTGCCATTGCCCAGCTCTTAACTCTTGGTCACCCGTTTCTACTCAACCTTTCGAAAGTTTCCGAGATAGAGATTCCGTGTCTACTGAAATTCTTAACGTTGTCACAATGGTTTAGTCGGCAGGAATCCCCCCTCAAATAGGGAATTATATGGCACCACAATGGGCCTTACTGTCCCTAGCCATCTCAACCTAATCTAACCTAAGTTTTAGCTTTTCAAGAAGTTCTCTTCATGCCCAAAAACCATTTGAAAATTTGTAACAAATTTTGAAAATTCTGTTAAGTTATTTCACGCTTATTTCTATCAATTACAGAATCCCTGAAATCAGCCAACATTTGGTGTTAATCTCATTTGGCCTCAAATAACACCACAAAAGTTAAACCAGATTTTGGGTATCAGCATAAGCCTAATCACAGTTCATTTGCCTGAAATGGAACGCAAAACGTTTGTAAGGCTTCCTCGCTTCGTGGGTTTAAAAAACATAATTTCCTTTCCACACAGAGAGAAAATAAATGTATACAAAAGCAAAATATGGAAGCCAAAAAGTTGCACAAAATTGCCAAAGTTTTGTTTGGTTTGCTTGTTTCCTAACCGAAAAAAACAAGAAATTATGTCAGCAGGGCCAACAACAACAACAACCAAGCAGACTGCCAGGGCCAAGCGTGTAAATTATTTATGTGCCAACTGTCCTTCCCCAACAGGCGCCCCGCTCCCGCAACGCGTCCTGGGCCGCAGTTTATAAATAAAAATCATTATTACTCGACACCGCCCCCCCCACCCTTGCTCAGGTGGAGGGAGGTGGGGCGGCTGCCATGTGGAACTTGGTTTCAGGCCAGGCGGCAGGATTTTCTTCTTTTTGTTTTTTGTTTTTTTTTTTTTGAGTTGCTTCGCTGGAGTTTTTCGTTTGAAATTAGTACGCATTGTCCTTAATTGTTGGGGAGGCGGTTGGCGTTTCGTTGGGGCAGGGAGAGGGGTTCCGCTTGGGCAAGCCATTGACTTCTCCTCGGCTGCGTGTTTATTTATTTGACTTGTGCATGTCGCTTTTGGGTGTTAACTTTAATAATTAACGGCATTAATTGCCGCATATGTCACATGTTGGCTCCGCTCCACTCAACCCTTACTTGCTGTGCCCCCCCCTTGCATTCTGGTTATTCTTTTTTTTTTTTTAGACTTTCCCCTTCTCCTCTCACTCCCGCTTTGTATTATTTAAACGCTTATGTCATGTTATGCTAACCCTCTTATCAACCCTCCCACGCTTTAAGCGGGGTTTCTTTGCTTTTTTTTTCTGTCCAGTTGCATAATTCATAAACGAGGTAAATGGGAATTATGCACATGGTCTTCTTGACTGGACTTTTTTTTTAATTGCTCGGGGATTGGGAATGGATTTTCTAGTGAGAAAGAAAAATTAAAACTAAAGTTGTAACTTTGAAGATGCAGTTTACATATTCCGGGAAAATGTTATGACATGTTTAGAGTTAAAATCTGTTTTTCACTCACTTTTCATGCAACTTGCTGCATTTTCCGGTCGAGCTAAGGCAGTTTTTGAGATTGGAAAATTTTGAAAGGGGTCTGAAATCAAATTTATTATAGCAAGTTCGACTTTTTGTTAAGAAGGAGAAGGCAAGTTATGCACTTGCGAATGCTGTTTTTGGAATGTCAGAGTTTAAGAACGAATACATAAAAATCAAAAGTTTTGGTAACTAAAATCCATTGTCCGACAGATAAACATCTGATTTCGACCAAATTTTGCGAATCTTTTTGAAAACATATCAAATTAACAAAAGTTTTTCTCACTAAGACACATTTTCCGACCGATCAGTCCTATGGTAGCCTTAAGATATAGTCACCCGATGTCGATCAACTTTTTCAAATAAGTTAAAAAGCGCTTAATATTAGGAATCACCGACCTTAAGAACGATTTACTTAAAAACAAAAAGTTTTTTCACTAAGACCCATTTTCCGATCGATCGGTCCTATGGCAGCTATAAGATATAGTCATCCGATTTTGACCAAAGTTTGCAAATCTGTTTGAAAGCATATAATATAAATAATAGCCGTGTCTTAAGACGCTAAAATTGAAAACAAAAAAGTTTTTCTCACTAAGACCCATTTTTCGACCGATCAGTCCTATGGCAGCTATAAGATATAGTCACCCGATCGTGACAAAAATTTGCAAATCTGTTTGAAAGCATATAATATAAATAATAGCCGTGTCTTAAGACGCTAACATTAAAAACGAAAAAGATTTTCCCACTAAGACCCATTTTTCAACCGATGGTTCCTATGACAGCTATAAGATATAGTCAGCCGATCGTGACCAAAATTTGCAAATCTGTTTGAAAGCATATAATATAAATAATGGCCGAGTTTAAAGACGCTAACATTAAAAACAAAAAAGTTTTTTTTACTAAGACCCGTTTTTAACCCTTGGTTCCTATGGCAGCTATAAGATATAGTCATCCGAACCGGTCGGTTAAGCAGCGTGCAGTAAAAAGAAGACTGTGTGCAAAATTTCAGCTCGATAGCTTTAAAACTGAGAGACTAGTTTGCGTAGAAACAGACTGACGGACGGACAAAGCTCAATCGACTCAGCTTATCGCCCTGATCAAGAATATATATAGTTTATGGCGTCGGAAATGAATATTTCGATGCGTTGCAAACTTCTGGGCAAAATTATAATACCCTTTGCAAGAGTGTAAAACCTCAAAATTTTAATAATAAGTGGTTTTTTCAGTACTCGATACTAAGTACTTGACACTTAGTACTCGATATACATTACTCGGTACTCAGCACTCAATACTAAGTACTAAATACTCAATACTAACTAACTCTATACTCAGTACTCCATACTCAGAACTCGATGCTCAGTATTCGATATTCAGCTCTCGACACTCAGTACTCGATAATAAGTACTCAATACTTTGTATTCGGTACTCAACACTCAATATAAAGTACTCAATACTCATTACTCGATGTTCTGTACGCGATACTTTGAACATAATTCTTATTTCAAGTTCGACTTTTTATTATAAAAACATCTAAATTTGCAAAAAGAGTGGGTCTCCCAGTACTCGATACTCGGTACTCCATACTCGGTACTCAATTCTCATAACTCGATATTCAGTACACAATTATTTCGTACTCTATACTCAGTTCTCAATACTCAGAACTTCATGCTCTGTATTCGATACTCAGCTCTCGATACTCAGTACTCGATATTCAGTACTCAATGCTCTGTATTCGGTACTCAGCACTCAATACAAAGTACTGAGTATACTCAGTACCCTATTTTCAGTACTCAATACTCAGTACTCAATACTCAGTACTCAATACTCAGTACTCGGTACGCAGTACTCAATATTTAATACTCTATACTCAGTTCTTAGCACCAAATACGACATATTTTTAGTCACTTCTAGAGCAATTATGTTCTATTCTGCTCAAGAGTGGGGCGTTGATCAATTTGAAGACGTCGAAAAGCTTCTTCGTTTTTGTCAAAAGTGTGTTCCAACTATTCCAGTACTCCCCCAACTATGCGATACATTTAGAAACAGGACTTCCCACCATATTACAATATACCATGCAAATACATTTCGAATAGATTACCAAGACCATGCGAATGCCATCCACTCTTCTTCCAAGAGTTGTTACATCTGCGTATCTGCTTGAGACCAAAACGCCGTTTTTCCGCATTTGGGAATCCATGGTACTGGAACACAACATCAATTGCAATCTGAACGATGACAACACATGGAGCGTTTGGCAAGGTCAACTTCTATGAAGTATTGACACCAGAGAGAGAGCTAGTTTCGAAGCAGAACCTACCTACAGTCAACTGCAATACAACCTTTCGACTAGAGCTTACTTTCAAGATGACCTCGAATCCGCAACCATATCAGTTATTTTCCGAGCAAGAACCGAACTGAACAGTACCACGCCCAGCCAATGCACACTCTGCAATACCGGAGAGAGGGAGGACACTGAACACTTTCTTGCCCCATACTGAACGAACTCAGGATTCTGCACTTTGAAAATCAACCCTGTCGCGTCAGGAATCCCACGCACTGCTGAACGGAAGCAATTAGCGCTCCCTTACTTCTTAATTGCGGGAGAGCCTGCAATATCGCTAAGGCTTCCTTATGGACTACGGTGATATGTGATGTGAAAACAAGGAAAGCTTCGAGTCATATTTGCTAGGCTAACGGCTAAAATTTTTGAAATTGTTAAACTTCAGAATAAAAAAAAAATTTATAATAGAAAACAAATCATAATACTGATACTACTCAGCTCTTAGGCTTGGAGCTGTCACTTGTAAGATATTTATGTATGCCGATGAAATGGTACTACTGGCCGAAAGTGCGAAGAGATGCAGTATACCAAAGATTCCCAGAATGAGCTTACGGCCGCATGAAAACAAATACAAATGCAGAAAGTACATCTCAAGCAAGAGCAACCACAAGAAATGGACAGAAAAACCCGATTTTTGTTTGTGTGTGTGTGTGTGTCGTTGCTGTCGCGCGAGGCGAGCGCTGACTACGCATAAGCAACATTGTTGTCGCGTTCGAGTTTGTCGGAGACATATAAGAGAGAGAAGAGAGAGACATATGAAATTGTTGTTGCCGGTCTGCACGCGCCAACAACAAAACCTTTGCTCGGAAAGAAAGAGAGGAGAGCAGGCATATGAATTTGTTGTTGCTGTATGTAAACTTACAGTTCGTAACATTCTTTGACCATTTCGTGTCAACGCAATAGTTTCTTATACCGATGCCTTTTTTTTTGCTAGTAATAAATCAAAGTGAAAAGCCAAGTCTTATTTGATTCTCTAAAAGAATTCTCTAAATAATTCTGCCTATAAAAGTTAAAACTGGTTCAGTTACCGGTCGAATAAATGATTCGACCAATTTGCTTTACAAAATCAACATTATTGATTGGCTTAAAAGTTCAGAAACTACCCAAAATGGATCAGCTTACTGCCAATGGAGAAATCCCTTCCCGTTTCGTTGGCTAATCCGTAATTTTTCTTCCTTCAGTTTTTGTTTTTTGCATTCACTTCGATTTTGTATTCCATTTCCAATCCCCTTAAATCGAGAGGGTCACAAAAATGTTAAGCTCTCAACTGCTTCACCAGTTGATGACACTAATCCTTAGCCCAGTTGGTTCTGGCCCCATCCCAGCTTCCGTCTCCTTCTCACACGTGTTGATGAGAGAGTTGGAGGGGGGAACTTTAGCATATCTCTCTCCTGGGTACCTCAATTAAAGGGTGTTCAGTTGTTGCTGTTTTTTTTTTCCCGTCTTCTTTGTTGTTGTTGTTGTTTTTGGCCACTTAACGGGCACATAAAACGCCAATAAGGTTGCAAAGAGGAGGGCGATGAGCATATGATTTTCAATTTTTGCCACAAATCCAGACGCCAGACAAGGCCAAAGTTTTGCTCTCGACCAAAGTGCCAATGGGATGTGCCTGCCCTGCCCGGAGCCCCTACGTTGAGCGCCATTAGGCGGCTGTGTGCAGACATTAAAAACAGCTGCCAACGTCATCGTGTTGTTGATGTTGTTGTTGTTGTTGTTCTGGAGCGAGTCACAAAAATTGCCTGTTTATATTCGCAGCGACAGCAAATTTTATTATTATTTTTGTTCTTGACGACGGGGCAAAAGCAGGCCAAATAAAGAATCAAATTCGCCAAAATGATGGGTATATTGGTACTGTTCTCAAATGTTGTTTAGATATCAAATCATTTGATTGGAAAACTTTGCAACATACAAAAGCATTCAGTATTGATATAATTCTAGGAAATAGACTTGTTCTAATATGCTTTGTCAACTTGAGGTATCAAAAAACAAAATACCACTTAAATATAGATTTCGGCTTAAAGTCTTGTACCCATAGGTCCTTTTCGTCACTTTCAAACTGTGGGAGGAACCGACGGAAAGACGGACGGACAGACGGAAATGGCTATATCAACTCAGCTCGTCATGCTGATCAAGAATATATATACTTAGTGCGGTCGGAGATGCTTGCTTGCAAGCGTGTTTTAGTACACCCTCTGCAAGGGTATACAAATTGTGGCTCTGACAGTTTTAAGCGGTTAAAAGGAGAAGCAGGGGTTGAGTTTAACGATTTATACACTCATTTAATGGTACTTTACAGAAATTCGTCCACTTGGTTAAACCTCAAACACCTCATCAAATTACTACCCCAGCTTTAAAGAGAGACAGAGAGAATGTTAGGAAAAACTTTCCCTAGTTTTATTAAAAATTTTCTATTTCATAGAAATTCAAATTAACTCTAATTTGCATATTCTCACTCGGCTCCATTTTATTTCTAGGGTATTCCCTTTGTTGATTATGTAACTTCATAAAATTGTATCTTCTTTTCCTATTTCAAGTTGATTTTTTTTTTATTTTTTGCAAATTTTGCATTTATAGCGAAACATTTTTTTCGTAGAGCAGCCGTCGCAGCAAATCAAAGTTTTTGTTGTTAGCCTGTTATTTGCCGCATAGACACAATTCACATGGATGATGATGATGATGATGAGGAGAAGCGGGCCCCCAACCCCTAGGCAAATTGCCTAAGCATTAGTTAGCTGAAGTTGGGAGTCCCATTCTTTGCGCCGACGCACACCGCTTAGAATTCTTGTGTCGGTCGCCGACTGTGCGCCCCCAATTAAAGAATAATTCATTTCAATTGAAGTCAATCAAAAGAAATTATTTCACGCTTAATCAATTAAGAATCCAGCAGAAGAAACTCGAAGACAAACAGCCCAAATAACACAAAAAAAAAAAAGAGAACGAAGCAAATTCTGTAGAGATTTTTTTGATTTTCATTTGTTAGGTTGGGTAATCAGAACCCACACACACACACACACACAAACACACACAATGCATACACTTGAGCTTTGCTTTTGAACCCAAACAAATTGATTTCACTGAGGGTGTTGAAATGCCGGGAAGTGGCACTTGAAATGATCCAATAGCAGCAAGATCGAGAGAAATGTATGTTATAGAGAAAGAGAGAGAGACAAGTGGAAGTTAAGTACCCAAAAATTTATGATACGAAGCAAGGGTAATAAAGATGAGATAAGTAGAAAGAGAATTGAAATGATTTATGTATTGGAAACTCGAAAGGGGGAAGTAAGACATACAAAAATATTCTATACCGACACTTTAAGCAATTTGCATTCAGTAACTCATACCCAAAAATAAGAAAATCTTACGAAAGTTCCAAAGAAATATACCAAAAATACCACAAAAACGAGAGGGCCAAGCTAACTTCGTCTGTGCCGTAAGTTTTAAATGTCAGAGTTCAAGAAGGCTTACATAAAAATCAAAAATTTTTGCAACTTTTTGTAACCGACAGATAAACATCTGATTTCGACCAAATTTCGCCAATCTTTTTGAAAACATATCAAATTAACAATCGTCGAGTTTAAGAAAGATAAAATTTAAAATAAACAAGTTTTTCTCACTAAGACCCATTTTCCGACCTATCGGTCCTATGGCAGCTATAAGATATAGTCATCCGATTTTCACCAAAGTTTGCAAATCTGTTTGAAAGCATATAATACTAATAATGGACGAGTTTGAGGACACTAACACTGAAAACAAAAAAGTTGTTCTTAGTAAGAATCATTTTCCGACCGATCGGTCCTATGGCAACCATAAGATATAGTCGTCCGATGTCGATCAACTTTTTCAAATTAGTTTGAAATCTTTTAATATTAATAATCAACGACCTTAAGAACGAAATACTTGAAAACAAAAAAGTTTTTCTCACTAAGACCCATTTTCCGACCTATCGGTCCTGTGGCAGCTATAAGATATAGTAATCCGATTTTCACCAAAGTTTGCAAATCTGTTTGAAAGCTTATAATACTAATAATGGACGAGTTTAAGGGCGCTAACATTGAAAACAAAAAATTTTTTCTGACTAAGACCCATTTTCCGACCTATCGGTCCTATGTCAGCTATAAGATATAGTCATCCGATTTTGACCAAAGTTTGCAAATCTGTTTGAAAGCATATAATACTAATAATGGACGAGTTTGAGGACACTAACACTGAAAACAAAAAAGTTGTTCTTAGTAAGAATCATTTTCCGACCGATCGGTCCTATGGCAACCATAAGATATAGTCGTCCGATGTCGATCAACTTTTTCAAATTAGTTTGAAAGCTTTTAATATTAATAATCAATGACCTTAAGAACGAAATTCTGGAAAACAAAAAAGTTTTTCTCACTAAGACCCATTTTCCGACCTATCGGTCCTATGGCAGCTATAAGATATAGTCATCCGATTTTCACCAAAGTTTGCAAATCTGTTTGAAAGCATATAATACTAATAATGGACGAGTTTGAAAGCGCTAACATTGAAAACAACAAAGTTTTCCTCACTAAGACCCATTTTCCGACCGATCGGTTCCTATGACAGCTATAAGATATAGTCATCCGATTTTGACCAAGGTTTGCAAATCTGTTTGAAAGCATATAATATTAATAATGAACGAGTTTGAGGACGCTGACATCGAAAACAAAAAAGTTTTTCTCACTAAGACCCATTTTCCGACCGATGGTCCTATGGCAGCTATAAGATATAGTCATCCGATTTTGACCAAAGTTTGCAAATCTGTTTGAAAGCATATAATATTAATAATGAACGAGTTTGAAGACGCTAACATTGAAAACAAAAAAGTTTTTCTCACTAAGACACATTTATTGACCGATGGTTCCTATGGCAGCCATAAGATATGGTCATCTGATCCGGTCGGTCCCGATATATTAGCAAGCGTGCAGTAAAAAGAAGACTCTGTGCAAAATTTCAGCTCGACAGCCCTTAAAACTGAGAGACTAGTTTGCGTAGAAACCGACAGCTGACAGACAGACGGACGGACAAAGCTCAATCGACTCAGCTCGTCGCCCTGATCAAGAATATATATATAGTTTATGGGGTCGAAAATGAATATTTCTATGCGTTAAAAACTTCTGGGCAAAATTATAATACCCTTTGCAAGGGTATTAAAAGGAAAACCTTACGAAAGTACCAAAGAAATATACCAAAAAATACCAAAACATACAAAATATTTCCAAAAAATATTGAACGGGAAGGTTCATGAAACAGTACTGCATAGGCAACCAGCTCTTTTTAGTGAACAGTGCATAAGTTGTTTACAGTCGTGAAGAAACGCAACTTTTTCGGACCTCGAGCCAAATAAATTCGCTAATTAAACATTAGAAAGGTTGCCAAACAAATATATATTAGGAGAAATATAGAGAGGCGTTTCTAAATCAGGGTCTGTCAAGAAGAGCGAGGACAAAAAGGGAGAGATTGTTTTGGTGAGCGAAAATAAAGCGACCTTAAGCAGCTCTGAGCTACTTCATCGACCGCTGGCCAGCGACTGAAAAGCTGTTTGCTCTCTTGGCATGCGTTCGACTAGTGTCGGTGTGAATAGCGAAATGTGTTCGACCTTTAGCCTTAGATAGCGCATTTTGAACCCCGCCTTGGGAACATCTAATACAAAAAGCTTCTAAGCTTTCACGTTGCCGTCACCTTCACTAGTCCTAGCCACTTGTTCCTTCTTCTTTTAGTCATAAAATAAAAATGTATTTTAGCTATAAATTAGTTACTAAAGTTTAAAGATCAACCAAGACCTAACCTAACCCTTTCCGCCTTCCCTTTCTCTCATCTCATGTCAATTCAGTTGCACTGAGGGGCGCCTACCCTACATAAGTATATTTATTTATAGGTTACGTCCACAGACACATACAATGTCATAAACAATTTTGCGCTTACGCAACGCCCACCCAGAAGGTGCACCAGACAGTGTCTCCAAAACCAAAATAGTGGCGGAGGCTGGTCCCCCGTCCGTCCCCTCCTCTTACCAAAAGAAATGGACGCCAACGCCAAGCGTCGCATTAATTTGTCATTTTGCGCGTGTGTCGACGACGGGCAAATATGAGCAGTAGGAGACGACGCGCGGCGGCGGCGGCGGCGACAACGACGACCATCAAGTGGCATGCCACACAGAGACGACAAACACACCCACAGAAAACTTTTGTTTTTGCTTACGCGCTGCAAAGTTGCAGTTTTTTTTTCTATTAAAATTCTGACTTTTTAAGTTTTTTCTTTGAATTTGACTTTGGCAAAAGTGCGAAAAAGGGGAGAAGATACAATAAAAAAAAAAAAAAAATTGGAGAAGAAAAGGAAGAAAAGTGTCACAAAACTTTTATGGTGGCCCTGACACGTTGGTGGTTGGCTTTGCTTGGTTGGTTGCCCGCTTCCTTGGTGGCTCTGTGAGTGTGTGTGTGTTACTTCATTTGCCTTTTGCTCATTAAAAGTTGCCACACATAAGTAAAAATGCACAGCACTGAGAGAAAATGTTTGGATATTTTGAATGGATTTGAAGAAGCACTTGGAAATATTGTTGCAACATTTCCGTGAGGGCTTTAAGTAGTATGTAGATATTCATTGTTGTTTTGTTTATTCACTCTTGTTCAGTGACTCTTGTTCATTTTCTCTTGATCAGTGACTCTTGTTCAGTGGCTCTTGTTTATTAAATCTTGTTCAGTGACTCTTATTCAGTGACTCTTAGTCAGTGACTCTTGTTTATTCACTCTTGTTCAGTGACTCTTGTTCAGTGACTCTTGTTTAGTGACTTTTGTTCAATGATTTTTGTTCATTTACTCTTGTTTAGTGACTCTTGTTCAATGACTCTTGTTCATTTACTCTTGTCCAGTGACTCTTGTGCAATGACTTTTGTTCAGAGACACTTGTATATTTTCTCTTGATCAATGACTCTTGTTCAGTGGTTCTTGGTAATTAACTCTTGTTCATTTACTCTTGTTCAGTGACTCTTATTCAGTGACTCTTGTTCACCGACTTTTGTTCGATGTCTCTTGTTCAGTAACACTTGTTCATTTCCTCTTGTTCAGTGACTCTCGTTCATTTACTCTTGATCAGTGGCTCTTGTTCATTTACTCTCGTTTAGTGACTCTTGTTCATTTTCTCTTGATCAATAACTCTTGTTCAGTGGCTCTTGTTTATTAACTCTTGTTCATTTACTCTTGTTCAGTGTCTCTTGTTCAGCGACTTGGTTATTTCCTCTTGATCAGTGACTCTTGTTCATTTACTCTTGTTTAGTGACTCTGGTTCATTTACTCCTTTTCAGTGACTTTTTCTCTTTTACTCCTTTTCAGTGACTTTTTCTCATTTACTCTTGTTCTGTGACTCTTGTTAATTCACTTGTTTAGTGACTTTTGCTTAAAAATTGAACAACTGGGCAACTTTGCAATTGAACAATGAAAGTGAGTTGACACACTTTGGAAAAAAAAGCGCAAGTGAACATGTTCACTGAAATAAGATAGCTTTATTCAATTTAGCGATAGCCACGCGTATAGGCGCTGCCGCTTAGCATAGACCAAAGCAGCGATAGTCATCAGTACCCCCTGGGGGGCGAAGACATTTCGCTAGAAGAAGAGTGCAAAAAGACTTTCAGTAGCTGGCTAGCCTTTGATGCTGTCAGGTCGAAGCAAATTCACAGCTCACTCTCACTTTTTGGCCTCGTTCTCGTTGGCCAACGCTGGACTAAAGTTTCTTGAAACCAAAAACTTTGTATGTTTTCGCTCTTCTCTATCTCTTCTATGCTTCTTGCAAAATCGAGTGCAACAACAATTATGTATGCGTCTTCTGTAGCGTAGATTTTGTTGTTGGCAACAAATGATGACACACAATAATCAATTTTTTTCTTTCTATTTCTTGTGACATATTTTCTTTATTTGTATTCGTGTCTACGCCGCCGTAAGCTGGCTCTGCTCTAAAATCATAATTTTGTCAAAGTTTCAGGCAAAGTCAAGTTTTTCCAATTTTGTCTTATTAACGCTTGCTTTTTGATGTATTCTTTGCTAAGGCGGTTTCGATATAAACAAATTTTGTTATATGGAAATTTTGCACTAAGGTTTTGTACTATTTTAAACTTCTAGGTATTCACTAGTTAGTTTTTCAATACTTTTCTATTCATTCCCAACTTCCTAGTTTCTCTCCGTGTATGCCCCATTCCTGTCCTATCCCTTTTTGGTGTTCGGAGTCAACACGTTTGCCTGCATGTCAAGTGCCAGTCACTCTGTCGACTCCTCCTCATCCTTTACCCTCCTCTCTCAACCCCATCTTTTTGGAAATGAATGTCAAGAACGAGTGAAAATTTGCGCTTAAATGCAGTTAAAAAAAAAAAAATAAACTAAATAAAAATAGGGAGAAAACTTTGTTCGTCAGAGGAGGCCAGCGACCTGTCGCCATTTTTATATGTTTTTTTTTGCCAGTTTTCGAGGGTGTTGAAAAGGCAAGAAAAATTTGTCTCCCCTTTTGCTGTGTTTTGTTTGGTCATTATAATAACTCTTGTTCTTTTATTTTTGTTTTTAGAGTGAAGCCCACACACGAGCCTTTTGCTAGCTTACTGAAGCGTACTGAAGAATAGGGGAGCAATGCACCTGTGCCAAAAACCTGACTAAAACAGTGTTTTGACAGAATTACACATGTTTTTACCGCCATCGGGGTTGGTAAGGTGAGGTTGAGCGTTAACAGAACCATATTCGTGTGACTTATTTGTAAAAAGAGGCACAGATTTTATTTGACGTGACCAAAAAAAGAATTTGTTAATTTGTACTTGCACCCCAAAAGTTTGCACCAATAAATTTGGAAATATTTAATAGCTTGGTTAAAGGTTAAGTCGGAGATAAATTGTAAAAGTTTGTACACATTAGTTTGTACAAAACTTAAATAGTTAGAGAGGCAAAGTAATTTGATTAAAATAAATTAACACAAATAATTTTGCACAAAATAGTTAGCATAAATTAGTTAAGTGTAAACTAAATTTTGAAATATTAAATAACATGGTTAACTTGATTTTAATCGATGTAAAATTTAAATAGTTTGTCCCAATAAACTTGCAAAAAACATGGTTAACGTGATTTTAATCGGTTTCAAATTGAAAAAGTTTGTCCAAATAAATTTGCAAATAAATTATAAAATTATAAATTATAATAATTATTAAAAATGATGTTTTTTACAAATTAGTTTGTACTAAAAAGTTTGCACTAAATAGTTTGCACAAAAAAAATTCACTAGGAAAAGCACAAAGGAAGAGGTTGGAAGGACAATGGGTACACGGAGCAACTAATTAATTTGCTGCTGTGTTAATCCCGAAATATAGAAACCACTTTTCATTGCACTTAAAATATATAGTAGCTAATAAAACTAAATTAAGACTATTTCAAAACATTTTTGTGCACAAATGTAAAAGTTTACGCAAATAAATTTTCACAAAATAGTTTGCAAATTCATAAAATTGTTTTTAAGTTGGAAAAACTTTAATCAAACCAACTTGCACGAATATTTACTTATTGAAAGCTTAAAGCTAAGGTTCTACAGGCAAATTATTTGTACACATTTTGATGAAAATTTGGCTAAATAGGCTTAGGTATATTTTTGAATATATTTAATTTGGGTATTCTATTTGGGTATGAAACCATAGTTTTAGTTCAAAGCCCTGCATATCAAGGCAAAATAATTTTTCTGTGGGCCCTTAAGGCTAAAGCTATGTTCACACAGGCAAATAATTTGCCCAACATTTTGATGACAAATTTTTTTTAGCAAACTTTTTGGCCATATTTGTTCAAATTATTTAGGTATGAAATCAAAGTTATAGTTTTAAGCCAAATTTTTATCAAAGTTTGGACAAATTATTTGCATGTAGAACTTCAGGTTTAAGTTATAATTACACAGGCAAATAATATGCTCAAATTTTGATGAAAATTTAGGTGAAATAAGCAAACTTTTTGGACATATTTGGTAGATCTGCAGTCAAATTTATTTAGCCAAACTATCATTAAAGTTTGGGCAAATTATTTGCTTGTCTAAGCTTTACACATTTTTAAAGCATTTTTGTGTAAAATTTTCTTCAAATGATTCAATGATTGTTAAATTTGAGCAAAAAAGTTTGGCCAAATTTTCCATCAGTTTTTTCAAATTATAATTTCTCATCACATTTGCCACAATAACTATGCCATCAAAACTGGCTTCAAGCCGCATCAATATGTTGAGCAAGTTCCATTTCAACAAAACGACTGGAGCCTTAGACCAGTAAATCGAAGAATGTACAACTCTAATGGGGAATAGTTGCACCATTTTCTACCTGGGGCTTTGCGGTCTCGTCACCTTGCACCGTATCCATTCCCCCATTGGTTCATAGCCCACATATTGTCATGTGGAATGCCAATTTAAATTGTATCCCAAAGGACACTGCACTGCATGTCTCGACAGGTTCATGAGGCGCATCGTTGTCGTTGTTGTCCTGCCAAGAGATTTGCCATAGTCACCGTTTCTTGTTGTTATTTCCTTGGTTCGTTAGTTGTCTAGGTCTTGACAGGAGCCCACTACCTCTACCGCCCTCCCTCACTGTTCGTCCGTCATTGCTGCTGTCGTCATTTACCTGTCTGGACAGCTGAATTTATGGCAAAATAACTTGCTGGGAATTTATGAAAACTACGACGCCATAATAACAATAATCAGACTAAGTAGTGACCACTGCCAGACATAAACTGTGACCAGATAAAGCTCAAGCTCTAAAAATGCTAATGGCCCAGTGCGGGGCCAAAAGGGATGCGACAATTTTAATGTGAACTCACATACACACACACACACACACACACACACACAGACAGAATGAGCGGCATACAGCTTAATTAGCAAAAATGTCTCGCGATTCTCGAGAGGAACTTTCGAGGAGACGATGACGACGACGACAACAACGACGACGACACATTAAGATAAGGATTGAGGGGGGTTGAGGGTTGAGATTTGAGATTTTTTCCCTCGAGTATTTATAGGACTAGCGGCGTCTGCTAGACTAGCGATGGATTCGATTTGATTTGATATTAGGCTGGCAGACATAATGGTTTTAGTTCTCAAGAAGTTGGATGCTGAGAAGAGGTTAGTGAACTGTTTAAGAAACAGCTCCGTAGGCTACTGTGGTTACTTCTCAGAGTTATATTCTTATTTCCCTTATAGGGGAGTAGGGCGGTTTTGGTTTTCCCCATTTCCCCAGCTTGAATATGCGAAGTAACGTGAAGTTTTATACAAAAACTGAGAGAAGTATGTAGAAGCAAAAGTAACGATTTCGTTACAGTTACCATTTCGCTTTAGTGCAGCTCGGAATTATTGTTACGCATAACAGGTTAATGTTACACTTAACAGCACATTTGCGGAGTCTTTGTAAATAGGCTGTGGGCCTCATTACACTTTAAACAGATGAACTAACATTGAGGCAACTCAATGTCACGCCAACCTTCAAGCCATTAGCGATCGTCTGAAGTTAAAATAGAGATAAACAAGAGGGTAAAACTTACTTCATTTGGGCAGAAAATTAATTATAATTAGTTACAGTTGCACTTGCTTCATAAAATTAGCAATAACACAACAAAATGTTGTTGACATACTAAATCGATTCCGACGGGTGTCAACTCCATATAAAAACCAGAAGGCCAAGCTAACTTCATCTGTGCTGAAGTTTTTATAACCTTGTAAATGCTGTTTGTAAAAATATCAGAGTTAAAATCAAAAATTATTCTAACTAAAACCCATTTTCTGACGGATAGTCATCTGATTTCGACCAAATTTCGCGAATCTTTTTGAAAATATTATATATAAAATTAACAATCGTCGTGCTTAAAAACGATAAAATTCAAAACAAAAAAGTTTTTCTCACTAAGACCCATTTTCCGAACGATCGGTCCTATGGCAGGTATAAGATATAGTCATCCGATTTTGACAAAAATTGGCATATCTGTGTGAAAGCATATAATATAAATAACGGCTGACTTTGGAGACGTCAACATTGAAAACAGAAAAGTTTTTCTCACTAAGACTTATTTTTTGACCGATGGTTCCTATGGCAGCTATAAGATATAGTCATCCGATTTTGACCAAAATTTGCATATCCGTAAAAAAGCATATAATATTAATAATAGCTGAGTTTGGAGACGTTAACATTGGAAACAAAAAAGTTTTTCTCATTAAGAATCATTTTCCGACCGATGGTTTCTATGGCAGCTATAAGATATAGTCATCCGATTTTGACCATAATTTGCAAATCCGTAAAAAAGCATATAATATTAATAAAAGCTGAGTTTGGAAATGTCAACATTGAAAACAAAAAAGTTTTTCTCACTAAGATTCATTTTCCGACCGATGGTTTCTATGGCAGCTATAAGATATAGTCATCCGATTTTGACCAAAATTTGCAAATCCGTAAAAAAGCATATAATATTAATAATAGCTGAGTTTGGAGACGTTAACATTGGAAACAAAAAAGTTTTTCTCATTAAGAATCATTTTCCGACCGATGGTTTCTATGGCAGCTATAAGATATAGTCATCCGATTTTGACCATAATTTGCAAATCCGTAAAAAAGCATATAATATTAATAAAAGCTGAGTTTGGAAATGTCAACATTGAAAACAAAAAAGTTTTTCTCATTAAGAATCATTTTCCGACCGATGGTTTCTATGGCAGCTATAAGATATAGTCATCCGATCCGGTCGGTTCCAACATATTAGCAGCGTGCTGTATAAAAAGACTCTGTGCAAAGTTTCAGCTCGATAGCTTTAAAACAGAGATGGGCATGCACACATATCGACACACTTTTCACACGCATACAAGCACAATTTGCGTGCGCCCCATTCGTGTTCTATAAATAGCTTCAATGCTTATAGCGTACGTGTGATTTTGTGCAGTCGGCCGCGGCAGAGCTCCTATGCACATGAGGCAGCGCGCAGCATTGGAACTTCGCGACGCGCCCATCTCTGCTTTAAAACTGAGAGACTAGTTTGCGTAGAAACAGACAGACAGAAGGACGGACAAAGCTCAATCGACTCAGCTTGTCGCCCTGATCAAGAATATATATAATTTAAGGGGTCGAAAAACTCTAACGCTGGGTCGAAGTCAGACACACTAAAATTTTTTCATGGCGCCGCTTACTCGACAGGCACAGGCACTAACTTGACAGGCAGACACAGCTGTTTTAATTCAGATGAGGTATGAGCAGGAAACGTACGACAAAAATCATCGATTGGCGTGATGTAAAACCAACAGTCACAATGGACCGTACGCTACCCCCCATCGGAATTAGCTGTCAATTCCGCTAGCGGACGGTTTAGTTTGTGTGAGTACTAGGCTTAAAGTGAGAAGTCAAAGTAAATAGTCAGCTATCTTTTAACTATCATATCCAAGCATTTTTGATATTTTTTGGCAGCAGGTGGAGAAGTTGGCCATATTATGAGTATTGAGTACCAAGTACTGAGTATGGAGTACTGAATATGGAGTACTGTGTATCGAATACTGAGTATCAAGGACTAAGTATTTACTACTGAGTATTGAGAACCGAGTGGAGAGTATGGAGGACAGATTATGGAGTATTGAGTATAGAATGCCGAGGATTGAGTACTGAGTAACCGATTATAGAGTACCGGGTATCGAGAATTGAGTATCGGGTTTCGAATATCGAGAATTGAGTATGGAGAATCAAGTATCGAGCATCGAGAATTGAGCATAGAGAGCATGGAGAATCGAGAATTCAGTATGGAGAATCTAATATCGAGTATCGAGAATCAATACACAGACACACACGCGTTACACATGTATTGACATTTTAACACAGATTTCCCTTCGTAAAGAGCTTCGCTCGTACCGAACGTCCCAAGTCATTCATTTTTTTTTGTTGGACCGGTTGATTTTTCAATTATTTAGTCAATTTAAAAAAAAAAATGCTGTTTTGAAACAGTTTTGCGTATCCTTTAGCAGTCCGATAGGCCTGTTAAAGCTCATCAAATTCCAATCATTTTTTTTTTGTTTTTAAAAATTCTTAAACTAAACCGGAATCATTTCTGAATCGATTTACCTCACCCTGTTCCATAGGCACTTGTCATGCCACAACATTTCCCCTTTCCCCATACACCGAATCAGCTCAGCTCAACTCTTCTTAAGGTAAATTGCAGTTGGGGTATATGTCATCAATATCACCATCTCTCGCGGGCATTTTTTCTGCATTCCCCAGCGCTGATTATTATGAAATGTTGTCGTTGTTGTCATTATTATTGCAGAAATCATCATCAGCCCAGTCCGCTGCAGTCCAGACTACAGACAACAGACAGCAGCAGCTCCTTCTGCTCCTGCGCTTATCTTGTTGCATCGTCATTTCGCTGTCACTATTTTTTCTTGGTTTTCCTGCTTTTTTTTGCAGGTAAACAGAAAACAAACAACTTGCAACGCTTCGGTTGCGTTTTGTTCGTACAACAATTTAGTTGCCTGTTCCGCTGTCTGGCCTGGCCTTCCACTTCCACATCATTGGACTGCCACTTCGTGTTGGCTCATCATCATCTTTAACACTTTTTCCGTTCGCATTCGCATTCTTATCTTTTGGTCATGTAGCAACATAAATGCTTCACCTTGAAATCAAAAAGGGAGACCATCAATTGGCTTAGGGTATCAAATGAGTTCATACTTTCAAATGCGGTAAGAAAGCTGAGTGGTAATCTTTATGTGGTCATCTTTGGCTAGGCACTGAGGCCTTTATCTCAAACTTAACTTCATGCCAAAAGGCCAATTCCCATGTGCAACATAATTTGTACTTTAATCGAGTGGAAAGCTGCGCAGGAGCCAGACAATGGCTCGGTGTCCGTGTCCACTGTTTATTTTCATAAATGCCACATTAAAAGTGGTGGAATGGAGGAAGATGGTAAAAGATGACATTAGGGAGGAGATTGAGAGCACGTCCAAGTTGCACTTGATGTTACATTTTTTTGATGTGTATGTCAAACAACAGCTATACAGATAACTTTATTTCAAGTGAACCTTTAACTAGACTTTGAGAAGTGGATGGACACAAAAACTCTAACAAGCCCAAAGATTCTGTGCGAATCTTTAGCATGAATATTCAATGTGGACCCACAATTTTGCATGTATGTGCTGTCTGTATGTTCATTTGTTTCGGATACTACTACTCAGTCACCATTTTTCATAAATAAGCTATATTGCTGACACTTAACTACTTCCTAGCAGGACTTGGCTATGTTCACTTGGCAACTGATAGATCAAGGAACACTTCTCCGGGTGAACATGCTTCAAAGAAGGACATGTAGTTCACATCGATAAGCTTGAACATGTTGAAACGATCACAAAAAAAACTCGACAGATTCGACAAAGATTTGAGGGAATAACCGAATTGGTTCTTCCACCATGAGACAATGCTCATGTCATTGTAAAAATTTGTAAACTGTTGTACGAACCGTTTCCAGTCCTCAGAAGTAAGCTATTTGGGTTGAATGAAGAGGTCATCACTGAGAAATACAAGAATTGGAAAATCGCTAAACTACAACATACGCACACGTTTTTTTGGCATCAACTTCAAATTGAAAGATAGAAAGTTAAGTTTTTGCACATAAATTATTCAAATTAAAGTATAATTTCGGATTTTGTTTATTTTATGATTCGACCACGCCTACATCCCCTTCCCTGAACATGGTAAATAAAATTATTTGGAAAATTCAAAATAAATATGTTATTCCATAGATTTGATCTGTTCTGTGCAATTGAGACAAAAGAACATTTAAAATTACCAATTTGGGCCAAATTTATTTAAAAAAAATTTGGTCCTGAACAGCAGACCAAAGGTTCAAGGGCGAGCTTCTCAATTTGATCAATTTATAACAAATTTATTAATGTTAACAAATTTTAAACATCTTTGTTAAAGCTATGCTTTAGTTACAAAGGTTTTTGTTTTTAAACTAGACGTACTCAAGCAGCATGTACAAGCCAAGGCAACGAGTTATTATTAACCTCTGAAAACCCTGTCGCCAACTTTCGTTTTTGTCAGGAGCTAGCATTCTCATAATCCACTTTTGGACGACCTCCTCTATTCATAGATCCACAATTTACTTCGATATCAATTACTATGTTTTTATCAAGCCATTCAGAAAGCTTATTTTTAAATCTTAGTATTTGTCGATCTCAATTTATACATTTCTTTTCAAAATATTTGACAAGAGCGAGTACCTTTTTATTATTTACTTGTGTTTCGGTGGTTTTACATAGGTGATTTTTGACAATTTTTTGTGGCTGACAAAAATGTCTAGCAGCTGTGCATGTTCAAACGCATATCTCTCTGGAAACATACGATTTTTTTCTAGAAAAATCAAATTAAAGCAAACAAATTTAGTTGCAGATTATTCTGGACACTTCAGTTAGTAACTCCACATTCAAATGCCTGATCACCTCGGAGTGCCTTGAGAGTTCTACTCCACGAAACACAGCTAAACTTGCTAAGATTAATATAAACGAGAAAGCCAAGCTAACTTCGTCCTTGCAAATGCAAACGTCACAGTTTATGAACGTTTACATAAAAATCACAAAAATTTTGTAACTCAAAATCCATTTTCCGACAGATAAACATCTGATTTCGACCAAATTTCGCGATCTTTTTGAAAACATATCAAACTAACAATCGCCGAGTATAAGGAAGATAAAATTCAAAACAAAAAAGTTTTTCTCACTAACACCCTTTTTCCGACCGATCAGTCCCATGGTAGCCTTAAGATATAGTCATCCGATTTTGACCAAATCTTGCAAATCTGTTTGAAAGGATATAATATTAAAAATGACCGAATTTAAGGACGCTAACATGAGAAACAAAAAAAAATTCTTACTAAGACTCATTTTCCACCGATTGGTCCTTTTGCAACCATAAGACCCGATGTCGATCAAATTTTTCAAAATAGTTTGAAAGCGTTTAATATTAATAATCCCCTACCTTAAGAACGATTTACTTGAAAACAAAAAAGTTTTTTTTCACAAAGACCCATTTTCCGAACGATCGGTCCTATGGCAGCTATAAGATATAGTCATCCGATTTTGACCAAAATTTGCAAATCTGTTTGAAAGCATATAATATTAACAATGACCGAATTTAAGGACGCTTACATTAAAAACAAAAAAGTTTTTCTCACTAAGACCCATTTTCCGACCGATCGGTCCTATGGCAGCTATAAGATATAGTAATCCGATCTTGACCGAAATTTGCAAATCTGTTTGAAAGCATATAAGCATATCTATGACCGAATTTAAGGACGCTAACATTGAAAACAAAAAAGTTTTTCTCCTTAAGACCCATTTTTCGACCCATGGTTACTATGGCAGCTATAAGATATAGTCATCCGATTTTGACCAAAGCTTGCAAATCTGTTTGAAAGCATATATTATTAATAAAGACCGAGTTGAGGGACGCTTACATTAAGAACAAAAAAGTTTTTCTCACAGAGACCCATTTTTCGACCCATGGTTCCTATGGCGGCTATAAGATATAGTCATCCGATTTTGACCAAAGCTTGCAAATCTGTTTGAAAGCATATAAAATTAATAATAGCCGATCTTGAGGACGCTAACAGTGAAAACCAAAAAGTTTTTCTCACTAAGACCTATTTTCCGACCCATGGTTCCTATGGCAGCTATAAGATATAGTCATCCGATTTTGACCAAAGCTTGCAAATCTGTTTGAAAGCATATAATAATAATAATGGCCGAGTTTAAGAACGCTAACATTGAAAACAAAAAAGTTTTTCTCACTAAGAACCATTTTTTGACCGATGGTTCCTATGGCAGCTATAAGATATAGTCATCCGATCCGGTCGTTTCCGACATATTAGCAGCGTGCAGTAAAAAGAAGACTCTCTGCAAAATTTCAGCTCGATAGCTTTAAAACTGAGAGACTAGTTTGCGTAGAAACAGACGGACAGACAGACAGACAGACAGACAGACAGACGGACGGACAAAGCTCCATCAATTCAGCTCGTCGCCCTGATCAAGAATATATATAGTTTATGGGGTCGGAAATGAATATTTCAATGCGTTGCAAACTTTTTGGCAAAATTATAATACCCTTTGCAAGGGTATAAAAAACATAAATAAAATAAGGAAATTTTAGTTACGTGAGGTCAGCTAACGTCACGTCAGATACTTATGCAAATAAAAAAAAATTGGGTAAACATTTTTGAATAAGATAACCTGAAAAAAAACTTGTATTATTTCAAATCATACTGAACAAAAATTGTATACAAAAAACTTTGCCCAATTCGCAGAGTTTTGCAATTTTCTAAAACAAGTCAAAACCCACTTCCGTTTTGTGTAACGTCACGCCAGCACATATTTTGCTTATATCTTTAACTCCTTATGATCGATGTATGTCAATGTTTTTGCTGATTGAAGTGCTACTTAATTGCTACCCAAGTGTAGAACAATGTTTTTAAAAATCCAAGATTTTCATACTTTTTTAAAACATTTTATCGTACAAACGTAACGTCACGTCAGTTTGGAAATGCCCATATCAAAAATCATGAAATTTCGTACTTAAATCTTTGGACCTTGCTCTCGGTTTCATTTCGCTTTGACATTGGAATTCCGCATTTACATCAATTTGGAGTCAGAATGTTTTATTTTCAAGTAGGATTCGTTCATGATATAAGCATTTTCGGATTAGGATTCTTCCAATCCTTTCATACTTGATCCCATCTCCCATCCCAAATCGTTTGCTCTTCAATTGTGCACCGTTAAAAGTCCAGAAAGTTCTTTTCGGTTTTTAATTATACACATAATTATTTAATGAATCTTTATATGTGTGTGTGTGTGTGGGTGTGGGTGCTTAATTATATGCTCTGGGCAAAGAGACTGCTAAGAGACTGTAAGACTGAGCAACGTAAGCAACAAAATCAATTTCATTTTGATGAAAATAAAATCATCTTAAAATTCATGCAACGTTTTTCATAAATCGACGCTCGTTTGTATAATTTTAATCATCATTTGCCCCCAAAACTGCCTGGGAATGGCTTTTGTTGATGCTTCGCCGCCCAGCGAAATAATAATAAATAAGCATATAATAATTGAAAATACAATTAGCATAATTGCAGGCGAGCAACAGCAACATAAAGTACAGCAACAAAAAAAAAAACTCTGAAATAATAATTAACGTAATTTATATTTACACATATTTAGCCAATGTTATGAGAGTCAAGTTTTTTTTTATGCTTCTATAGCGTTTATTTTTTGTGAAACCTAGAAAAATCACGCACTTCTTTTTTTTGTGTTTTTTGTTTTGGCTTGTTTATTATTGTTTATCTGGCCTCACATATCCAGTTTGTCATTATTTTTTGCAAAAAAAAAAAACCTCCAAAATTCGTATTTAAATAAATACCACGCAAACTGCACGCCATACATTTTGTGCACCAAATTGCTCTTTGGCCATAAATTCTGTATTTTCTTTTTGCTAAATAAATATGTGTTTATCATACAATTTCCGCTTGTGCACCAAAACAAAAAAGAAAAGATAAGGATGAAATTGTTAATGCAAAAGATTGATTTTATATATTTTCGTAATGTATAAAGGCGTATCAGGTCAATTTAGAGTGCTGTTGTTAAAACTTCAAATGCATTTTTCTCGAAACTACTTTTTCCAGCTTAAGCTTGGTACGGAAATACCTGCGAAATAACCGCGATATCAAAAACTAGCCAAAGCTAAGCCAGTATCCCTGCCTAAAGATTGCTACCATCCATCCATTTTGATCTCTGTTGAGACTATTATCTTTGTGGTAATTGACAATTCATTGGCTTCAAGTCGTGTGAAGTGTTTTCGTAAGATAATTCAGCCATGCAGTCCACGAACTGTTTACTTTCCAAAGGTTACATAGTGGTTGGATCATCAGAAATGGTCCAACATATGTTAGGAAGATTAAAGTCTCCTAGCACCATTAAACGATCCCGGTCACCCAGAAGGAAGCATGGAGCAGATAAGTGGCAGAGTCAGACGATGGAGGAATATATGAACAGGAGATATACACTGCCAGCATTACAGTCGATTAATACAGAGGGCCAATCAGAATTTACAATTTACGGCCAAGGCGATCCTTTCTGTAAATTATGAAGCAATCAGTGAGAATTTCACTATTGCAAATATCGGGGCTGAGCCAGGTCTCGCTAAGTGCAATAATGTCGACATCACAAGACACAATTTTAGTATAGAGCAGCGATGTCCAAAATTTGAAAAGGCAGCCACGCGTGGTTGGCAAGCCAAATTCTGCCGGCGTCGCAGCCGACACATATATAGAGAGAGAGAATATGTGTATTCTATAAATAGCACGCTCGGCGGCTGGCTCTCTTACGATGCGCGTGTTCGGCTTTGCGCTCTCTCACGAGACATTTGTATGTTTGTTTGTTGCTCATGTTGAAACGTCAACATGCTTACTTCATGCTTCGCTGCTACGCACACATTCGCAATGCTTGCTTGTGGGAGTTTGGACACCACTGATATAGAGTAAGGCCAGCTTACTTCGAAGCCCGCGAACGTTCTGGTAAAGGAGGGAAAAGCTCTTATTAAGTTTTTTCCGCTGACGAAATAGGCAAATTATTGAAACGAGATCTACGACTTGACCTATTTACAAATTCGTGAACCATGGAATATTCAGGCCAGAAAGGTTGCTCAAGTACTTACGAACTAAATCTAAATATTTCTTCAGTTGATTGATCATTCCTACATTTATTCACCCACATTGATGCTGCAGTCAAAGCATTTTATCAAACCATTTACACACGGACTTTGATACACATGTTGTGACACCCGCATCTAAGCCTCCTTGGTTCACACCGCACTTGTCGTACCTCAAAAACAAGAAATCCAGACAGGTTCGTCGACAGACTATGCGCTTTACAACAATAGCCAAGCCTATGCTAATTACCACTCACAAAGCAGCATCAATTTCCGTATATATATTCTTGATCAGCATCAACAGCCGAGTCTGTCTGTCCCTCTGTCCGAATGAACGCACAGATCTCAGAGATGGTAAAAGATTGAGGTTTGACATGTATGAGACATAAACTACTTATACTTGCAGGCAGATAAAGTTTATTTTCAATTTTTGCCACGCCCCGTCCCGCCTCCGCAATTTGGAAAAAACTTCATATCTCCTACAGTTTTGATGATAGATTGTTTGTACCTTCTAGAGATATCTAGTAATATAGTAATAAATAGTAAAGTAAAAAAATATTTATCGATTGGCTGAAGGAATGATAAAGATCGGATGAACGATACTCAAGTTATGAGCAAAAAACGACCAGTTAACATCCTCCATCCCCCCCACTCATAACCACAACATTCCGTTCAAGAGAGGCAATCTTAGTGAGAGAGAGAGAGAAACTTAGAAAGCGCACTGCGCGAGAAAATAAAGTTTATTTTAAGATTGCCTCTCTTGACTCGTGAGCAAATGCGAGGGTAGTAAGGGTACAGAGTATGTTATAGTCGGACTTGACCTACTTTCTTTCTTGTATCATCCTACAACTTTTCTTCTCCATATCAGTAGTAAAGGTACAGAGTATGTTATAGTCGGGCTTGACCGACTTTCTTTCTTGTTTCATCCTACAACTTTTCTTCTCCATATCAGTAGTAAGGATACAGAGTATGTTATAGTCGGGCTTGACCGACTTTCTTTCTTGTTTCATCCTACAACTTTTCTTCTCCATATCAGTAGTAAGGATACAGAGTATGTTATAGTCGGGCTTGACCGACTTTCTTTCTTGTTTCATCCTACAACTTTTCTTCTCCATATCAGTAGTAAGGATACAGAGTATGTTATAGTCGGGCTTGACCGACTTTCTTTCTTGTTTCATCCTACAGCTTTTCTTCTCCATATCCTTACGTTCTACCTCAAGTGAATAATATTTAAATATCTTGAATATATCTTTCCTATTTTAATGAATGTGACATTTTGCAGTCTGATCGGATCGGATTCCCATAGCGTATAGCTGCCATAGAAACTATCGGTCGAAAAAGTAGTTTTAGTTAGAAAAACTTTTTTGTCTTCAACACGATCGTGCTCAAACCTCCTACTTATAATTTATATTTATAATTTTTTATGATTTTACACAATTCCACCAAGTTTTATGAAAATCAGACAACTATATAGTATAGCTATCATACAAAAGACCGTTCTGAAAAAAAGTCTTAGTAGAAAAAAATTTTTTGTTTTCAATGCTATCTCTCCAAAACTTGTAACTGGTGAATATTATTTGCTACCACACAATTCTGCCTAGTTTGATCCAAATCGGATGACTATAGCATATAGCTGTCATAGGAATCATCGGTCGAAAAAGTAGTTCTAGTGAGAAAAACTTTTTTGTTTTCAATGTTAGCGTCCTCAAACTCGTCCATTATTAATATTATATGCTTTCAAACAAATTTTCAAATTTTGGTCAAGATCGAATAACTATATCTTATGGCTGTCATAGGACCGATCGGTCGGAAAAGTGGCCTTACTGAGAAAAACTTTTTTGATTTTAGTGTTAGCGTCCTTAAACTCGTTCAATATTAATATTATATGCTTTCAAACAGGTTTGCAAATTTTGGTCAAAATCGGATGACTATATCTTATAGCTGCCATAGGACCGATTGGTCGAAAAATGGGTCTTAGGAAAAAAAACTGTTTTGTTTTCAAGTAAATCGTTCTTAAGGTCGGTGATTATTAATATTAAGCGCTTTCAAACTAATTTGAAAAAATTGATCGACATCGGGTGACTATATCTTATGTTTGCCATAGGACCGATCGGTCGAAAATGGGTCTTAGTAAGAAATTTTTTTTTGTTTTTAATGTAAGCGTCCTTAAACTCATTGATTACTAATTCTATATGCTTTCAAATACATTCGCAAAGTTTGGTCGAAATCGGACGACTATATCTTAAAGCTGTCATTGGAACCATCGTTCGGAAAATGAGTCTTAGTGAGAAAAACTTTTTGATGTGAAACAACTTAAATTTCGGTATGGGAGTAAAATTTGTTTTCAGCTTCACGTGACGATGACGTCATGCATATTTTGTGTTGTTGTTTTGTGGAGTGTCCCGGCACACACACACAAGAGGGTTGATAGAGGGGTGGTGAGGAGGTAGAGGATGAAAGAATGGTGGAAAGAGGGTGACTTAACAGTGACTTAACAGTGATTTAACAGTGACTAAATAGTGACTTAACTGTGACTGAAAAGTGGGAGACCGAGAGGGTTTTAAAATATTTCAATTTTTTGCTATTTCAAAATTGAGATTAATATTTCTGCCTGTTATTACTTTGCGATTGTTGTTGTTTTCACTTACTTATGGAGCAGAACAGCAAACAAGACTTACTGAAAAAAGAAAGAGAACACAGCAGCAAGTGTTCTTGCTGTTGGTATATCTACTCCCTTTTAGTCTTTTATTTTAAAATTTTTTGATTCCCAATGCTGATTTATATACCAATGAGAGAGCTTGTGATTTTGAAAAAAGGCCCAATAATTTAGCATCATGTTTCACATCAAACTAAGGAACTAAGTTATGACTTTGACATGCCAACTCGTATTCAACATGGATAGTTAAAGATGCTCGACATACTCAAAAAATGGTCTCAATTTGTAGTACTGTGTAATAATTTAAAGATAATACAATTTTGTTCGTTTTTCAAATTTTGAAAGTGCCAAACAAAGCGTCAATAAAGCTTTAGTAAATTGTGAAAACAAAAAACTCTTGAAAGTTTTCACAAATCTTGACACAAATCCTATAAATCTTCGTACTTTTTTTTTTTGTTACAAATTGTTTAATGGATCAACTGCCAGAGGAGAAAATAAAGTTTATTTTAAGTCCAAGTTGCTCTTTTTTTTAGTGAAAAGTAAGTAAATAAGTATATAAATGATTGATTTTCTCATTCGTAGCGGTAAGTTGTGGCTTACCTCAAACGTACAAAAATTCCACTAAATGTCTTTTCAATGAAATCATGAGCCCAAATGGCCATTAAAGTCACTTGCCTTGTTATGCATTTTTGTTGTTGTTGTTGGACTGCACTTGCTGCTGCTGCTGCTGCTCATTATGAAAGAGTCAAGAAGCAAGTACCAAGTGTACCAAGAACCTGGCATGTCCAACTGTCTGACGGCCCCTGCGTACGTGAGGCAACCGAAAACAAAAAAAGAAACTTTTGAATAACAAATGAAGGCTGCGACTGCGGCACAGACAACGAAAAGTAACAAAAAAAAAGACGAAAAAACAAAAAATATATATATAAGAAGCAAACCTGAGCGGACTTTTTAAGCAGGCTGCAGCATCAGCAAAACCGCAAGAGAAGGAGAAGCCGCAGCCAAAGTCAAAAAGTTAAGCGCCCCAACGCGGCGGCGTATACGTAATCTGCGGCTGTCTGATCACTCACACGGATGCTGCTCCTTTGCCACAGCTCTTCGTTTGTTTGTTTGTTTGTCTGTTTGTTTGCTGCTGCTGCTGCTGCTGCTGGCTTGATACGCCACTGAGTAGCAGATTAGTAGCGCTTATGCTTGCACCTACTACATGTGCCACATGTGGGTTATATGCGAACTCGTCTCTAGTCTGCAAAAATAAGTCTAAAATAATTGACAAAATTTCGAAGAAGAACATTTGCGCTTCGGTTTTGAGTTGTGAACTTTTTTTTTTTTACTGTGTTACCTGCCTTTTGGCTTTATGCCTGTTATCCTGCATTGTCGGCGTCTTCTGCTTTTTCTGGCTGTCATCTGATCTGTGGCGTAGCTAAGTGGCCTGTCCGCCCGCCCCCCCCTGCCCTCCGCAAACACCCCCGCGCGCCCACCGTGAGACATGGCTTGCTTTTGGCTTTGCTTTTGGTCCGTCATGGTTGTCTGGCTGTCTGGTTGTATGCGCTTGGAATTTTTGATTTTGCCACATTGCAGTCTGCAGCAGCAGCAGCAGCAGTCAATATGCAGCGGCAGCTCCTCCTCATTTCTCTTCCGACTGACTACTGTGTGCAGCTCCGCCTGCTGCTGCTGGCCAGGCGAGTCTTTTTGTTTGTTATTCGTTTTTGCGCCAAGCAGATTGAATTTTGATTTGGCGGGTAATTGAACTTTTACTACAGCAGCAGCGGCAGCAGCAGCAGCAGCAGCAACTGTCCTCCAATCTTCGTCTCCTTGGCTGCCCTCCTGCCTGCCTGCCTGGTGACTTGCTCATGATTAATGGCCAGCAATGCGCAACGCACGATCTACGTTTTTGGCCTCATCATAAATTATTAAACAAGTCCACTTGACACATGCACACATGCACATACACACACTCACACACTCTCGGGCAGAGACAGAAGGAAACTCCATAATATAAATGACCAGAACCAAGACTTTTGTACCATCTTAACAACAAAACTGTACAAAGTGCTCGCTCGGACGAGCCAACATTTTTGGCATTCTTCATGCATCGAAAACGGTAAAAGCGAGATATAACCAAAACGACTCGACTTGGCCAAGAAAACACGCCTTGCAGATAGTAGAAATTGATGATACACTTTAATTTCTTACTTATAAAAGGGAATTAAGCGACAGTGAATGGCACTTTTTGATTAATTTGTTTAATTTTTACACAAACAAAAAACTAAGATCAGTTCGTTCTTAAACGAAAACCCTTGCAAATGCTGATTTAAGAACGTTTACATAAGAACTTAACAAATTTTGTAACTAAAACCCATTTTTCGACGAATAAACATCTGATTTCGATCAAATTTCGCGAATCTTTTTGAAAACATATCAAATTAACAATCGCCGAGTTTAAGGAAGAAAAAAAATTTAAAAGCAAAAAAGTTTTTCTCACTAAGACTCATTTTCCGACCGATCGGTCCTATGGCAGCCTTAAGTTATAGTCATCCGATTTCGACCAAATTTTGCATATTTATTTAAAAGCATATAGAATTAGTATTCAGTGAGTTTAAGGACGCTACCATTAAAAACAAAAAAAAAGTTTCATACTAAGGACCATTTTCGACCGATCGGTCTTAGGGCAACCATAAGATATACTCACCCGATGTCGATCAACTTTTTCAAATTAGTTTGAAAGCTTTTAATATTAATAATCAACGACCTTAAGAACGAAATACTTAAAAACAAAAAAGTTTTTTTCACTAAATCCCATTTTAAGACCGATTGGTCCTATGACAGCTCTAAGATATAGTCATCCGATTTTGACCAAAGTTTGCAAATCTGTTTGAAAGCAAATAATATTAATAATGGACGAGTTTGAGGACGCTAACATTGAAAACAAAAAAGGTTTTCTCACTAAAGCCCCTTTTTTGAGCGATGGTTCCTATGGCAGCTATAAGATATAGTCATCCGATTTTGACCAAAGTTTGCAAATCTGTTTAAAAGCATATAATATTAATAATGACTGTGTTTGGGAACGCTAACATTAAGAACAAAAAAGTTTTTCTCACTAAGACCCATTTTCTCACCTATGGTTTCTATGGCAGCTATAAGATATAGTCAACCCATTCGGTCGGTTCCGACATATTAGCAGCGTGCAGTAAAAAGAACACTCTGTGCTAAATTTAGAGTTTTTTTTTTAATGTCTTAACACATTTTAAAGAAGATTGCAAATTTTGAGCTACCTTTTTTTCCCTAAAAATTGAAATTTTAATTACTTTTTATAGAAATCTGGTACTTAAGAGTTCAGCTAAAATAAATCTAGTAAAAGTGTTCCATTATAACTTTTAGTTTGTCTTGGGAACAGATCTTAAAGATCCCAAATTTTGCGCTACCTTTTTTTTTTGGAAAAAAAAATTTAAATTTTAAATGCTTTTATAGAAATCTGGTTCTAAAGAAGAGTTCAGCTAAAATAAATCTGGGAAAGAGTGATCGTTCAACTTTAAGTTTGTCTTAGGAACAGAAGAAGATTACAAATTTTGAGCTGCCTTTTTTTCCCAAAAATTGAAATTTTAAATATTTTTTATAGAAAACTGGTACTAAAGAAGGTAAAAAGTGCTTGTCGCAAAATGCTTCATCAAAAAGTGATCCATTTCAACATTTTAAAAGGCTTTTTTACAACTGAGAGAAGCGCCTAGAGTAAACAAACTATGTGAACGGAATTATTTTAGGGATGATGTGGACACATATGCAATATCGCTTAATTTTCAGTTTCAGTTCAGACTAAATTATATGCCGCACAGAACGACGGAAAGCCTATGCACCCTATGCAATATGGATGAAAGAGAAGATGTAGCACATTTCACATCGCGATGTCCAATTCTAGGTGAGCACCGTGTACTGCACCTCGGCAAATGAACTCTAGAGAGAAGAGAAATGCTTGAATTAATGAACGGGTTCAACTGGCCCTCTCTAATTTCATATCTCAGGGAGGCCACCAAATATAGGCAGGAGTTTTTAGGGGATTTTTAAACGGGAGTGTCAACTTTATTTGTAACGAATTTTGCAATGTTTAATGTTAATAAGTTAATATTCTGTAACCTCAACTAATGTATTATATTGTTTATTTTTAAATTATTGTTAATGTCAATCTATGTAGTTAATGTTCTACGAGGGGTCCTCTTACGCACCATTGCCGGTGAACGATTTGATATCACGGGACGACCGGGGAAGTCAATGGAGTCGGGAAATGGAGTATTGTGGACCACTTAAGGAAAGTATGGGCTGACGGCTTTAATTGCCATGCCCAGTAGCATACCATTATTTATTTATATTAAAGTCACTGCGTGCATTTAGTTAACACATGTTATAAACCTTTCCTCTATTCAATGTGCCGGGCGAAAAGTGTTATTTTCTGACAAAGGCAACCTCTGATTACCACCAAAAGTGTCTATTTTTGCTTTCATTGCTTTTTGCAGTTCCCAACTGATTTGTATGGGGGAGGCAGTTGGCAATCATGCATCATTCTTCAGCGAAAAGCCTACTGAAGATACGTTCGGGAGAATGATGAAACAAGGGTGAAGTTGAACAGGCAAACAAAAAAACATTTTTTTTTGAGATCTCCTGTATGATTAATCGATGATCCTATAGATTAGCCTGATCTGGCCAAAAAATCCGAGTTTTGCGATTTTATCTTGAGCGGTTTGGTTTGTTATACAACAAACAAGTCCGTCTGTCCGTCCGTCTGTTTCTATGTTATCTCCTCCGTCAGTTTTAAAGCTATCTTAATCAAACTTTCTACGAAGTCTTTTGCTGTAGATTTGTCAAAACCGGCCGAATCGGACGACGATAGCATATAGCTGCCATAGGAACTATCGTTCGAAAAAGTAGTTTTAGTTAGAAAAACTTTTTTGTCTTCAACGCGAACGTGCTCAAACCTCGTAATTATAAGTTTGCTATGCTTTAACATAATGCCACCAAGTTTGATGAAAATCGGAGAACTATATGGTAAAGCTGCCATACAAAATAAAGATCTTAAAAAAAGTTTTTGTAGGAAAAACTTTTTTGTTTTCAATGCTATCTCTCCAAAACTTGTAACTGCTCAATATTATATGCTACCACACAATTCTGCCTAGTTTGATCCAAATCGGATGACTATAGCATATAGCTGCCATAGGAACCATCGGTCGAAAAAGTAGTTCTAGTGAGGAAAACTTTTTTGTTTTCAATGGTAGCGTCTTTATACTTTCCAGTTATGAAAATGATCGGTTTCTACACAATTTTGTGGAGTTTGCTCAAAATCGGATGAATATATCTTATAGCTGCCATATAACAAACTGTCAAGCAAATGGTCAAAGTAGTGGCTGAGTTTGGGAAACTCAGCTAAGAATGTTCAACGAAAATCATTTGATTCCTTAATTTATATAAATTATACAAGCTATAAGGGTATAAAAACTACGGCACAGACGAAGCTAGCTTGGCCTTCTCGTTTGTTTTCAGCTAGGAACAGCTTCGCTATGGAAGACAGCACAAAAATCGCGTAGACTGTTGAGTACCCGAATTGAAATTCGCTAAGCGTTCCATTTGAGGACACCCAATTTTTATACCCTTGCAAAGGGTATTATAATTTTGCCCAGAAGTTTGCAACGCATAGAAATATTCATTTCCGACCCCATAAACTATATATATTCTTGATCAGGGCGACGAGCTGAGTCGATTGAGCTTTGTCCGTCCGTCTGTCTGTCTGTCTGTCTGTCCGTCTGTCTGTCCGTCTGTCTGTCCGTCTGTCTGTCCGTCTGTCCGTCTGTTTCTACGCAAACTAGTCTCTCAGTTTTAAAGCTATCGAGCTGAAATTTTGCACAGAGTCTTCTTTTTACTGCACGCTGCTAATATGTCGGAACCGACCGGATCGGATGACTATATCTTATAGCTGCCATAGGAACCATCGGTCAAAAAATGGGTCTTAGTGAGAAAAACTTTTTTGGTTTCACTGTTAGCGTCCTCGAACTCGTCCCTTAATAATATTATATGCTTTCAAACAGATTTGCAAACTTTGGTCAAAATCGGATGACTATATCTTATAGCTTCCATAGGACCGATCGGTCGGAAAATGGGTCTTAGTGAAAAAAAAAATATTTTTTTTCAAGTAAATCGTTCTTAAGGTCGGTGATTATTAATATTAAACGCTTTCAAACTAATTTGAAAAATTTGGTCGAAATCAGATGACTATATCTTCAGGCTGCCATAGGACTTATCGGTCGGAAAATGAGTCTTAGTGAGATAAACTTTTTTGTTTTAAATTTTGTCGTTCTTAAACTTGGCGATTGTTAATTTGATATGTTTTCAAAAAGATTCGCGAAATGTGGTCGAAATCAGACGTTCATCTGACGGAAAATGGATTTTAGTTACAAAAGTTTTTGATTTTTATCTAAGCGTTCTAAACTCTGTCATTTCAAAAACAGCTTTTGCAAGGGTATAAAAACTTTGGCACAGACGAAGTTAGCTTGGCCTTCTCGTTTGAAATTGTCTTATGGATTTTGCTCTTGATGTTTTGACAGGGAATACCCCTATAGTTTTCCGCTTCCCCAGGGTTGGCTTTTTCAAATAGTAGGAATATTACATTGGAATTTCTGCTGTCTACAGAATCGCATTAAAAGTTATCGTCATCTGTTGAATGCAATTGGAAGAGACATGCTTATAAAATTCCATAGGAATACGATCGTTCCCAGGAACTTTGTTTAATATTGCTATTCGGATTGCTAGGTTCACCTCCGACGATGTCTGTGATAATCTCATGCGCGTTAAGACTCGGTTGTGTGTCTCGAACGATTGCAATTTCAAATTCCATAATTTGATCTAACTTCTACCGTGTTAAGATTTCTGGCTAGCTTTAGGAGGCAGAAGGATTCCATTCTATCAAACCATGGCTTTTTGAAGCATGATGCTTGGATACATTGCATACATAATCGCATTAAATAAAAATTCCATTTCAAGTCCTTGATGTCATCTTCAAAAACTTCGATTTGTTGTGTCATTTGATATTTAAGAAATTTTACGCCTGCCTTTTGTGTATATTTTGCTCTGCCCAGATTATTTATGCAATGAACCAAATGGAATTTGAGCAACACCTGGCCAAAAACCTTTGGGCCAAGCACAACCTCCTCCTGTTACCAGCAATTCGCATATTTCACGCTCAATTAAATTTTTGAGTTTTGTGCAAAATATTTGCGGCCGCCTGACCTGAACTGAACTGACCCGCATTCGCATAACCACCCACCCACCCGCCCGCCCTCCATCCATTCGCACAACTCGCTGCCTGATGCCTGATGCTGTTTCTGATGCCCCGTCCGGGGAATTTAATTCACATTGATTGCATTTCGAGCGCCGCATTGCGTTGCATTTTAAATAATGCCAACGGCTTTTCGCAAAAATATTTCGTGGCTGGAAAGGAGAGCTGCTGCTGCTGCCTGCCGCCGGTGGAGGGGAGAGGTAAAGTAGGGGGTCATCCACTTTAATTAAACAAATGCCAAGCGAAGGCGTCAGTTTGCCAAAGGGTTGGGTGGCGGTGGCAAATGGAGTAGGCTTTTATTTTTTAAGCCACTTGCATAATCAATGGCTTTGCCAGGCGATTCGCCGGCTGCTGTTATCATTTATCAGCTGGGCGAAAAATCGCTTAAATAACAATACTTACAATGAACTCGGGGGAAAAATTGCATAGTTAAAACTATAAAACAATCGTGTTTGATTTTGCCATCAATTAAATTGCACTTTGATTTTACTAAAAACATATTTAATCAGCAAATTGAAATTGATATACCTTGTGCAAATGTATAAAAAAAAAGCGGATCAAGTCATTTTATTATTATTTTAATTATATTAATATATTAATTACATTCAATTACAAAATTGCACTATTACAATCATATTTATACACTTGCAGAGGGTATACTCAAATTGTCTTCATTTTAAAAGATGCTCAAGAGAAACAGCGATTCGAGGCTTTTTGGGCTACGCATTTACACACACACACAAACAGCGATTCGCCACTCATGGAGAGACAGACACATGGAACAGCACACAGCTTGCGATCATCGAAAAAGCTTCGCTCCAACCCTGCTGCTTGCTCATTCGCAGCCGGCCACAGCAGTCAAGATCTTACATTGTTCGCAGCCTGCCAGACGATCGTTCCTACTTATGAAAGTACGTCGCGCAGCTAATTATGGATCTTCATCGCATCTTTCATTATCGCCGATGTTCATGCACAACGATCCCCATACCTCATCGACCACAAGCCACCTGCTAGAAGTTGAGACCCTCTTTGTTTGGCAATTGATGCCAGCCTGAGTCTACCTACAAGTTCTCGAACTCATCACAACAAGTGGCAAACAAAGCCCACAACAAGTACTATATATATTCTTCATCAGTGCGACGAGCTGAGTCGATTGAGCTTTTTCCGTCCTCAGTTTTAAAAAATGCTTTTAAAATGTCGAAATGGATCACTTTTTGATGAAGCATTTTGCGACAAGCACTTTTTACCAGATGTATTTTAGCTGAACGCTTCTTAAGTACCAGATTTCAATAAAAAATATTTAAAATTTCAATTTTTGGGGAAATAAAGGCAGCGCCAAATTTGTAATCTTCTCCCAAGACAAACTTAAAGTTGAACAATCACTCTTTCCCAGATTTATTTTAGCTTAACTCTTCTTTAGAACCAGATTTCTATAAAAGTATTTAAAATTTAAATTTTTTTTCCAAAAAAAAAAGGTAGCGCAAAATTTGAGATCTTTAAGATCTGTTCCCAAGACAAACTAAAAGTTGAAATGGAGCACTTTTAACAGATTTATTTTAGCTGAACTCTCAAGTACCAGATTTCTATAAAAAGAAATTAAAATTTCAATTTTGGGGAAAAAAAAGGTAGCGCAAAATTTGCAATCTTCTTTAAAATGTGTTAAGACATTAAAAAAAAACTCAAAATTTTGCACAGAGTGTTCTTTTTACTGCACGCTGCTAATGTGTTGGGACCGACCGGATCGGATGACTATATCTTATAGCTGCCATAGGAACCAACGGTCAAAAAATGGGTCTTAGTGGGAAAAACTTTTCTGTTTTCAATGTTAGCGTCCTCAAACTCGTCCATTATTAATATTATATGCTTTCAAACATATTGGCTAATTTTTGTCAAGATCGGATGACTATATCTTATAGCTGCCATAGGAACCATCGACCAAAAAATGGGTCTTAGTGAGAAAAACTTTTTTGTTTTCAATGTTAGCGTCCTCAAACTTGTTTATTATTAATATTATATGCTTTTAAACAGATTGGCTAATTTTTGTCAAGATCGGATGACTATATCTTAAAGCTGCCATAGGACCGATCGGCCGGAAAATGGGTCTTAGTGAGAAAAACTTTTTTGTTTGCAATATTAGCGTCCTCAAACTCGGCCATTATTAATATTATATGCTTTCAAACAGATTTTCAAACTTTGGTTAAAATCGGATGACTATATCTTATAGCTGCCATAGGACTGATCGGTCGGAAAATGGGTCTTACTGAGAAAAACTTTTTTGTTTTCAATGTTAGCGTCCTCAAACTCGTCCATTATTTATATTATATGATTTCAAACAGATTTGCACTCTTTGGTCAAAATCGGATGACTATATCTTAAAGCTGCCATAGGACCGATCGGCCGGAAAATGGGTCTTACTGAGAAAAACTTTTTTGTTTTCAATGTTAGCGTCCTCAAACTCGTCCATTATTTATATTATATGATTTCAAACAGATTTGCACTCTTTGGTCAAAATCGGATGACTATATCTCAAAGCTGCCATAGGACCGATCGGCCTGAAAATGAGCCTTAGTGAGAAAAGTTTTTTAGTTTTAAATTTAATCTTTCTTAAACTCGACGATTGTTAATTTGATATGTTTTCAAAAAGATTCGCGAAATTTGATCAAAATCAGATGATTATCTGTCGGAAAATGGGTTTAAGTTACAAAAATTTTTGATTTTTATGTAAGCGTTCTTTAACTCTGACATTTCAAAAACAGCACTTGCAAGGGTATAAAAACTTTGGCAAAGACAAAGTTATCTTGGCCTTCTCGTTTATATTGTATAATGTATTATAACTAAACTAATTCTAAAAAATAAAATAAAAAATATCGCCTTTTGGGATTTATAATTTACTTTATCTTACGACGGATTCTTGCATTGATAGAGCTTAAATAGAAAGTGCTTGTTCTTAAGTTGAAAAGTTTAATATAAAGCGTTTAGGCGATCACAAGTGCAGGTTGTCTGTATAGCAATTATGAAGGGCCTTGCTTTTGCAGTGATTTGTGTGTGTTTTTGTTAATGATGTCAAAAGGGGGGAGGGGGGGGTTGGGGCAAATTGCCTTTTTTTCACTTTTGTTTTGGTCAGTCACGCAATTAATTTTGCACGCCAAGTTTGTGTCCGGCCCCTGCCCCATACCCCACACTCTCCCCCCTCCACCCATTCCATTTTTCCTTTGACTAAAGTTGCATTGTCTGATCGTTATTATTAGAAAAGTTTTATGCACATATTTTTCTTGTTCTTTTCAGATTGTTGTTCGGGGCTTTTGTTTTTGTTGTGCGTGTGTGTGTGTGTAAGTGTGTGTGTTCACCTTCAACCCCCCCCTTCACCCCTGCTCGACTCATTCAACCATCATACTTACATCGTTTATGCTACGTGACTTGTTTGTCAGATGAATGCAAAATAGAAAGGTCCAAAGGAAAACAAAAGAAAAATAAAAAAAAGGAGACAAGAAAATCCCCCCACACACACACACACACACACACACACATATGCCTATTTATTGAGCGAGGGTTGACGGCTGGAAAAACAGCGAAAAATCAACAAGAAAAGTAAAAGAAAAACAAAAGCAAAAGCCAAAATGGCTTTGATAATGAGCCCAAATTAAACGACCTATGAAAAATGGAAAATTGCCAACAGGCAATATTTTTCCTTAATCATTTTATCAATTGTTGTTGCTGTTTTTAATGCATATTAAGCAGATGTAATAATTTACACTTCAAGCATGAAAAACGACAACAAAAGGGAAAAGAAAAAAACAACAGCTACCTGTAAATGCCCAAACGGATCGGCTTTCATTCTCAAACACACAAAACTTTAACTAAAAATCTATTACTTCAAGTAGGGATGGGATGGGATGGGATGCGTTGCTGTTGTTGCGGCTAAAATTACAAGTAATTGAACCTCGAACCTGGGTTCAACAACATGTGTTGTGCGCGGCACCATAAAAACAGAAGGCGGAGCAGCAGCAGCAGGCGGCCACAGGAAGCAACAGAGAGCCTGGGAGAACAACAACAACAACAACCCTCGAAGGCAGATTTGTAAGTAGCCCAGCAGATAAAAGAAATGGGCGTCAAGCAAATCGAAGACCCTTAAATACACACACACACACACACACACATACTAGTTTGTGTTTTGCCAATTTCTTTGTGCTGATCGATCGATCATTTTAGCCAAAACATAAGCCAGCTGTTGTGCAGCGGTAATATTAAACCCTAAGATGCAGACAACGCCCTTTTTTCGTGGTAAACTGAGATTTTCTCATCTATTTAGCTGAGATTGAGAAAAAATAAAAAAAAGGTGTTGGGACCCAATAACGCCTCTGGTCATAAATGGAAATGTTGTGAGAAAGTGAACATTTGAATAAAACGTATCAAATTTGGTTGCACTAGACTGTAAAGCTCTGTAGAGGTCACCATACTAATGGGAAAAGGTACATAAATATCAATAAAACAAGTAAGAAAGTCGCTCAAGCCCGACTGTAATATATTATACTTTGTAAGTGCTACACAATAGATGGCGCCACTACTTGCATTGAACAATGAGGGATTTTCATAACTGACCAATAGTTGACGCCACTACTGCCAGGGCGGAAGAAGTAACTTTGTTTTGGTCATAACTTGATCTTTATCATTTCATCGCTAAATCGATAAATAATCTTGATTACCAAATATGTAGAAGGTACGAACCATCTATCTGCAACACAGTGGGAGATATGAGGTTTTTTCCAAATTCCGAGTTCGAGAGGGGGCGTGGCAAAAAATGAAATTAAACTTGATCTGCCTGCAAGTATAAGAATTTTATGTCCAATACATGTCAAAACTCTATCTTTTACCATCTCTGAGATCAGTGCGTTCCTACAAACAGACATGGCTATATCGACTTGGCTGTTGATGCTGATCAAGTATATACTTTATAAGGTCGGAAATGATTCCTTATTCCTGTAAAATACAAACTTAATATACTCTGTGTACCTTTGGTACATCGATCAGACCGATGACGATTAATCTAAAACCTTAACCTTTCTTTCTAATTTTTATACCCTTGTAGAGGGTATATTAAAATTGTACAGATGTCTGTAACGCATCGAAGGAAGCATCTCCGACCACACAAAGTATATATATATTCTTGATCAGCATGACGAGCTGAGTTGATATAGCCATGTCCGTCTGTCGGTCCGTCTGTTTCTATGCTATCTCCTCCGTCAGTTTTAAAGCTATCTTAACCAAACTTTGCACAAAGCTTTTTGGTACAAATACGCTGCACATTTGTGGGAACCGGCCGGATCGGATGACTCTAGCATACAGCTGCCATAGGAACCATCGGTCGAAAAAGTAGTTTTAGTGAGAAAAACTTTTTTGTCTTCAAAGCAAACGTCCCCAATCCTCGTATTTATAAGTTTTCTATGCTTTTACACAATTCCATCAAGTTTTATGAAAATCGGTTAACTACATAGTATAGCTGCCATACAAAAGATATGTCTGAAAAAATGTCTAAGTAGGAAAAACTTTTTTCTTTTCAATGCTATCGCTTCCAAACTTGTTACTGATCAATATTATATGCTACCACATAATTCCGTCAAGTTTGATCCAAATCGGATGACTATAGCATATAGCTGCCATAGGAACTATCGGTCGAAAAAGTAGTTTTAGTGAGAAAAACTTTTTTGTCTTCAAAGCAAACGTCCCCAATCCTCGTATTTATAAGTTTTCTATGCTTTTACACAATTCCAGCAAGTTTTATGACAATCGGCCAACTACATAGTATAGCTGCCATACAAAAGATCAGTCTGAAAAAATGTCTTAGTTGGAAAAACTTTTTTGTTTTCAATGCTATCGCTCCCAAACTTGTTACTGATCAATATTATATGCTACCACATAATTCTGTCAAGTTTGATCCAAATCGGATGACTATAGCATATAGCTGCCATAGGAACTATCGGTCGAAAAAGTAGTTTTAGTGAGAAAAACTTTTTTGTCTTCAAAGCAAACGTTTTCTATGCTTTTACACAATTCCATTAGGTTGTATGAAAATCGGCCAACTATATAGTATAGCTGCCATACAAAAGATCAGTCTGAAAAAAAGTCTTAGTAGGAAAAACTTTTTTGTTTGCAATGCTATCGCTCCCAAACTTGTTACTGATCAATATTATATGCTACCACACTATTCTGTCAAGTTTGATCCAAATCGGATGACTATAGCATATAGCTGCCATAGGAACCATCGGTCGAAAAAGTAGTTCTAGCTTGAAAAACTTTTTTGTTTTCAATGGTAGCGTCTTTATACCTTCCAGTTGTGAATATTATCATTTTCCACACAATTTTGGGGAGTTCGGTCAAATCGGATGAATATATGTATCATATAGCTGCCATATAACTGGCAAGCAAATGCTCAAAATAGTGGCGCCATCAAGCTACAAGGGTATATAAACTTCGGTCGAGCCGAAGTTAGCTTTTCTCTATTTTTTTGTCTTACATAGCACATACGTGTCAATTTGATTTGTCTGAATTGATCTTAGAAAATCAGCAGATTTCGGCGCTGGTCAAAAGTCGGGTGACTTTTGCCCTATCATCTAACAAAAAAAAAACTAGTTTCGCTCGGCTAAACACCACAGCACGTTCAACCCAAGTTGAACAAGATTTGCTACAATATTAATATGTAAACATTAATGTTAATGCGCACTGTAATTTCTTCTTCTACTGAGTAACGGATGTATCGTTGTCGGACCGACTTTGTTCATACCTATGATAAGTCTATAAGTTTCAGAAAACTTTTATATTTTAGTTCTAATGCACATTCAATTTAGCTTTATTCTTTTATTAAACAAGGTAAGAAATTTAAATTTTTTCCAGTATATTGAAAAATTGGTAGATGATTTTCGTGTGCACGAATCTGTTTTTGAGAAATGGTTTATCATTTCGAGATTTTTAGTAATTTGAGCTTAAAGTTGCTTAAAATGCCTATTTTGATCCTTTTTAAACGCGTTTTGTGGGGAACCTGTACTTTTGTTCTGACTTTTTTGATATTATAGTAAATAGCTATTTCTTAACTTTAAAATAAACTATTGCAAACATTTCTACGGTTTCTTTTTACAATATTCTTTCTACCTTCTTTATTTTTCCTTCCAGGAAACTGACTTTTAGGTTTATATGAAAACTTTCTGGGGAAAATGCTAATTTTTCTTTTTTAATTTAGCTTGCTTCTTCGTTTCTTCTTCTATTTTTCTTCCGTTATGGTCCTTTTTCTTCATCTTTCTTTGTACTTTCTTTTTGCAATCTTCTTTCTTTTTCCTTCCACGAAATTGACTTTTAGTTCATATAAGAATTTTCTGATTAAATTCGAATTTTTCTATTTTTTTTCTTTGTTTCTCGTTCTTACTTTCTTATTTCTTCCTATAGCTTTCTTCGCAGCAGTGAAGTAACGAGAAGTAAGTTAGAGTCTCATACAAAAGCTTGTACGTCTGCTCTCCAGTCAAAAGTGTTATATGAAAATTTTACATTACTTCTCGTTACTTTACAACTGCGTAGAGGGCTTATCTTATTATTTTCTTCTTCCTTTTTTCCTTTTTTTCTTTATATATCTTCTTCTTTATCATTCCTTTCTTTTTCGATCAGTTTTTACTTCCTTCCTTCTGTCTTACATCTTTCTTTCTCCTTCTTATATTTCAATTCGCTTCCTTCTTTTGGTTTCTTCTTCCTATCTACTTCTTTTCTTTTTCTTTTTCATTTCTTCTTCCAATCTTCTTCCTTTTTTCTTCCTTTAGTTTTCCTATCTACTTCCTTTCTTTTTCCTTTTTACATTCTTTATTCTTCTGTACATCTTTCTTTCTTTTTCTTTTTCAGGAAACTGACTTTTAGGTTCATATGAAAACTTTCTGGGGAAAATGCTAATTTTTCGTTTTTAATTTAGCTTGCTTCTTACTTTCTTACATTCTTCTTCCTTTCTAATACATTATTCCTTTCTTTTTCCTTTCTTCTTCTTTCTTCTTCTTTATTTCTACTATATTCTTTCATTCTTTTTCCAATCTTCTTACTTTATATTTCGAGGAAACAAACTTTAGATTTATATGAAAATTTTCTGGGGAAAATGCTTACATTTTCATCTCTTCTTCTGTCATTTTTTCATTTCTTTTTCCATGCTTCTTCCTTTCTTTTTCCAATCTTCTTTCTTCCTTCTATGTTTTTCTTTCCAGGAAACTCACTTTTAACGCATATGCAAATTTTCTGGGAAAATTCGAATTTTTGCTTTTTTAAATTAGCTTTCTTCTTCCTTTCTCGTTTTTTCATTCTCTCTTTTTCTTTCTTCATACTATCTGCTTTCTTTCTTTTTACTTCCAGAAAACTGACGTTCAGTTCATATGAAAATTTCTGGGGAAAATGCCCAGCTTGCTTCTTCTTTTCTTCTTCTACTTTTCTCCCGTGTGCTCCTTTCTTTTTCCTTCCAGTCAACTGACTTTTAGTTCATATGAAAACTTTCTGAAAAAAATGCCAATTTTTATTTATTCTTCTTCTTTTCTCGTTCTTAATTTCTTATATCTTTCAATCTTATTATTTTCTTTTTCTTTTCTTATCTTTTCTTCTTGATTTCTTCTTTTATAATTATCAATTTCTTTGTCCTTTCTTCTTTCTTTCTTTTTCGATCAATTTTTTCTTCCGTTCTTCCTTCAGCCTTACATCTTTCCTTCTTCTTCCTTTTGCTTGCATTTTTCTTCTTTCATTCCTTTCTATTTCTTTTATATTTCCTTTCTTCTGCTTTCTTCTTCTTTTCTTTTTCTTTCTTCTTCCTATCTTCTTACTTTCTTTTTCATTTCTTCTTCCAATCTTCTTTCTTTTGTTATTCCTTTTTACGTGCTTTATTCTTCCATTCATCCTTCTTTCTTTATCCTGCCAGGAAACTGATTTTAAGTTCATATGCTAATTTTGTGGGATAATGCGACTCTGCCTTTTCTTATTAAGCTTACTTCTGTCTTTCTTCTTCCATTCTTCTTCCTTTTACGTCCTTTCTTTAGTATCTTTTAGCTTTCTTCTTACAATCTTTCTTCTTCCTCCCTTCTTACTTCTTACTTTTGCTCGCTTTCTTCTTTCCTCCTTCTCTTTACTATCTTCCTTCTTCTAACACATACTAACCATTAAGGACAACTCTTGAAAATTGTTAATTTTCGCAGAAAAATCTTGAAATAAGTCTTGATACTTCTTAAGAATCATGTGTAATTCCTTTCTTAGTTTCTACTCCAATTCCTTAAGCATTTTGCCAGACCTCCTCTGGTAGAGGAATCGTTTTTTAAGACCACAACAACAACAACACACCTTTTCCGCCTTTTCCTGGCCTTCACATTTGGAAGTCTCTAGGCCCCAACCATCATCATCAGTAAACGCATCTTTGTCGCCCATATCTGGCTTCTCACATCGTTTAGCTTTCGTTGTGTGTGTGTGTGTGTGTGTGTTGATGTTGTTGGCCAGAAACTGGCGGTTTTAATGTGTTTTTAATGTTATTTCCATGACATGCCGCCAACATTTAAGCTTGGCCCAACAACAGACAAAAGATGGTCGAAGAAATTGAGACAGAGTGAGCGAGGGGGGACAAATGCATAGTTTGTTGCATGCTTTTTTCCTTTCCTTTCTGGCTGCCTGAGCTCTCGCCCACATTTGACTGAGTCGACTTGGCGACGACGTCAGCTCGCTGATGCATTAATGTGGTACTAAGAAATATTTTGCATATTTACTTTGAAATCTGTGAGAAGTAAAGTTTCAGTTTCTGTTGCTGACGACATCGAAAAATTAGCCACAATTTCAATTTATTGGCCTGGCTGCCAGTCAGCCGTTTCCGGTTTGGGGTTTTTGATGCGACTTCAAAGGAGTTGGAACTTGACTGAAATCTTGATTTCAATTTCAAACTGTTTGAAATCTGTTTAGCATATATGCTAAAGACATCGAGACGAGAGACGAGAGAACTTTATCTGATGCCAAATTAAGGAGTTTTGTTTAATGGGAACACTACAAAACACTGTACAGCTGTTTTTACCTTGTTCATTGATCATTCCAATTCACATTGTTTCCACATACCTGCAAAATAAAAAAGAGATAAATATTAACGTTTAGCTATGCGCTTTAAGACAAAAACCACCAAATTATGCTTATTCGACAGGCCTATCGAAATTGTTTCCGTTCGACTGACTCGCGCTAATCGTTAAATGGCAGATAGACAAAAACCAATTAACTACCGTGAATAAAGGAGACGACGGCGGAGTAGGAAACGGAGGAAGTACGCAATATGCCAAACGAATAATCCCTATAGTTTTGCTTAGGTAGTTACGCCTCATTAGCTACTGCCGCCGCCTGCTTGCCAATAAAATTTACCATAGGAAATCTCGTTAAACATTCAAAACGAGTAGCTATAAAAAAAAAAAACATAATTTGTTCTCGGTTTCCCCACGAAATCCATGTGAAACATCATTAACCAAAAACAGCAAATTGGTTTTGCGAATGGATGCAGTCGGTACTTAATACTGGGGTCAAAAAATTGTTTAACTTTTGCTAATATGATAGAAATGGAAATTAAATTTTTGTTAATATCTTTTAAATTTACAAGCTTAAGAGGAGAAACTTGTAATTATCATACTCATTGCCACGTACTAAATTCAAGTAGAAACTTGATTAGATTTACTTTCCAAGACAATAAACTAATGGCAGTTGTCTGGCCCATAGTTGTAACCAGTGTTTCGGTTCTGCACAGAGAAAACAAAAATGAAATTTTGCACATAAATTTTACTACGATATGAAAATTTAACAAATTGATAAGTTAAAACAAGAAAGAAAGTCGGTCAAGCCCGACTATAACATACTTTGTACCCTTAACGTCGCAGCTCGCATTTGCTCACTCTCTAAGTTTCACTCTCTCTCTTTCTCTCTCTCTCACACACTAAGATTGCCGTTCAATAGAATGCTGCGGTGGTGGGTGGGATGGTGGTGGGTGTTTACTGGCCGATTTTTGCTCATAACTTGAGTATCGTTCATCCGATATTTATTATTCCTTCAGCAAATCGATAAATAATTTTGAGTACTAGATATCTCTAGAAAGTACAAACGATCTATCTTCAAAACTGTAGGAGATATGACGTTTTTTTCAAATTGCGGGGGCGGGAGGGGGCGTGGCAAAAATTGAAAATAAACTTGATCTGCCTGCAAGTATAAGAAATATATGCCCCATACATGTCAAACCTCTATCTCTTACCATCTCTGAGATCTCTTCGTTCATACGGACGGACGGACAGACGGACATGGCTATATCGACTCGGCTGTTGATGCTGATCAAGAATATATATACTTTATAGGGTCGGAAATGATTCCTTCTCCCTGTTACATACTTTTGCACAAACTTAATATACTCTATGTACCTTCGGTACAGAGTAGAAAAAAAAATCAAAAGGATATATCATAAAGATCCAATGGATATGAAAAAAAGGATAGTTTTTAACAGTTTAAATGGATAGTTGTTCATATACTTTTTTCGAAAACAAAATGACTTTGAAAAGATCCAATGGATCCCAAAAAAAGTATAGTTGACTATCCAGTCCAAATGGATATCGAAAAATCATCCTGAGGATCATCAAAAACTATCCTTTTTTCATTCAGTGTAGCATCACTATGGTTTTCTTGCTGTAGGATTGTTGTTGCTTCAAAATTCGGCGAGTGTCCACTATCTATACAGTGGTCGTGGTGATTGGAATGGTTATTGATAATGCTGCCTGATGCTGATGGCTTTTTGTACCACCTTAGCTTAAGTTGATTTCCCTGTCTGTTAATTGTGGAGTCTACATATGGTATATAGTAGCAGTCCAAATTAAATTCCATGGTAACATTTAGATTCCTGTGAAACGAGTTTAGTGTCTCTTTCTCTTTCGTGATGGGAAACAGATCGTAAGCAATCTTGGTGGGTGCTTTAGTTGTCTGACTGTGCTGTCAAGTAGTTCCTTCATCACGATGTCCGCTATAACCGGAAATGCTGGAGATCCCATCGGCATGCCTTTTAACTGTGTATATATGTCGTCCTCAAATATAAAATATCTATTTTCTAGAATACAGAATTTTAAGATTCTTAGTCCACTTTTGTCCAATCATCTCCAACGCTAGTTCTACGGGTATGCTCGGGAATAAAAAGACTACATCGAATGAAATTAGTATCTCATCGTCGTTCGTTGTTTGAATTCAAGTCTACCGTAAGGTTCTTCAAAATTTTGATTACATATCTACAGAGGCCATGCGATGGTGCACCGACGGACGAGCAAATTGGTCGAAGCGGAGGTTCCTTCCTTGTGGATTTTTGGGAGTCCGTATATTCTAGGTGGTATGATAATAGTTTGGATCCGAAAGATAATGGGATGGATGGGAATGAAGAAATGAATTTTACGGTAATGAAGGCAATGGTATGGAAGGGAATGGAATGGAATGAATGGAAGGGAATGAAAGGAAGGGAATGAAATGAATGGAAGGGAATGAAGGAATGTAATTAATGGTATGGAAGGCAATGGTATGGAAGGGAATGGAATGGAATGAATGGAAGGGAATGAAAGGATTGGAATGAAATGAAAAGAATAGAATGAATGGAAGGGAATGAAATGAATAGAATGGAAGGGAATGAAGAAATGAATTTTATGGTATGGAAGGGAATTTAATGGAATGAATGAAAGGGAATGAAGGGAAGGGAAGGGAATGAAATGAAAAGAATAGAATGAATGGGAGGGAATGAAAGAATGTAATAAATGGTATGGAAGGCAATGGTATGGAAGGGAATGGAATGAAATAAAAGGAAGGTCATGAAAGGAAGAGAATGAAATAAATGGAATGCAAGGAAATAAATGAAATGAATGGATGGAAGTTAATGAAATGATTGGAATGGAATGAAACGTCGCAATGGAATGGAAGGGAATGGAATGAATAGCACTACATGAAATGAATGGATGGAAGTTAATGTAATGAATGGAATGGAATGAATAGAAGGGAATCAAATAAATGGAAGGGAATGAAATGCATGGATCACCAGGCCGACTTTGAGTCGGCGGCGTCATTTGTCTCTGATTTGTGGAAAAACTTTTACACAACCGGTCATCTTCGTCAGCTATTGGTGCTAGCTGTGTTTGCCTACTGAGCATGCAAATGTTTTCTCAAAGTTTTCCAAATCTCTTTCATTTTTTGTGTGGTCCAGCCTAAGTTCTTACTTACGTCAAGACTAGTCTATCCAGCTTTCTATTGGTAATAGATCTTACAGTATCATCTAGAAAATCAAGGTCTTATGCAGAAGAATGACTTGAGTTTATTCTATTTGTATACTGTGTACCCAAGGTACACAGAGCAAATTAAGTTTGTGCAAAAGTATGTAACAGGGAGAAAGAGTCATATCCGACCCTATAAAGTAGCCATGTCCGTCTGTCCATCTGTCTGTCCGTATGAACCAACAGATCTCAGGTATGGTATGAGATAGAGGTTTGACATATATGGGACATATATTTCTTTCTACTTGCAGGCAGAGATCAAGTTTATTTTCCATTTTTGTCACGCCACCTCCCGCCCCCGCAATTTTATACACACTTTATGGCTTCTTTAGCACTTTATGTGCACTTCTAACTTAAATTGATCATTTGATGATATCCAAACTTTGGGGATACAGAGTATGTTATAGTCGGACTTGACCAACTTTCTTACTTGTTTCCAAATGAAAGTTGACAGCTTTACCATCAACTTGTTATGCTTTTCTGCCCAAAGCCTTGTAACAGCATTATCATTTTGGTCCTTACGTTGGGCGCCAAAATGATGTCTATATCAATGATGGAATACCTAAAGTTCTTCATCAATTTAGACAAACTTAAGTAATCTTTTTCCTGTTTCCTTTGCTAAATGGAATAATAACTTTAAATTTAAATTGCAGTTTTATGAATACATTTGGCCTCCCCCGTATTTCTGCACCCAACTACACTGCAAAATGTATTTTTAAACCGTAACAAAAATGTCAATGGACTTTGTAGTTACTTTGGCTCTGGCTGCCTTGGGTTGCCAATTTTTTTTTTTTTTCGTTCGTTCGTTCGTTTTGGGTCTGGGTCGGTTGAAGGCATTATGCACACATTACTCCATGGCCCACCAAAAACCTACTCCACCCCTTTTTCTTCCGTCGCCCAGAGAGTGGCGTGTAGTTTATTTATTTCATAGTTTTTGTGCTGCATCATCTTCATTTCCGGCAACAGCTCGAAGGCAACAACTTCCTATCCAACGTAAGAGAGAGAGAGGAGGTAAAAAGCATTTTGTTTTTATGCGCCACTTGCGTGTGGCAGCTGCATTAAGAGCAGAGAGACCCACCACAGACCAACAGCAGCAGCAGCAGCAACAACAACAAAAAATACAAAATAATAAAAATACTAAACTAAACTGGGCGGGTGACAAAGTGGCTGTGATTATGGCCCAAAACTTCTCTAGCTCTCTGTTGGCCGTTTAATTGAAATGGCCCAACGCACGCCATGACCATAAAAACCATTTCAAGGTGCCGCATTAGTCGTCAGCCACAACGCCCCAAACGAATTGGAGTGGGAGATGAGTCGAAAAACGAAAAAAAAAACTAAGTAGATGACAATTATAAACAATTTTGATTTGCCTGGGCTATTTATCAGCAGGGCCTAGTGGGTGCTTATGTATCATCATAAAAACCAGACATGGCAGGCAATTTTCAAGGATTCTGTCATTTTTCAGCAGCTTTGCCACACCACTGCTGTTGATGACTGAAAATTATGGCAAAAGATGCCATAAAAAAAACAAGTGAAAATGCCTAAAAAAAAATAATAAAAAAATATGAGAGGGACCTAAATTTTTGATATTTCCCCCACATTTGCTGCTCTTAATGCCGGATGGAAGGACAAACATATCAAAACACTCTCAAATTGATACTGAAACTGGTATCATTTATTGGTATTACGCCCCAATGCCGCACTGTCTGTTTCTGCGCTTTGCAAGATGACGCCCAAAGCGAGAGATTTGAAACGATAACAGCAAGAGGTTCACTGCATGTATGGGCTTTAGCAACACGCACACCATTTTAGGTACAGTGACTTCTGTTTAAGCAACATCCTCGTGGTCACGTAGCATGCAGAGTGAGAGAACAATGTTTATAACTTGTAATTTAATACAAACGAGATGGCCAAGCTAACTTCGTCTGTGCTGAAGTTTTTAAACCCTTGATCTGATTTCGACCAAATTTCGCGAATCTTTATACATATTATACATATTAAATTAACAATCGTCGAGTTTAAGAAAGATAAAATTTAAAACAAACGGTGAGAACACTAAGAGAATAATAGGACCGACCGATCGGTCCTATAGCAGCCTTAAGATATAGTCATCCGATTGCGACCAAATTTTGCGAATATATTTGAAAGCATATAGAACTAGTAATCAGTGAGTTTAAGGACGCTACCATTAAAAAACAAAACAAAATTTCTTACTAAGAACCATTTTCGACCGATCGGTCTTAGGGCAACCATAAGATATAGTCATCTGATTTTGACCAAAGTTTGCAAATCTGTTTGAAAGCATATAATATTTATAATAGACGAGTTTGAGGACGCTGATATTGAAAACAAAAAAGTTTTTCTCAGTAAGACCCATTTTTTGACCGATGGTTCCTATGACAGCTATAAGATATGGTCATCCGATTTTGACCAAAATTTGCAAATCTGTTTAAAAAGCATATAATATTAATAATGAACGAGTTTGAGGACGCTAAAATTGAAAACAAAAAAGTTTTTCTCAGTAAGACCCATTTTTTGGCCAATGGTTCCTATGGCAGCTATAAGATATAGTCATCCGATTTTGACCAAAATTTGCAAATCTGTTTGAAAGCATATAATATTTATAATAGACGAGTTTGAGGACGCTGATATTGAAAACAAAAAAGTTTTTCTCACTAAGACCCATTTTTTGACCGATCGGTCCTATGGCAGCTATAAGATATAGTCATCCGATTTTGACCAAAGTTTGCAAATCTGTTTGAAAGCATATAATATTAATAATGGACGAGTTTGAGAACGCTAACATTGAAAACAAAAAAGTTTTTCTCACTAAGACCCATTTTTTGGCCGATGGTTCCTATGGCAGCTATAAGATATAGTCATCTGATTTTGACCAAAGTTTGCAAATCTGTTTGAAAGCATATAATATTAATAATGAACGAGTTTGAGGACGCTAACATTGAAAACAAAAAAGGTTTTTTCACTAAGACCCATTTTTTGGCCGATGGTTCCTATGGCAGCTATAAGATATAGTCATCCGATTTTGACCAAAGTTTGCAAATCTGTTTGAAAGCATAAAATATTTATAATAGACGAGTTTGAGGACGCTAACATTGAAAACAAAAAAGTTTTTCTCACTAAGACCCATTTTTCGACAGATGGTTCCTATGGGAGCTATAAGATATGGTCATCCGATCCGGTCGGTTCCGATATATTAGCAGCGTGCAGTAAAAAGAAGACTCTGTGCAAAATTTCATTTCTCGATAGCTTTACAACTGAGAGACTACTTTGCGTAGAAACAGACAGACAGACGGACGGACAAAGCTCAATCGACTCAGCTCGTCGCCCTGATCAAGAATATATAATATATGGTTTATGGGGTCTGAAATGAATATTTCTATGTGAAACATGTAAGATGTGAAATCATGAAGAACATTAAAGATGTTTCACATCAAAAATGTCAACCAGTTACAAGTTAGTAGCAATTTGAAATACTCGAAATATCATTTTAAGACATTCGACAATTTGATACTCAATAGTTTCAAATTGATGACATAATAGTGTCATTTTGATCATAACTTTTTGTTTTGGGTGTACTGTTGTCGACTGCAAATGTATAAGTTAAAAAGTAGCAGTTAAATGAAAGAATCAAAGAAAAGTTGCCTCCTTCCTTAAGTTTGTCCTTTCATAACTTGCATGAGCTATCAATTGGGTGACAAACTCTCTGACTCAATGCCTAGCAATATACATATATTTATATTTACCTAACTGACCTCATCAGCAAATACTTTCGATTGCAATATGTTTAAGCATTTTGCAATATTTCCCACTCCCCCCCCCCACTTTTGCCTCTTCACGCTGCTTATCTGCTGACTCTTCTAATCAATTTACTTGAACTCAACTGCGAATGACTTGCCACAAAAAAGTGGTGAATATCGTATAAAATATATATTTATATGTGGTGCCATTTGTATATAGAAAGTATAGGACATGCTGCTATATATTGTGTTTGGTTTATGATTGATGATGCCATTGATTGATGCATGACGACGCGTAGGTCCTTGTCGACGCTGCCTTTTAATTGAATTTTATCCCCACCCTCCAACCGAAAATATGCTTGAAACTGAACTGAACTTTTTTTTTTGCATGCTTATCATCATCAATGGGGGCCAAACACATTTCACACTCAACCCCCGAAAAATGTATGCGACGATTATGAGCGTCATCAGCATGAACACATTTTATTGCCACATCATGGGCAAATCACAAACGAGGCAAAGAAAGAAGAAAGTCAACGAAAATACGCAAAAAGAAAAAATCCAGGTAATCAGTTCAAGCTGAAAACTATTTAGCTGAAAAGATATATCCAAACTAACTGCAGATACTTTGAAAATTTTGAGAACTGGCAGCCAAAAATTAAAGCATTGTTGCGGTTCCTTCCACAATTAAGAACTTTTTGATTAACTTGTAATAGTTTGCTCAGTAGACGACTGAAGTAAGTCTGCTTTCTATCAAGGTTCAGTTACCAAAAAGGTAGCGCAAACGGAAGCCAACCCCAGGGTTACATTTCTGATAAATATCGTTGGAAGTTATGCGAAATTGATTTAGATCTCCACTGCTACCAGAATCGTTTCTCGCCAACTAACGCCTTTCAAGTAAGTTACAACCACAAAACTATTGCGCAAGCATACAGCGCAATAAGTGCAATTGACACGCTTCAAAGTTACAACAACAAAATCTATGCATACCGGTGCAGAGAGCCAGCAGTTCGCGAAAAGTTTTTAGAGCGAAACTCTTTTACGTGGGGTTGTGCCAAAAGAGCAAACAGCTTTTCAGTCGCTGCCCACTGGTCGATGAAGTAGGTCAGAGTTGGTTTGCCGAAACTTTTTATAAAAAGAGCAGGTCCGGTTTAGGAGGTAATAGATTGAGAAGATTGGGTGCATGGTCCGTTTCGGTGGACACCAGAAAATCTTTTTGGTTCAGGTTCTGCAGTCTAGTGGTTAAGTCGTCTAACCTGTCAGCATTATTTTATCATTTGGACGTGTAATTTTTTTGCCTGAAATTCGCAAATTCTTCATCATATGGACGTGTTGCTTTTCAATGTAATTTGGCATAAGTAGCCACAAATTTTATCATTTGGACGTGTAATTTTTCACCCGAAATTCGCAATTTTTTTATCATTTGGACGTGTTGCTAAGTGTCGTGTAACTTTTTAGTGTAATTTGGCATGAGTAGCCACAAAATAAAAGCAAGCTTTAACCTGACAGCCAGGCCTTTAAGGTTCACCCTTTTTGAAAGAGAATTTAAAATTAACCCTACCCAAGTGCACCTGCACTCTTCTACAAATGCATAATTCTACACTTTCCCATTTCTAGTTTAATTTCCTGCCTTTCCCCTTTTGGCTGTTTGTAGCATCTTTTTGATTCAGTTGCTTGAATATTTCTACTAAATGAAATTTACACAAAAATGTGTGTGCGCTCGGCTACAAACGAAAAGTCCAAAAGTTAATGTCATTTCCATTTCCATTTCCAAAACAACAAAACAAAAAAATAAAGGAAAATTCCCTAAGCTGTTGGCATTCTGTGTGGAATTTTTGTTTCTTTTGCTCTCTCTCTCTCTCTCTTCATACATAATTAATTTATTAATTTTATAAAAATAATTCATTTAATTGAAGTTTTGTTATACTTTTGGCAACAACAACCACAACAACTGCAACCCCCCCTCAACAACTTTTTTGTTTGTGCCGTTTTATTGACGGAGAGGGAGGGGAAATAAAAACATAAACAAACTTTAGCTGCAGCTTTTAAGCTAATTAAGCCAAAAAAAAAAAACACGAAAATTGTTTAAAAATGTTGCACTTTTTCAGTACAATTTTTGTACACTTTTAAGAACAAAAAAAAAACAAAAATATTTGACTGTATAAAAAGTTGCATTAAAAGTTACCAGACAAAACATACGAGACGAGTAAATAGGTTCCATAATCGGCCTTAAAGTTTTCATACACAAAACAAAAAACGTCTGCCTTTTAGCATTACAGCTGGCCAAAAAGCTGACAGCTCAGGGAAAACCTTTAATTTTTTAAAATGTACAAGGTTTGCCTTTTATGTTTGTTAATTTTCATTAAAAGGTTTGGTATTTGTTTATTTATTAACTATCTTACTTGGAACACTTTGTGGTATGGTCACTCTGTTTAATTCATTGCATTGCCATATTGGTGACCCCGACGTGATTTTCCGCCATACTTTTGTGAAAAGTGTTGCGGAACCTGCTGTCCACCGACACCGGTCGTACGTTGGTTAAACTCGACCAATTCATTCAATTTTACATTGTAAGCAGCCTGTTAGCAAAAATTTATAGATAATATAGATGACGCATGTGAAACAAAAATCGATTTTCTTGGAAGCTGACATTGGATCCCAATTTTCGATTCTCGAGGAATATATGTATTGAAATTTAGCTATACGTTTTAATAAAAGGGTGTTGGCTGAGAGCAAAGATTTATAGATATTATAGATGACGATTTTTCTTGGGAGTCGACATTGGATCCAAAAAAAAAAAAACAAAAAAAGTTTGTATGAGATGCGGTATCTATATATGTAGTGTCTTTGCTGTTAGACAATTGATCATACTAATGGAAGTAAGTCGCTAAGCTAAATTTAAACGAGAAGGCCAAGCTAACTTCGTCTGTGCCGAAGTTTTTATACCCTTGCAAATGCAACAGTCACAGTTTAAGAACGCTTACATAAAAATCAAAAAATTTTGTAACTAAAACCTATTTTCCGACAGACAAACGTCTGAAAAAAGTTTTTCCCACTAAGACTCAATTTCCGACCGATCGGCCCTATGGCAGCCTTAAGATATAGTCATCCGATTTCGGCCCGATTTTGCGAATCTATTTGAAAGCATATAAAATAAGTCATCAGCGAGTTTGAGGACGCTAACAAAACTAAACAAAAAATTTTTTTACCAAGACTCATGTTCGACCGATCGGTCCTATGGCAACCATAAGATATAGTCACCCGATGTCGATCAACTTTTTCAAATTTGTTTGAAAGCGTTTAATATTAATAATCACCGACCTTAAGAACGATTTACTTAAAAACAAAAAAGTTTTTTTCCACTAAGACCCATTTTCCGACCGATCGGTCCTATGGCAGCTATAAGATATAGTCAACCGATTTTGACCAAATTTTTCAAATCTGTTTTAAAGTATATAATATTATTAATGACCGAGTTTAATCACGTTAACATTGAAAACAAAAAAGTTTTTCTCACTAAAACCCATTTTTCGACCGATGGTTCCTATGGCAGCTATAAGATATCGTCGTCCGATTTTGACCAAAATTTGCAAATCTGTTTGAAAGCATATAATATTATTAATGACCGAGTTTAATCACGTTAACATTGAAAACAAAAAAGTTTTTCTCACTAAAACCCATTTTTCGACCTATGGTTCCTATGGCAGCTATAAGTGATCCGATCCGGTCGGTTCCGACATATTAGCAGCGTGCAGTAAAAAGAAGACTCTGTGCAAAATTTCAGCTCGATAGATTTAAAACTGAGAGACTAGTTTGCGTAGAAACAGACGGACAGACAGACAGACGGACAGACAGACGGACAGACAGACGGACAGACAGACGGACGGACAAAGCTCAATCGACTCAGCTCGTCGCCCTGATCAAGAATATATATAGTTTATGGGGTCGGAAATGAATATTTCTATGCGTTGCAAACTTCTGGGCAAAATTATAATACCCTTTGCAAGGGTATAAAAATCTTCATCGCAGCTTTGACTGTTCTTTCATTGTCACCGATGTTTATACAAATGGAACCTCAATTTCTGACCGACCACAAGCGACCTGCTACCATTCGAGACGCTCTTTGTTTGGCAATTGGTGCCAGCTCAAGCACAACTATAAGTTCTCGAAGTCACCACAAAGCCCTTAAAACGAGGCACCACAAAGCCCTTAGTGCGAGGCACCACGAAGACCTCAATATGAGGCTCCACGAAAGCCCTCAACTAAAGGCACCTCAAAAGACCTCAAAGCGAGAAACCACAAATAACTCAACGCTCCAAGCACCCTCGAGGCACCACGAAGCCCTCAATGCGAGACCCCACGAAAGCCCTCAACTAGAGGCACCTTGAAAGACCTCAAAGCGAGGCACCACAAAAGCCCTCAACGCACCAAGCACCCTCGAGGCACCACAAAGCATTCAATGCGAGGCACCAAGAAGGCCCCAATGAGAGGCTCCACGAAATCCCTCAACTAGAGAAAGAAAGGCACCTCAAAAGACGTCAAAGCGAGGAACCACAAAAGAACTCAACGCTCCAAGCACCCTCGAGGCACCACGAAGCCCTCAATGCGAGGCACCACAAAGCCCTCAATGCGAGGCCCTACGAAAGTCCTCAACTAGAGGCACCTCGAAAGACCTCAAAGCGAGGAACCACAAAAGAACGCAACGCACAGAGCACCCTCGAGGCAGCACAAAGCCCTCAATGCGAGGCCCCACGAAAGCCCACAACTAGAGGCACCTCGAAAGACCTCAAAGCGAGGCACCACAAAAGCCCTCAACGCACCAAGCACCCTCGAGGCACCACGAAGCACTCAATGCGAGGCACCGCGAAGCCCCTAATGTGATGCTCCATGAAAGCTCTCAACTAAAGGCACCTCGAAAGACCTCAAAGCGATTTTTTTTATTTTGTTTTTAAATTTTCTGTCACCTTGTGTAAATTTGGCAACTTAATTTAGATTTTGACCCCCTCAACGCACCACGCACCCTCGAGGCACCACAAAAGCCCTCAACGCGAGGCACCACGAAGCTCTCAAAGCGATTTATTACGAAAGCCCTCAATACGAGGCAGCACGAAAGCCTCCAATGCGAGGCACAATTCTGGCCGTAATTCATCTTATAAATTTTTGCCTTTAAGTTAAGTTTCATTTATTGTTTCTTTTATACAAAAGGGGCAACCCTCGCTTTGCAGTTGTGTAGTGTTAAACTGATGACGACTTTTGCTGATTATGTCGGCGCCAGGTTCTTTCGCTCAACTTTTGCCAAGTTCGGGGCTCAACAAACGCTTTAAATTTTTGCACAAAAATACAGAAGAAACAAAACTTTTGCCCTGAAAATTGCAGTCGTAAAGTTTAATTGTGACCGCCTGCATCCCTCCGGGGCACAGAGAGACAACAACAGAAATGCAAATTTTTTGACCAACAACTGCATCAAATTTGCACAAGAAGTGTTAAAAATGTTTCGAAGGCAGGCAAAATGCGACGGGTGGCAAAAATGCGAGAAAAAAAAGAAAGAAAGAAAACGCACAAATAAACAAGTCAAGACTGAAACTTTTTCCATGCTGTCCAGTGTTGACAATGGAGCGCAAGAAATATTTCCATTTCGTACTCCAAAAAGGCCCCGCGGGGAGGGTGGGTCATCATGTGCAAAGTGCAGTCAACAAAAAAACACCACCTCCTCCATTTACTCTCCCTTCCCACCACCTGCCCGGGCATTCAATCATAACGACACAAACACGTTGGAACTCACCAAAAATTGATGAGGTGTGGCACACTTGATGGCCCTTACCCAGCACCAGCACCAGCACCACCACCTTTCACCTTCTCCCTGCCGCCTATTTAAAATAAAATTAATTAGCGCCTGCCCGCTTGGTCGGATGACGACGAAAACACACAAAAACAGAAGAAGGAAGCAAAGCAGAGACCAAGTTGGAATTGAAGTGGGAGACGCCGCCGACCATGCGTGGGCCTGTGCCTCATTTTCGTTGGCAAAAGTGTCATCCAAAATTAATTGCTAAACAAATGTCTAATCTTTGCCATTTAAAAAGCGCATAAATCAAGCGCAAATCAAACACTACAGGAAAACACACACAAAACTTCAGAGACACAAGTGAAAGAAACTACAACAAAAAAAAAGACATGACAATTTCTTATGCTGCTGGTAAACGTGGCGCGCAAGTGACTCAATTTTCGGGGACCAGGGCATATGGAAATGGAAATTAAAATTGAAATGAACAGCAAACGAAAGGAAAAGAAGAAAAAACAGAGAGATGTATAAATTTCAAATTGCTTGGCAAGTTTTCAAGCTGGTAATTGGGTGGGGAAACAATTGAGAAATGAGTTGAACAATAAAACGAGGGAAATGATTAAGTTACCAAGTTGTCTGTATAGCTGTTTAAGGGGTTGTTGCAAACGCTGTGTTGCTGAACTAATTTGCTTTCAGTTCATTAAAAAAAATTCCAGACTTGGAATCCGCCCAAATCAAACCGAAACAGTAACCGAAATACATTTTTTTCTAAGTGACCGAAACAAAGTAGACGATTCCATTTCGGTTTTAAGAAATATTAAGAGAGGTAAGAGACGCAACATGGAACTTTTAGCAGGCTCCAGGTCAATAAGTTATGATTGAGGTTCATAACTTTTCCAAAACAAGGCACGCACATCGCCACAAAGGAGGCCTGGTTTACTATGTAGCTATCTCATGAATCACCACGATCTAATGATCAGCAGTCTTTGCCTACTCCCAGTACGGCTGCAGACGCTATAACCGCTTGGGAATCCCAAAGCCAGAGTTATAACAAAAACCAACAACAGCAGCAAACGCCAAGTCACAGAGTCTGTGAGTGTGTTCGTGCCTCACATATCGGCTCTTATGTTTGTTAGTGGATATCAGAATTTCATTCAATATGTTTAGCAAATTTAATCAACTAACGTTAAAGCTCTCATTTCTTTGTCTGGGGTTGTGGACTTTTCGATTGCATCTCATTAAAGCCTCTCCTTCTTTAGAACTTAATAAATGTTTAAATAATAATTGCCTTCATGCTGTCATATACATGATCTTCAAAAAGGGAGATTCAAGCGAACCAGCGAACTACAGAGGTATTTCCTTTTTAAACGAGACCATGAAGACCTTTGCTTCAATACTGCTGAATCGTCTTTCTAACTGGGTCAAAAAGCACGTAATCATCAGCGAATACCAATCTGGATTCAGAGAAGGCTACTCCACTGTTGACAGCACATTTACCTTCACCGCCGTTGCAAAGCAGTACTTGGATATAAAAAAAAACAAGAAAGAAAGTCGGTCAAGCCCGACTATAGCATACTCTGTACCCTTAATTTCGCAGCTCGCATTTGCTCACGAGTTATACGCGCTCATCTCTAAGTTTCACTCTCTCTCTCACACACTAAGATTGCCGTTCAACAGAATGCTGTGGTTATGGGTGGGAGGTGGTGGGGGGTGTTAACTGGCCGTTTTTTGCTCATAACTTGGGTATCGTTCATCCGATCTTTATCATTCCTTCAGCAAATCGATAAATATTTTTGATTACTAGATATCTCTAGAAGGTACAAACCATCTACCATCAAAACTGTCGTCGCATCGGTTCACGCTAGAGCTTTTTGGAAAGCTCTTTTCACGCGCTAACACGTGTTTGATTTATTGTTGTTTGTTTTTAGTCGTTCGTGAGCTATAGCGTCGCAAACATGGAGCAAAATAAAGAGAAAATACGGCATATTTTACAGTACTACTACGATAAAGGCAAAAATGCATCTCATGCTGCCAATAAAATTTGTGCAGTTTATGGACCCGATACAGTTTCCATTTCCACCGCACAACGATGGTTTCAACGTTTTCGTTCTGGTGCAGAGGTGATCGAAGATGCGCCACGGTCCGGAAGGCCTGTCGTCGAAAATTGCGATAAAATCGCTGAATTGATCGAAAGAGACCGGCATAGCAGCAGCCGTAGCATCGGCCAAGAGCTGGGCATGAGTCATCAAACCGTTATAAACCATTTGAAGAAGCTTGGATTCAAAAAGAAGCTCGATGTATGGGTGCCACACGACTTGACGCAAAGAAACATTTTTGCCCGTATGGATGCATGCGAATCGCTTCTGAATCGCAACAAAATCGACCCGTTTTTGAAGCGGATGGTGACTGGCGATGAAAAGTGGGTCACTTACGACAACGTGAAGCGCAAACGGTCGTGATCGAAAAGCGGTGAAGCTGCCCAGACGGTGCCCAAGCCTGGATTGACGGCCAGGAAGGTTCTTCTGTGTGTTTGGTGGGATTGGCAGGAAATCATCCACTATGAGCTGCTCCCCTATGGCCAAACGCTCAATTCGGACCTGTACTGCCAACAACTGGACCGCTTGAATGCAGCACTCATGCAGAAGAGGCCATCTTTGATCAACAGAGGCCGAATTGTCTTCCATCAGGACAACGCCAGGCCACACACATCTTTGGTGACGCGCCAGAAGCTCCGGGAGCTCGGATGGGAGGTTCTTTTGCATCCACCGTATAGTCCGGATCTCGCACCAAGTGATTACCACCTATTTCTGTCCATGGCGAACGAGCTTGGTAGTCGGAAGTTGGCCACAAGAGAGTCCTGTGAAAACTGGCTCTCCGAGTTTTTTGCCAATAGGGAAGCGAGCTTTTATAAGAGGGGCATTATGAAGTTGGCATCTCGTTGGGAACTCGTCATCGAACAAAACGGCGCATATTTGACTTAAATCGCATTATTATAACCAATTTTATGAACAATTGAAAATTCAATAAAAATACCGCAAGACTTTTTTGACAACCTTATATGATGTTTTTTCCGAATTGCGGAGGCGGGAGGGGGCGTGGCACAAATTGAAAATCAATTTGATCTGCCTGCAAGTATAAGAAATATATGCCCCATACATGTCAAACCTCTATCTCTTACCATCTCTGAGATCTGTGCGTTCATACAGAAGGAAGGACAGACAGACAGACGGACATGACTATATCGACTCGGCTGTTGTTGCTGATCAAGAATATATATACTTTATAGGGTCGGAAATGATTCCTTCTCCCTGTTACATACTTTTGCACAAACTTAATATACTCTATGTACCTTCGGTACAGAGTATAAAAACTTGAACTATGATTCCATACGCAAATAATTTGATTAAATATGGCCGGAAAGTTTCATCATAGCCAAATTTTCATGAGAATTTGTCCAAATTATTTGCCTGTGTGAACTTAGCTTTCGACATATGGCTTAATCTCCCATCATAGTAACAAGTCTATTTCACGCAATAAACTAAACAATAATCAGCCGAGTGCAGAGGTGCTGCCAACGTAGTATTTACCTTTCCTGCGGTGTGAGCATGGCGCAAATGGTCGAGTTTAAAATCAAACTACTTGAGACAACCAATTGCACAAAAACCAGCTAGTTGCGAAATCTAGGTGGATTTCGATTTGAGCAAAAACAGGAACATGAGAAAACGACCCTTAGTGCTCTAAGGTCTTTGGTAGGGCCACGAGCTTATTTACATAATTCCTTTAACTGAAAAGCCATCCGTATACAAACATTTTGGCCCTTCAAAACGGGGGGTTGCCTCGATTTGTGGACTTTCGTTGAAGACATTTGTGGAGCCTTTTTTTGAGGACTTTTGTGTTGCCTCTCGTCGACGACTTCTATGGTGCCTTCCTTGAGTTGGACAACTTGTAGTTGTTGTTCAGGCTTCTAATTCCAAAGTCGTTTAAACAAAAACAAGTTTTGTTATCCTTGTTATACCATCATCCAAAAGCAAAAGCTAAAACAAATCATATGTTGATGACTTTCAATGATTTTGTATGATTAAATTTTTGTTTAATTTCTCTGATTCTGAAGTTATATGGTTAGATCGCTTAACGTCAGCATCTGTTTACCAATTGTCACCCCCGCAAAAGTACAAGTATATTTCTACATATAAACACGTTCTCCCCTCCCATCCTCTTGCCTCATTTTCGCTAGCTTTTCTTTCAGTTTTCTGCAGCCGTCGTCACTGCACTTAATTTTCATAATTAAAAAAGTTTACCTTGGCAACCCTCATGCGTGGGGCAGCCTTTACCACCCCCTCCACCCCCCCTTTCCCCCCTCGATCCCCCCACTGGCTACGCATGTTGAGGGCGGCGAAACGTTTTTGTAATTAATTTATGCAAATAATCAGAGAGGGAGAGAGAGAGAGAGAGAGAGTTAGGGGGTGTAGCTGCTGGTGGAGCCAATTGCAGTGGCTGTTCCTGTTCCTGGGCCATGCGTGGCATATTAAAATGAATGACCCGTACACTCCCCTGCTTTAGGATTAAGAGCTGCCACATGCAAACTAGTTTTTATATTTTGTTGTTGTTTTTGGCCAAGTTAAGACAAGGAAATGGAAAAAAATTGTCAAACAAAAGCTGAAGGGGGAGCCGCCTAATGACTTGAGCCCCAATCCCAATCCCAGTTCCCAGTCACCCTCAGTGTGTTCTGTTTCTGGTGGCTCTCACTCATGACTTGACTTTGGGGGAGAAATGTGAAAAACAAAACAAAAACCAAGGGGGAAACTAGCGGTTGTTGGCCCCTTTTTTTTCTGGCTGGAAGAAGCAGCAGGAGCTTCTCCTGGTCCGGGTGTAGTTATCAATTTAATGTACAACATACTCGTACATTCTCCATTTCTCACCTCTAAAGGGAACTTCGTCACACACAAACCAAAAGAGGGGTTATTGCCCCCTACAAAGCTTCTCCCCTACCAAAAAAAAAAAATGGCAAAAAAAAAACAGGGAAGAAGAAGTACTTGAAAGAGTGTTGCACCCAAAAATAAGGAAAAAAAAAAAAACCAACTCTGAAACAGGAGAGGAGGATTATTAAAGTGCGCAGCCAGAAACTGAAACTGAAACATGGACTTGGACATGGGGACTTGGATCAGGGCAATGTTTATTTTGCGTGCCTGGGCACTTAGCGCAATTTCCGCTCAAACGGCAGACAGTGTAACTCTCCCCTTCCTGCCCTCCCTCTCTCTCTGCCGACACGCTTAATGCTTCATTAACAATTTGTTGTTGTTGTTGTTGTTATTCTTGCCTCCCACATGCCTACCTGAAACACCGAGTCCATACCGAGTCCATATCAAATGGCAGTTTAAGTGGCTCAACTCGACATCTTTGCTTGGAAATTTGAGGCAAAAACCGCGCTTCAAAGCAAAACATCAAATGTCAAGCGCAGCCACCGACAAAGCCAAAGCCCTAAAGGCCCAACACAATACAAAAAAAAATAGAAGTAGAAATCCACATGGCAAACAAAGGGCAACCAAAAAATGTGTAAAATCAGGCCTAGCCACAGAAAAGGGCTCATTGTTCTTGACGTAATCAAATACCAATGAAAAGAAAGTTATTCCCTGCCGTTCACAGGCTAATTAAGCAAAGCAGCACAAAACTAGTGTCGAAAAGCTAAAAGCAAAAAAAAAAAACCCTCCCAAACCCCCCCCAAAAACCTACCACAAGCTCTTTGCACACTCAAATTTCAGGATTTGAAAACAAGTTTATCGTACTCAGCAAATGGATTTAAGTGTAAAGTGTGCTTAGTTCTAGCAGATTAAAGTTGATTTTAATTTCATAATGAACTATTTTGAGTATACTGAAATTGCTTATTAAAACTTTTACCTACTTTAAAAACAATCCTACTACAAAAATACACCCAAAAAAAAACAGGCTCGACCGAAGTTTAAATACCCTTGCAGCTTGTATAATTTACATAAATTAAGGTTGAACATTCTTAGCTGAGTTATTTCTTATATTATCAGTACTTTTACCATTTGTTTGACACTTTGTTACGATATATTCATCCGATTTTGACCAAACTCCCCAAAATTGTGTATAAACTGATAATATTCACAAGTGGAAGGTAAAAAGACGCTACCATTGAAAACAAAAAAGTTTTTCTCACTACAACTACTTTTTCAACCGATAGTTCCTATGGCAGCTATATGCTATAGTCATCCGATTTGAATCAAAATTGGTAGTATTGTGTGTTAGCATAAAATATTGATCAGCAACAAGTTTGGCACCGATAGCATTGAAAACAAACAAGTTTTTTTCACTATAACTACTTTTTCGACCGATAGTTCCTATGGCAGCTATATGCTATAGTCATCCGATTTGAATCAAAATTGATAGTATTGTGTGTTAGCATAAAATATTGATCAGTAATAAGTTTGGCAGCAATAGCAATGAAAATAAAAAAGTTTTTGAAACTAAAACTACTTTTTCGACCGATGGTTCCTATGGCAGCTATATGCTATAGTCATCCGATTTGAATCAAAATTGGCAGCATTGTGTGGTAGCATATAATATTGATCAGCAACAAGTTTGGCAGCGATAGCATTGAAAACAAAAAAGTTTTTCTCACTATAACTACTTTTTCGACCGATGGTTCCTATGGCAGCTATATGCTATAGTCATCCGATTTGGATCAAAGTTATCAGAATTATGTGGAAGCGTATAATATTTATTAATAACAAGTTTAGAAGCGATAGCATTGAAAACAAAAAAGTTTTTCATACTAAGACTTTTTTCAGATTTATCTATTGTATGGTACTATATAACTGTCTGATTTTCATTAAACTTGGTAGATAGTCATTAGTTTGACTCAATGAAAAACTAATATATACGTGGTTTGGGCACGTTTGCATTGACAACAAAAAAGTTTTTCTCACTATAACTACTTTTTCGACCGATAGTTCCTATGGCAGCTATATGCTAAAGTTATCCAATTTGAATCAAAATTGGTAGTATTGTGTGTTAGCATATAATATTGATCATTGAAATTATCAAAAAGCATAAAAAAACTTATAAATACCAGGTTTGGGCACATTTGCATTGAAAACAAAAAAGTTTTTCAAACTAGAACTATTTTTTCGACCGCTAGTTCCTATGGCAGCTATATGCTATAGTTATCCGATTTGGTTCAAAGCTATCAGAATTATGTGGAAGCGTATAATATTAATCAATAACAAGTTTAGAATCGATAGCATTGAAAACAATAAAGTTTTTCATACTAAGACTTTTTTCAGATTTATCTTTTGTATGGCAGCGCTATACTATATAATTGTTTGGAAGTCTCAGATCAGTTTCGTTTAATGCTTAAATCAATTCCAATCTATTCTCACATCTACTCGAATCAAAGAATTTCGTTTTGCATATGAGAACTATTCTTTGTCAAGTTAAGGTAAGAACGATCAATTATCTAAAAGATGTTTTGAATGGAACTATAATTATTTTTGTTGAAGAAATTGTAAAGCGAATTAAGTTAAGTTGAGAAAGCTTTCAGTTTTGAACCTTCTTACAATTAAGTTGTAAACGGGTGTTATTCTCGGTTTTTGGGCTTTTATATGCACACGGTTACTATTTACACTATATCAATACAGGTTTTGTTCTCTCCATTTATATAATACTTCACCTTGTTCGTCTCTCTGTCCTTGTTTCGTCTCTGTCCTAAAATACCTTAACGCTAAAATACATTCTTAACAAGGTAAGCTTCACCAGACTACTGTAAAGCACGGTTGATCAACAAGAGCGAGGCCAAAAAGTGAGAGTGCGAAAATAAAGCGCCGTGAATTAGCCAGCGACATGGAGAATGAGTATTAGAGAACAAATTCGCGCTGCCTCTCAATTTTGGGTGGTGCTTAACGATAGTGCCCAAAAAGATACTTTATAGTGCCAGTAGGAAATCACAGTGGTTAGTCGCAAATGTATCCAGAAAGCGTAAGTAAGAGCGAACAGCTGACCAAATGTATCCAGAGAGCGTAAATGAGATCGAACAGCTGACTAATTTCTGACTGAAGCGGTGTCGATTGAGCAATTTTGCAGTTTAGAGACGTTTACTCTCTTGGCCTCAGCTTCGTTGTGCGTTCGGCTCGTGTATGTGTAAATAGTGAAATGTCTTTCGGCCCCTGGGGGGGCCAGGATTCATGAAAATATTCACCTCAGCTGTCTTTCTCATCCAATTGTAACCAAGTGTATTCATCGCTTGATTTCCTTATGGCTTACCCATTTGGTCACTTACTTCTAATTAGATTTCGATCAATTTACCCGCAAACAGCTGTTAGTTGTTGTTACTCCTCGTAAACTAGTTCCAAAAAAAAAAAACCCCAATTGCTCCACTTTTCGCCCTGACTTACTCACAATCCCCCCCCAACTTAAACTCGGCATCTTCTGAGTCACTTGTTTGGCTACTTTCTCGCCAAATGCTGATTTTTTTTTGCCATTGCTCTTGTTGTTGTTTTCCGTTGAGGGACACAACAAGGAAAACACACAACACAAAACAACAAAATCGAAGACCAAATCATGCCAATCACAAAACGAAAGAAAGAAAGCAAAAAAAAATGAACCAAACTGATCCAAACAGACAAAAGAAAAAGTTTGCATAACAAAACAAACGGAACGAAACGACAGAATTGGCCCAGGACAAGTTAATGTTAAATGAGTCTCTTTTGTCCATTGTCATTCATAATTCCCAAATACCTAGATAGGTACTATTTTGGCCACCACCCACCCCAACAACCATCAACCTCTTAAATACTATCGTGTGTGTGTGTGTGTAAAAAGTATTTTCAACTTTTGGCCACATGCTTCATTTATCACAAATTCATTTATCATTTGTCGTCACACAGAATGTGAATGCTGAATGTGTTGAATGTGTGTCGCTTGCAGTACAGGAAGTTGTCGTCCCAGTCGAACCCAAAACTAAGCTACCAAAAAAAAAAAAAAAGAAAAAAATTAAACTGGAGGCAGACGAAGAAAAATGATAAAGCCAGAGGGGGGGAGAAATGCTGGGGGGGGGGGGTCGCCTAGCTCGATAAAAATGTTGGCGGAAAAGCAAAGCCAATAGCAAAATGGCAAAATGAATACTCTTTACAATTTTTGTTTGGCTTATATGAATTGGAAATGAACAACAGAAGTTCTGTAGAGTTGTTTTTTGGTCAAAAAGTTACACCACACTCCACAAGGGAGGCTGGTCGACTGTACAGCTGTTTCATGAACCTCCTGATTCAATCATCAGCAGTCTTTGCCTGTCTTCTACCGCTTGGGAACTCCAAAGGCCAATGACCTGGAGCCTGCTAAAAGTTCTATGATTGTTTTAGAGTTCTTTAAGCCCAAATATGAGGTTTGCCTTAAACAGACTATACAGACAATAATACAGAACTTAAGTGGAAGGTTTTCTATATATCTGTTTCAAGTTACTTTCGGTTCCCACCTAGCATTTGGAAGATAATTTTAACAAGAATCACCTTGGTGACTCTTTTTCCAGCCCTTTTGATGATTAAAAAGATTTTAGTTTCATGTGCGATTTCTGCAAGACTCTCAAATGACTCGAAAATGAGTCGAAACTGATCAGACAAACGGGTTATAAACGACTCTTCATGAAGAGTCGCGGCTAGGGTACCATTTTCTTCCAACAAAAGTATTATTTATGATCAGAAAACGACCGCATTTATGACTATTTTCATCAGACTGAGGACTCGAAAAAGTCTCGAATGTGATCAAAAATTTCATCAAATGCTGGCTGGGTTCTCTCATCAGCAAACTTTGCTATGACTTTAAATGAATGAAAATGAATTTGGCTTGTGCCAAGAAACCAAATAGCTTTTAAGTCGCCGGTCGATGAAGTAAATCACAGCTGATTTACGTCGCTTTATTTTCGCACACCAATTTACTCTCACTTTTTGGGCAAACGCTTATTTAGATCTATGAAATTCTGTAAAAAAATATTACCAAAGTGATAAAGGGACGGCATAAAACCAAAGATTTTGTTTCGTTTCTTGTTTTACAGCTTAGGAATGTGGCCTATTTCACATTTAATAGATTCATTGTCGCTGAAAAAAAATGGAGTATTTCAATAGTGGCTTCTAAGCTCCTATGCTTTTCGCTTGCACAAACTAGCACACTGAAGACGTGGAACTGAGCAGAGAGCTACCTTACGACAGGCTAACGTTGACGACCGAACTCAAACAGCCAAAGTCAAATGTAAAATCGAGTGTAAAATCGAAAATCCACATCGAAAATCCACTTTAAAATGACGCATCTATGCGTTCTAGGGTCTTTGGTATTACTGTAGGTCGAAATCTATCCTCACTCCCCAATTAAAGTACCAGAACCAGGAGAGAACTTTAAGAACATATTCGAGCTGAAATAATTCGTGTTTTTCGTTGCCCACTTTTTGGAGCTTGCATTGTATATGTATATTGTTCTTAACCCAAGATATTTTGTACTTCGTTTTGACTGTAGGTACGAAAAGTTAGTTCTTATTTCAATAATTTTATGTTTTTCGATAGTACAATGTTTCGTACTTAATTTAAGTACACTTGGCCCTCGCTTAACACGGGGGTTACGTTCCAAGAAAAACTCGTGTTAAGTGAAATCGTGTTAAACGAAACATGGATTCAATACAAATTAAGGGGTTACGTTCCTGAAATTTAAAATTGGCAACAAAAAAGTTTTTTATTGTTCGAGTTTGGTCTGTTTCTATTAAAGTTTCATACATTTGCTCAAAATAAACCAAAAGTTACTATGTATATGCCTTAAATATATGTATAACATTCATATTTTCAAAATTAAAAGTTCGTATTAAACTAAAAAAGTTACTTCATATAATTAACAGGTTAAACTTTCTAAAAACTCAAAAATGTTAAAAAGTAAGAAGATCATATGTTTCTATACATATCAAAATTTTAATTGCATTTGGTGGAATTTATGGCATGTTTTCTTTTTTGGTGGCTCCTTATCAAAAAATAAGTCATTTTCGATTGTTTAATGGCTTTTAAAGCTTCTTTATAGCTCTCCTTACAAGGCAAAAGTATTTTTTCCAACTCTCACTTTAACTTAAGTCGTCGTTCGATGACCGAAACTGAATTTAATAATCACGATTCCAAGCTGCTAGCATATGCGAATCCTTCTTGGAGCTTTTCTATCGTTAAACTAATCGGATCGGTTTCTTCAGAGCTGCTGTCATCTGATTTCGAATTGTTTGCTTCATTCACAGCAATCTCAAACAATGATTCGTCATTAATTTCTTCATCTTCAAACAACTCTTGCAAATCATCATTTGCCATGTCGTCGAAACCTTCACATTCAATCAAGGGAGCAAGGTCCAATATATCCTGGAATCCACGTTTTGGCACTTCTATTTCATGGCTTTTAACAACCTCTGGCCATAATTTCCTCCAGCATCTATTTAATGTTGACACCTTAATCTCTTTTAAAGATGTTTACCAACTCAAGGCTATCTTTAACAGAAAATTTCTTCCAAGCATTGGTTACATCTATGGAGTCAGTTTCAGTTGTATCCAAAATCCAGCGTATAGAGCGCCTGATGTAATATGTCTTGAAAGTGTAAATTATACCCTGATCCATTGGCTGCAGAAGTGATGTTGTATTAGGTGGAAGAAATTTTATTTTGACATTCGGATGGGTTAAATCTTTTGGATGTCCTGGGGCATTGTCAAATAATAATAGTGCTTTAAAGTGTAAATTCTTTTTTTTTTAAATATTTTTCAACCTCAGGTACAAAACAATTCAAGAACCAGTCTTTAAATAATTCTGCAGTTACCCAATCTTTGGAATTTGCTTTCCAGTAAACGGGTAATTTGCTCCTGGTCTATCCCTTTAAGCGCACGGGGATTGGAAGACTTATAAACAAGCATTGACTTTACTTGAAAGTCGCCTGATGCATTACTACACAGCAAAAGTGTAAGACGATCTTTTTGTGCCTTAAAGCCGGGAGCTACTTTTTCATTCTTTGATAAAAAAGTAAGATTTGGCATTTTTTTCCAGCAAAGTCCAGTTTCATCCGCATTGAAAACTTGGTCGGGCAGGAATTCCTCTTCTTTAATGAACCCCTGAATTTCTTCTGGGTATGTGGTAGCAGCTCCATCATCGGCCGATGCCGCTTCGCCCTTAAATTTGAGGCTATGAAGAGAACCTATGGAGAACCTTTTTTTAAATTTCTCGAACCATCCATTACTAGCAACGAAATTTATGCTGGAAGAGGGCTCTCCATTTTGCTCGAGCAGTCCATAAGTCCTGACTGACTTTTCCTGAATGATCCGCTGGCTTAAAGGGATCTTTTTTTCGTAGCTATCGTCAATCCAAATGCTAAGTGCTCTTTCCATTTTCTCCAAAATTGGTGCACGTGCTCTACTGGTAAATTTTGTAGATATAGATGACCCAATGCTTCCTGCACGTCGTATTTCAGTTTCATTCTTTTTGATAGTGCGAACTGTTGCCTCATTTAAATCAAGTCTTCTTGCAATTTCCGTGGCAGTTTGCCCATTGTCTAAGCGGTTTAGAATTTGTATTTTTGTTTCTATAGAAATGACTTTCCGTTTTAAAGGAGCTCTGTTCTTTCTTTCTGACATTGTAAAAGCTGAAATTTATATATTTTATTCATTATCTTTTTGATTTAATCAAGCTGTACCACCTTTTTAATTACCACAAAATCTTTGATTTTTTATTTACGCGTCTGCAAAGCTCCAGATTTTTTCACCTACTAGAACACTCTGACATCTGACAGCTCAAATGTGGGATTTCCCTTTTTCTACAAGCACCCCATGCGTATGATACAATCACAAAGGCACAAACGCATTAATTGGCAGGGAAAAAAAAATATCGATATTTTGCAATCGTGTAAGAACAAGGTTTTCAGCGTGTTAAAAGGGGGAAGGGAGCAATTTTGTAACCGTGTAAGACCGAGTTCGTGCTAAAAGAGTCCGTGTTAAGCGAGGGCCAAGTGTACATTCGAAAACAAAACATATTTGAAATTTTAAGTACAAAACGGCTTAAATTCTATCCCCATCGTCTGTATAGCTATTTTCAGGGTCTTTTATGATTCACTACAAGCCGGCTAGAACATCATAATTGAAAATAGTGTAGGGATTTACTATATATATATATACAAGCGCTTGTAAGCGACACTTCGTCGCATATGTACATTAAAAACATTTTAATCCAAGTCCACCAAACATCAGCTCTCATGTGAAACAAGAGATCTCTTGTTAACTCTGAGAAAACAGCGCATGTCGAACCGCTGAGTAGACAAACTCTTTGTCCACTTTGCCAGCGCACATGTTTACGTACATGTATATGCCATCGCTTCAGTCACAAGATAAGGCCTTTGTCAGCTTAAGTCAGTAGAGTTTTCATCATTCTTGTGGCAGGGTCCTTAAACACATTCGCAACAACAATAACAAAATGTTATATCATTTAGAAACATATATTTACAATAGTTTAAGCAGCTTTTATTTAGTGAATAAAAGTCATTTGTTGAATCGAACTTTAATTCATTTAATCACTTATTCAACTCCTGACTGTATTCAATTGTTATCATACACTTACTTTTGATTGTATTCACTAATCATTCAATGTATTTGACAAGCTCTTTGCTTCGCCTGGCAAATTTATCACAAAGTTATTCTGCTCTCTCTCTCTCTCTCTCTTTCCCCTGAACCTCCTAGGAAAAAGGTCAGGAAAAGCAAAACACGCACACACACACATAGATACAGGGCAGGGAAAGAAGTATTTCCCCAAAACGAAACGAAGCGAAAATAAAATTTCCAGCTAATGACAAAAATTTCCGGTTTCAACGAAGACAACTTTGTTGTTGTTGTTGTTGTTTTTGTTGTTGCTGCAGGAAAAGACTCCGTGCCAAAAGTGAAAGTGTTGAGACACAATTTTTAAAGAGTCTGAAAATCAAATCATATTTTCTGAAACACCCACTGAAAGCATTTAAAAACCATTTAGTTAATTAGCCAGCACTTCTACAAAACCCCTTTTTCAATTTGTTGCGCATGCGTTAAACGTTTGACGGCACATTTAGCCGTCGTCGCGTTTTCAGGCAATTGGAATTTGAAGTGCCCAAGTTAGTGCAAAAGGTAGATGGAAAAGAGGTTAATGCATATTACCAACCAATCAGCCAAGCCAAACATTAGGTAATCCAAGCGAAACCAAGACAGTTTCGTTCTAGGTTTATGAATTTAAATTGGTTTTCCATGAAATTTTCAACAAAAAAAAAAAATCTAAGAAAAGATTCCAGAAATCTTTGGCATGACCACAGCACATAAAGTGTTGAAAAGTGAGAGATTAATAAGCATTTTAAGTAATGCCTAACAATTGAGAGTAAATTCTTTCAAGGAATTTCAATTTGTAGTCTTTGGAATTGCAGATGTATTGATATTTTATGTGTTAAGGTATTTTTCAGACATATAAAATGGACGAGACAGACAGACAGATAGAAAAAACCGTATCGGAAAACCGTGGGGAGACAAACCGTATCAAGACAATGTAAATAGAAAAGCGTGTAAATAGTATGTAAATACTAACCGAATACTATAAAAACCGAAAACCCGAAAAAACGCTCGTTTACAAATTAACTTCAAGGCATCGCAAAGTCTTGGAAGCTCTATAACTATTCCCAAACAGGTCAAAAACTACACGGTTGCTACTTTTATAAATGGTTTGAGATCATTTTAAAGTTACTTTAAAATGGGTTCAAAAATAGTTATAAATTATAATAATGAGGTATGAGCCAGTACTGAAACGATTCAAAGTAGATTAAGAATAGGTTCAGAATAGGTTCAAACTAGGGATTTAATTGAAATGGAACTTTTTATACTCTGTAGCGAAGGTACATAGAGTATATTAAGTTTGTGCAAAAGTATGTAACAGGGAGAAGGAATCGTTTCCGACCCTATAAAGTATATATATTCTTGATCAGCATCAACAGCCGATTCGATATAGCCATGTCCGTCTGTCCGTCTGTCTGTCCGTCCGTATGAACGAAGAGATCTCAGAGATGGTAAGAGATAGAGGTTTGACATGTATGGGGCATATATTTCTTATACTTGCAGGCAGATCAAGTTTATTTTCAATTTTCGCCACGCCCCCTCCCGCCCCCGCAATTTGGAAAAAACGTCATAATTCCTACAGTTTTGAAGATAGATCGTTCGTACCTTCTAGAGATACCTTGTAAACAAAATAATTTATCGATTTGCTGAAGGAATAATAAAGATCGGATGAACGATACTCAAGTTATGAGCAAAAAACGGCCAGTAAACACCCCACACCACCCCACCCACCACCGCAGCTTTCTATTGAACGGCAATCTTAGTGAGAGAGAGAGAGAGAGAGAGAGTGAAACCTAGAGATGAGCGCGTATAACTCGTGAGCAAATGCGAGCTGCGACGTAAAGGGTACAGAGTATGTTATAGTCGGGCTTGACCGACTTTCTTTCTTGTTTAGCTATGACAACTTCAAGGACTCACAAGTAACTCCATACCTAACATAAGAATGGATCACTTGTTATTAAGCCTTAAGTCATATATTTGTTCAGAATTTATTAGAGATTAAAACCATAACCGAAACTTTCTTCTTCTTTTCTTTTAACCGCAACCCAATAACCTTTATTAACATAACCGGTTATCAGTACCGAAACAGACAGAAATATATGGGTTAATTTTGGTTTTTCCTTTACTAGTAAAAACTTTCGATAAACCTAAATTTATTTAATGTATGTACAATACGACGTTCCTTTCTCCATACGATTTTCAACATGTGAAGTTCGAAAGTAACGAAAATCCAAAATCAGATATTTTAAGTAAAGCCAATTTCCCCTTGATATGTCTTTTAACTATCAATGTAGTAGGCAGAGACCATATTCAACGCAGGTATGGTCTAATCTACAATGACCATTTTACATACATACATTGCGCCGCACTGTTGCTAACGTGGACCAAGGGGAAGAAAGCGAACAAGAAAGAGAAAGTGCAGCTAACCAAAATCTTTACCTTGCCTCATCTTTCCTTATACATATGGAATATTACACTGCCAATTTGTTCGTATGAAAACGTAGGTATTCACACATTTAGTTATTGTTTGCGCGATCGCCTTTTTTAAGTTACTCTCTTCCACTGAATGTGAATGAAATAGAAAGCCTTAAACATGCTTATGTATGTTGACAGCTTTTAAGCGTGGCGCCGGTAACTTGACAGTGGATGGAAGAGAGGAATGAACAAATTTTATTCGCTTTTCGACTCTTCATAAATTTGCTTGTGGACACTTCTGTTACTTCAACACCTAAAGGTAGATTAAAAATAGATTCAAAATAGGTTTTTAACTTAAATGGAACCTTATCTGAGCTAAAATAAATGTAAAAATTTGTTGAGTATTCCAATTACATATAACATTTTGTTCCAAAGAAATGGCTTTTCTAGTTAAAACCTTTTTTCATCAACATTTGGTTTCAATTATCATATACATGTTAGGCCCAAGAGTTTAGCTAGTTAACAAAAACATATTTGCATCAAGTTGTTAAATGGTTTTTGTGAAAGAAAGAAATGGTACAATTTCTTACTCTTTCACTCTGCAAATATGAGTCAGGCATTTTGTGTATGCCATATATCAATAAATATCTATATTTGCTTGCACAACCAAAATGCATCTCTGGCACCATAATTCACCTGAAAAGTCAGATGACAAAAGGCCGCAGCAACAGCAGCAACAGCAGCAGCAGCGGCAGATAAACCTGGAAAAATGAAAAGAACAAAATGTGGTCTGGCCGCTGCTTATCGTTTTCTCACTTTTCCGCTTTCCTCTTAACACACACACACACACACACACACACACTCAGACAGACACTCAGGCAGTCGCACTTTACTCATCGAACCATTCAAATTTAAATCAATTTGATTCTGATTAGCCACACACGCAGTTCGAACCTTTTTTGTCGCCATGGTGCGTTTGTTGTCGTTGTTGCTGTTGTTGTATTGTTCTTTTCTGTTTTTGTTTGTACCTACAACTAGTAAATAAATTAGTTTTTATTATGGAGAAACAGGTTTCTCTGCTCTGTGTGTGTTTGTGTGGAGGGACTCTGCCTGTGGCACGCAGGTTAAAAATTCTTCACAGTTCGCTGACAGAACCTGTTTAGGAGTTCGACTCCCAGTCCCAGTCCCAGAGTCCGGTATTCCGGTTCTTTGCTCGCTTTCTTAACACTTTTCATGATTTGAATTTTCAAGTTGTAAAATCAATTAAATCGATGGCAAACGAAGGGTTTGCTCTTCCCAACAAAATGAAAAGGAAAAAAAAAAAGAAAGATGATTCAATGCCGCGCCACGCCGCTCCGCTCTGTTTGCTATTTGCTTTATGCGCCGTGTCTAATGACAGTTTTGTGGTCATTATGTGAAATATATAGCCTCCAAAAAACAAATGACTACATACATACACATACATATGTACGCACTGGAGATATGGCTAACGCCCATTTGTGCCAATTTCGAATGAATTTGAAAGGACAAATTTGCAATTAAATTTAGACCATAAATTAAATGGCGTCAGGTTCAAAATAAAAAAAAAGAGCCAGAGAACGAACTTGAAATGCTCTGCTCAAATAGAAGACAAAACGAGGCAACTGAGGGTTTGTTTGGAAGCACCAGACCTTCTTATTACCGAGTAAACAAACATACAATTTCTGCAAATAAAAGTTTTTTGACAAATAATTTGCACAAATTTTCAATAATTCTAGGAAAGAAACTTCCAAACCAGTTTGTGTAAACCACATTTTTTTGTCATTTATTTTGTTATAATTTATTTGCCTAGATTGGGCAAATAAAAAATTTGTTGGCAAATAATTAGTTTCTTGAACTTGAAATGCTCTGTGCACATAGAAGACAAGGCGAGGCAACCGAGGGCCTGCCTTGAGGCACCAGCACTTTTTATTTAAAAAAAAAACGTAAAATTTTAAGCAAACAAAAGTTTTTTGACAAATAAGAAATTTGCACAAAGTTTCAATAATTCAAGGCAACCAACTTGCAAACCAATTTGTGTCAGCAACATTTTTTTGTCATATATTTTGTTCTAGTTTGAGTTCAAAATGAATTATAAATTAATTTATTTGCCTATCTAGCCTTTAAACAAACATAAAATATCTCCAAACAAAAGTTTTTTGACAAATAATTTGCACAAAATTGTTGCATAATAGGAAACAAACTTACAAACCAATTTGTGTAAGCAACATGTTTTGCCATATATTTCGTTCCAATTTATTTACCTAGCTTGGGCAAATAAAAAATTTGTTGGCAAATAATTAGTTTCAATATGACTTCAAAAACTTCTTAAATTCCAAAATATGGTCCAAAGCCATTTGCTTATTTTGAATTTTAAAACTAAAAAGTTTAAAGAATTTTCAATAATTAAAGGGCACAAACTTGCAAAGCAATTTGTGCAAAAAATATTAGCTGACATGGCAAATAATTAGATTCTTGAACTTGAAATGCTCTGCTGAAGTAGAAGACAAGGCGAGGCAACTGAGGGCCTGCCTTGAGGCACCAGCCCTTTTTATTTAAAAAAAACGTAACATTTTAAGCAAACAAAAGTTTTTGGACAAATAAAAAATTTGCACAAAGTTTCAATAATTCAAGGCAATCAACTTGTCAACCAATTTGTGTCAGCAACATTTGATTGCCTTATATATTGGTCCAGTTTGAGTTCAAAATGAATTATAAATTAATTTATTTGCCTGTCTAGCCTTTAAACAAACATAAAATATCTCCAAACAAAAGTTTTTTGACAAATAATTTGCACTAAGTTTCAATAATTCAAGGCAACCAACTTGCAAACCAATTTGTGTCAGCAACATTTGTTTGCCATATATTTTGTTCCAATTTATTTACCTAGCTTGGGCAAATAAAAAATTTGTTGGCAAATAATTAGTTTCAATATGACTTCAAAAACTTCTTAAATTCCAAAATATGGTCCAAAGCCATTTGCTTATTTTGAATATTAAAACTAAAAAGTTTAAAGAATTTTCAACAATAAAATTTGCAAAGCAATTTGTGCAAACAATATTAGCTGACAAACAATTTGTTTTATTTCAAGTTAAATTCTAATCAAATTGAACAATGTAACTTAAAAAATAGAACCCAGCAAGGGCAAACAAATTTGTGCAAATAAAAATTAGCTCACAAATAATTTGTGATTAGATAACTTATGCAAAGTTTCCACAGGCAAATAGTTTGCCCAACTTTTAATGAAAATTTGGCTAAATAGACCCAACTAGGGAACTTTTCGAACATATTTGATAAAATTATTTACATATGGAACCATAGTTTATAAAGCGCATAAACTTGCAAAGCAATTTGTGCAAACAATATTAGCTGACAAACAATTTGTTTTATTTCAAGTTTAATTCTAATTAAATTGAACAATGTAACTCAAAAGCAGCAAACAAATTTGTGCAAATAAAAATTGGCTCACAAATAATTAGTGACTACAGTTTGCCCAATTTATGATGAAAATTTGGCTAAATAGTCCAAACTAGGGAACTTTTCGAACATATTTGATCAAATTATAAAACCATAGTTATAGTTTTGACTCCAAAGCCGAATTTATATCAAAATTTGGGCAAACTATTTGCCATTTAAGATACCTCGAAAAGTTAGTCAAGCAAACCAGCGTTTGCAAACATATCATTTTTTACATTTCAAGATTAAAACTGATCAAATTATAAAATTTACATTATTTAAAGGCAACCAAACTAACAAACCAATATGTGCAAAATAGTTTTTGGCAAATAATTTGTTTCATTTTGAGTTTAAAATTAAAATTGAACTAAATACCACCCAGTGTGAGCAAAGAAAGTTGTTCCTAAATAATTTGATTGATGACTTGAGTTAAGGCTCCTCAAACTTTAATAAAAGTTTGGCTAAATCGGCCAAATTAGGGAACTCTAAGGCCGAATCTTATTAAATAACTTACGTATGGAACCATAGTTTTAGTTTTGGGTTCAGTCAAATCTGCAATTAAATTTTCATAAAAATTTCGGCAAATTATTTACCCTCAAAAAGTAAGTCAAGCAAACAAGCGTTTGCAGACATTCATTTGATACGTTTCTAGATTAAAACTGATCAAATTATAAAATTCACAATTTTTAAAGCCTACAAAACGTACAAACCAGTTTGTGCAAAATAGTTTTTGGCAAATAATTTGTTTCATTTTGAGTTTAAAATTATTGAAATTAACTAAATACCAACCAGCGTGGGCAAAAAAAAATTGTTCCCAAATAGTTTGTTCGATGACAGGCAAATAGTTTGCCCAAACTTTAATAAAAGTTTAGATAGGGAACTTTTCGGTCATATTTGATCAAATAATTTACGTATGGAACCATGCATAGGCAAACAAATTTGTGCAAATAAAAATTTGGTCATCAAAAACGTTTCACAGGCAAATAATTTGCCGAAGATTTAGAGATCAAAAGAACTTTTCCGACATACTAATTTATTAGTTTAAAGTTCTGCCAACTCTGCAATCATGACTATTTAGTCAAATTTTCATCAAAATTTGGGCAAATTACTTGCCTGTGGGACCTTAGCTTTATAAAGTTCAAGAATTAAGTCCACACAGCACAGAAGCGGTTGACAACTAGTAAACAGAATCATGTCTTAAATGTTCTAATAAATAATTTATTTGACTCCGAGTGTAGAACTGTTTGAATTATAATTTGTAACAATTGGACACGAGCTTGGGCCAAACAAATTTGTTGACAAATAATTTCTATCATTATACAAAAATTTGGACACACAAAAGTTTGCTTCTGAGTTTAGAACTGGGCCAACCAAATTTGTTGACAAATAATTTCTATCATTATAAAAATATTTGGACAAACAAAAGTTTGTTTAGAAAACAAATTCAGGCAAAAAGTTACCAAATAATTTATGTAATTTGAAGTTTGAGCTTGGGGAACCCAAAATTTTGTTGACATATAATTTCTTTCATTATGAGCAAACTATATACAAAGTTAGTTAAAGGCAACAAACGTTTGAGCCAAACAAATTAATTGACAAATTTCTTAACAATTAAGCCACAAAAAAAAATTTGGCAAATTTTGTTTATTTTCATAAGCAGATCAAATTGAAAACAATCAAATTACAAACAAAATGTTTAAGCAAACAAATTCGAGAGAAGTAAGCAATCAATTTGTGAATTTAAAACTAAACAAATTCAAAAAAAGTAATTAAAAAAAAACAAGTTTGTCATTGAAATTAGTAAATATCATATATGGTTCACCTGTAACCTTGCTTAAGTGAGGAACTTGGTTAGTTTGCGATAGCGAAAGCTAACTAAGATGAGAACAGAATAAGGTTAGGTGGAAAATTTACAAAACTGTATAATAAGTGTGCCTCGAAATAGCTATACAGACAACCTGGTTTCGTTTTATTTGCCGCTTTGTTGTAGTAGAAACTAAATCAAAAAAAAAATATATAAAATTAGACAAGTTTCTTTTGAACAACTTTTCCCTCTGATACCGAGTATCCCTTGTAAAATTTCAGTTGCTCACAAGTTTTTGCCCTTTATCTTATCTTAAACATGCGGGGTATGCCCCAAGTCAACTCTTTTACCCTTTCTCAGTTAAACTCTTTTGGCAAAAAGAAATTTTTAACTCGAACTCGATTTGATAATGGGCATGTCGCCCCTGGGCTCACACTATATAATCATCATCTACATACAAACATACAAACATACAGACATATATTTGGTTTGTATGCTATTCTGAGGCCTATATAAATGATGATGTTGCTCATTTCGATTGTTGTTATTGGTACTATGTGGGCTGCTGCTGTTGCTTTTGTTGTTGAAATGCCGCTCTGATAAATGAGTTTTGGCTTTTTTGTTGAAACGACGTGGGAAAATCAGGCATAGATTTACATGAACACACACAAATGTGAAGATGTGAAGATGAAGATGGGCACCTTGAGACCGTCTAGACTATACTAAAAAGTCGCAAAACTTTAATTTCTAGTGATTGATTTTTTGATTTTTGGCTATTTTTGTTAGAAAATTGCAGTAAACGAGGCAAACTTTCTGATACAAAAGCATCTCAAAAACTTGCAGCTGGAGTAAGAACAACAATACACAACGAGTATCTTAAATATACAAAAAGCCAAGAACTAGCCATACGGCAAACTTTTGCACCGTCTGTGCCAAAGAGACCAAAAGCTACACCCAAGAGCAAACAACATCAGAGTCTCAGAGTGGTGGCGGCGCCTCCGATGCTGCAGATGACAACAGGTGGCCGTGTGCTTACTTACTTACCTGTCTGTTTATGTTTTATGCTGCCGAAAATGATGTTGAATTTCCCTGGGAGCAGCTGTGTTTTCGTTCCGTTGGAATGCAACAACCAATCCGCCAAAGTTGCCTGCAACGGAAAAGGAACAAGCAGCAGACGCCAAAGGCAAATTGTTAGCATAAAATATATAAATGGGGGAAAAAATAAAAATGAAAAACCGCAAATTAACAGACATTTCTACAGAGAATTGCAAAATAACCAAGGCCTGGCTAATTTAATACCAAAATTTACGACTCTTTTGACTCATCAACGGTCTTTTCGGTTAAACCGCACGAACCACACGCCATTGTTTTTTACATGCTCAGTCGCTGAAAGGCGACCAGTTTTTGGATTGTCGAAAATTTCTAGAGTTGTCTTCAGCACGAAATTGCATTTAAATTGCACGAATGCTTAAATAATTAGCAAAAATATTAAGAAAACATCAAAAAAAAAAAGCAAACAACCACCAGAAAATACAATCATTACCGAGAACAATTACCGAAAAATCTTAATTATACACAACTTACAAACATTACGAAACAAAAACCTACAAAAATTTTTAAGTATGCAAATTGGAAAATCTTACAAAACTAAATACCTACACTGGGAGAAAAAAATCAATCTAAAACCAAGATTAACAAAGATGTGTAGAAACGTCAAAGCTAAACGAAACGTGTTGCGCCCAGCTAAATTGCACACGCAAGATGTAGCTACCCCTAACGTGTAGGATTTCAATATCTAAACGTCGCATGTAGAAAAGCTAAATGCTGCGTGGGCAAATGCAAAATCTACACGACATAAGAAAATCAGCTTATTTCCAAATAACTTGTGCCGTTTTTCATGCAGCAATCTGAATACCACACGAACGTGTAGGTTTTCTACACGCGGCGTGTGGATATTGAAATCCTACACGAGCGTGTGTACATTCTAAACGAAAAATGTAACTCTAAATCAGTACAGAATTCTTACATTTTTCGTTTAGAAAACTGATCTCCACACGCGACGTGTAGGATTTCTATACAAACGTTTAGAATTACAAATGCTAAATGCTACATGTTGGAAATCTACACGAAACGTGTGCAAATTTCAGTCCCGTATATAAATGATCAGAGCACTGAATTCGAACTTAAGGAAAATTGGTGTATGTTTTCAATACAAGTACATCTTACTCAATACAAGTAACACATTAGATGCCTTGCCTCAGAGGCGCTGCTTAGCTCAGCCGTCTAAGGCGTCGTTTCAACCGTGTTTTTCAGTCCAAGGGCCCCGAGTTCAAATCACACCAGAGTAAGTAAAAAAAAAACGTGGTTTTTTAACCCATAACGATTGTGTAGCTTTTCTGCACGCCGCTTTTAGAAATGAAAAAAACTAAAGCTACACGTAACGTGTAGGATTTCAATATCTAAACGCGGCGTGCAGAAAAGCTACACAAACGTTATGGATTGAAAATCCCGATCAAAACGTGTAGAAATCTCACATTATCGTGTAGCTTTTGCATATTTGTTTTCTCTGTGTAATCTTGAAACGAGACGAAATGGTGTCAGAATTCGACAGAGACAAGATAATCTTAACCCAAGATTATATTCTCAATTTAAATCTTAATCCTCGATTATACTCGACTTTAAGATGAAACAATCTCATTTGTATACCATTGAAAAGGGTATTATAATTTCGCCCAGAAGTTTGCAACGCATAAAAATATTCATTTCCGACCCCATAAACTATATATAAGGTTGTCAAAAAAGTCTTGCGGTATTTTTATTGAATTTTCAATTGTTAATAAAATTGGTTATAATAATGCGACTTAAGTCAAATATGCGCCGTTTGGTTCGATGACGAGTTCCCAACGAGATGCCAACTTCATAATGCCCCTCTTATAGAAGCTCGCTTCCCTATTGGCAAAAAACTCGGAGAGCCAATTTTAACAGGACTCTCTTGTGGCCAACTTCCGACTACCATGCTCGTTCGCCATGGACAGAAATAGGTGGTAATCACTTGGTGCGAGATCCGGACTATACGGTGGATGCAAAAGAACCTCCCATCCGAGCTCCCGGAGCTTCTGGCGCGTCACCAAAGATGTGTGTGGCCTGGCGTTGTCCTGATGGAAGACAATTCGGCCTCTGTTGATCAAAGATGGCCTCTTCTGCATGAGTGCTGCATTCAAGCGGTCCAGTTGTTGGCAGTACAGGTCCGAATTGAGCGTTTGGCTATAGGGAAGCAGCTCATAGTGGATGATTCCCTGCCAATCCCACCAAACACACAGAAGAACCTTCCTGGCCGTCAATCCAGGCTTGGCCACCGTCTGGGCAGCTTCACCGCTTTTCGACCACGACCGTTTGCGCTTCACGTTGTCGTAAGTGACCCACTTTTCATCGCCAGTCACCATCCGCTTCAAAAACGGGTCGATTTTGTTGCGATTCAGAAGCGATTCGTATGCATCCATACGGGCAAAAATGTTTATTTGCGTCAAGTCGTGTGGCACTCATACATCGAGCTTCTTTTTGAATCCAAGCTTCTTCAAATGGTTTATAACGGTTTGATGACTCATGCCCAGCTCTTGGCCGATGCTACGGCTGCTACTATGCCGGTCTCTTTCGATCAATTCAGCGATTTTATCGCATTTTTCGACGACAGGCCTTCTGGACCGTGGCGCATCTTCGATCACCTCTGCACCAGAACGAAAACGTTGAAACCATCGTTGTGCGGTGGAAATGGAAACTGTATCGGGTCCATAAACTGCACAAATTTTATTGGCAGCATGAGATGCATTTTTGCCTTTATTGTAGTAGTACTGTAAAATATGCCGTATTTTCTCTTTATTTTGCTCCATGTTTGCGACGCTATAACTCACGAACGACTAAAAACAAACAACAATAAATCAAACACGTGTTAGCGCGTGAAAAGAGCTTTCCAAAAAGCTCTAGCGTGAACCGATGCGACGAATACAACTAGAACTACGCGCTTGCAAAGACAAGCTTGCGGAAATACCGCAAGACTTTTTTGCGGTATCTTATATAATATATTCTTGATCAGGGCGACGCGCTGAGTCGAATGAGCTTTGTCCGTCCGTCTGTCTGTCTGTCTGTATGTCTGTCTGTCCGTCTGAATGTCCGTCCGTTAAAGCTATCGATCTGAAATTTTGCACAGAGTTTTCTTTTTACTGCACGCTGCTAATATCGGATCGGATGACTATATCTAATAGCTGCCATAGGAACCATCGGTCAAAAAACGGGTCTTAGTGAGAAAAACTTTTTTGTTTTCAATATTAGCGGCCTTAAACTCGGCCATTATTAATATTATATGGTTTTAAACAGATTTACAAATTTTGGTCAAGATCGGATGACTATATCTTATAGCTGCCATAGGACCGATCGGTCGGAAAATGGGTCTTAGTGAAAAAAACTTTTTTGTTTTCAAGTAAATCGTTCTTAAAGTCGGTTATTCTTAACATTAAACGCTTTTAAACTGATTTGAAAAAGTTGATCGACATCGGATGACTATATTTTAAAGCTGTCATAGGACCGAATAGTCAAAAAATGGGTCTTACTGAGAAAAACTTTTTTGTTTTCAATGTTAGCGTCCTTAAACTCGGCGATTATTCATTTTATATGCTTTCAAACAGATTTGCAAATTTGGGTCAAGATCGGATGACTACATCTTATAGCTGCCATAGGACCGATCGGTCGGAAAATGGGTCTTTGTGAAAAAACTTTTTTGTTTTCAATTTTAGCGTTCTCAAACTCGTCTGTTATTAATATTATATGCTTTCAAACAGATTTGCAAACGTTGGTCAAAATCGGATGACTATATCTTAAGGCTGCCATAGGAGTTATCGGTCGGAAACTGAGTCTTAGTGAGAAAAAACTTTTCTGTTTTAAATTTTATCTTTCTTAAACTCCGCGTTTGTTAATTTGATATGTTTTCAAAAAGATTCGAGAAATTTGGTCGAAATCAGATGTTTAATCTATCGGAAAATGGGCTTTAGTTACAAAATATATGATTTTTTTTGTCAGCGTTCTTAAACTCTGTCATTTCAAAAACTGCATTTGCAAGGGTATAAGAACTTCGGCACAGACGAAGTTAGCTTGGCCTTCTCGTTTAATATGAAATTAAAAGACAAAAAATAAATTAAGCATTTTTATACTCTGTACCGAAGGTACATAGAGTATATTAAGTTTGTGCAAAAGTATGTAACAGGGAGAACGAATCATTTCCGACCCTATAAAGTATATATATTCTTGATCAGCATCAACAGCCGAGTCGATATAGCCATGTCCGTCCGTCCGTCCGTCCGTCCGTCCGTCCGTCCGTCCGTCCGTCCGTCCGTCCGTCCGTCCGTCCGTCCGTCCGTATGAACGAAGAGATCTCAGAGATGGTAAGAGATAGAGGTTTGACATGTATGGGGCATATATTTCTTATACTTGCAGGCAGATCAAGTTTATTTTCAATTTTTGCCACGCCCCCTCCCGCCCCCGCAATTTGGAAAAAACGTCATATCTCCTACAGTTTTGAAGATAGATCGTTCGTACCTTCTAGAGATACCTTGTAAATAAAATTATTTATCGATTTGCTGAAGGAATGATAAAGATCGGATGAACGATACTCAAGTTATGAGCAAAAAACGGCCAATAAACACCCAGCACCACCCCACCCACCACCGCAGCATTCTATTGAACGTCAATCTTAGTGAGAGAGAGAGAGAGAGAGAGAGAGAGAGTGAAACTTAGAGATGAGCGCGTATAACTCGTGAGCAAATGCGAGCTGAGACGTTAAGGGTACAGAGTATGTTATAGTCGGGCTTGACCGACCTTCTTTCTTGTTTATATTTACGTGATGGGTGGTATAGTTAGTTGTTTACGTTATTAACATTTTCTTCTTATTGAAAAACTTATATAAATTGTAAATTATTAATCCGCCGATACTGGGACTTGAGCTGAGTACCTTCTGCGCACTGAAAGACTAACACCACCGATTTACCATCACGAGCAGAGATTTTCGCAGCCTAAGTTCTTATACTGCAACTGGCTGCGCTTAACAATTGACCCCCTACGGCAAAATCGACTAATTGGCGTTGCAAATGTGTTTTTTAGCAAAAATAAATCTATATATATCAAAAAAAATTTTCAGCTGAAGCTTTACAGGCAACTGATAAGTTGCGAGATGATAAAACTTGTTTTTAAGATTTCTAAGCTCATTTTAAGGTTTTCAATCTTGTTTTTATAAGCTTGCAAGGTTCTTGAAAACGAGATTTTCAATCTAGATTTTAGATTGGATTTTTTTTCCTCAGTGTAGTAGGTAAATAAACATTGTTTTTTTCTTTGGTGTACCTCTGAAATTTTCTTAATCTTATAAGTGTACTCAAGGTACACAAAAAGTTTGCGGTACACTGCCTTAAATTACTAAATACTTAAGTAACTGTCTTTTCCAGACCAAAAAATGTGCGCACATAACTTAGGTTCAGCTTGACTCCAACACTGTTCTTTGCATCTCTTTTAGTAAAAAGTCTTTACTCATCTATTGATAGATTAACGTTTTCTTCATTTATTTTTCTTTTACTTTAAAGAAAACTAACTGCAACAAGTAACGGTTAGTTTCTTAGTTTGCTTTGAATTTATGCTACTTCTAATGCATTGCCTTCGTCTTAAGTCACTTAAAGAGGTTCAAGCGAATCAGTTGCAGTTGTCTTTAGATCATCAGTAAGAACTGTCATAAATAAGTTGATGAAATGGGAAGGGGCAAGAGACGGAAGAGAGCTAGAGATGAGCGGGATGATGATGGGAAGCAAAATATGTAAGGACGTATAAGCTCCACTTCACCTGAATGTAGCTTTGTGTTGTATAATTGACCTGGGCTGGGACCACCTGGGCTCGACAGAATCCCTGCAGAATTTTTTAAGTTTGTTACACCGCTGTTTCTGGAAATGCTTACACGAGGATTCAAATAAATTCTAGAGACGATGAGTGTTCCGGAGGGATTTAAAAAGCAATTATATTCAAAATATTTAAAAAGGGCGACCCACAAATGGTTTGCAACTACAGAAGAATATCATATCAGAATGCGATTGCAAAGTTTTTCTCTGCCGTGCTACTTGAGAGGCTAAACCGATGGGTGGATGAAATCGACCAGCTAACAGAGTTCCAAGCAGGGTTCCGAAAAGGATACTCCACGATCGACAATATATTGAGCGTCACCAGTATCTCCAGAAAGTATATTGACAGCGGACGTAAGCTGTATGCTTTTTTCGTTGACTTCAGTGTAGCATTCGATTCGAGCAGGAAAGATGTACCAACGAGCACCAAATACAAACTTTTCGGAGCAGCTGTGAGGTCCATTATGGGGATTATGCAGTACGATGAAGTTGAGAGCCTGCTCAGATACTTTCTAAAAAAGCTATTCCGACTGCCCAGAAACAGTCCAAACAGAATGCTGTATCTGGAAACGGGATTGTCAGCTCTCCATATATTTACCGCAGGCATGCACTTCTCCTATATGCAGAAGGTTTTTCGCATGCCCGAAAATAGACTCAGTTTCTGCTAAACGGACGTCAGCAGTTCTTTCGGGAATGGGAACTTTTATCAGCCACTCATTGCGAAAGACTTAACCTTGAAGAAAGTTCAGAGTGAGAATTATGGGCTGCAGAAATACTTAAAAAGATGGATGCTTCATATAGATCATCTTTTATGATCAAATCATAGAGAAGCTCTCAGAGGCTAATATACAAAGAATTGAACTACGACCTAGGAGAAGAAAATTATTTCAACGACGCATTTTCAGTGGAGCAAATTCGCACAATTTTTATGGCCAGAGGTGAATTGCTCAAACTCAACTTTGTCCCAATCGTAGCAAGCAGCAACACAGCATGTTCTCTTTGCAATTGGAACGAGCAGGAAAACACTATCCATTTTACAGAATACAGAATTTTACGTTTTGGTAAGGCAATGCTACACTTGTGTAATTGACTTACATCCAAAAAAAATTTGCATCAATATCAATTTAATACACATTGTCTCAAATTGAAACTGAAACTAGTATCAATAAAATTGTATCCATATAAACCCAGAGAGTATTAAACTAATATTTTGAGTATAAATTTGAAACTTAGAATATTAATTTGATACGCAAAAGTATTAAAAAGTTTTCAATGTCAACGAATATTAGTTACAAAATTCAAAGTATTTATGAATTGTAAAACGAAGCTTGCCGAATGTCTTAGCTGACGATGCTTGACGTATCAAACTTTGTGTTTCAGTACTTAGTTAAAAGTAAATGCTATGAAAAACACTTTTCCAGCCGACGCACAGTGGGAAAAACGGCAAGATTAGCTAAGATTTATTAATAACTCCTTGAAAAATTAACCGATTTTAGTCGGGTTAATTTTTTTTTTACAGATAAAAACGCAATTAATATAAACAAATAAAAAAATACTTTTTTTATAAGCTACAAATTTTATTTTTTTATTTTTAATTTATTGAACTTATTCAGTATGTGAACAACCATCATCTGACATATAATGCATCATTAATTAAATGTTCGTAGTATCTTGTAGACTTCGCTGAACCTTTTGATGGCATTGTAATGAAAGGATCCGAAGAAATAAAAAGGGAATGCGCCAAGTCCTCCATGGTATTTTTGCGAGAGTTATGTGAGCGAAATTTTCTAAGGTCTTCATTTCTGGCCTCGAGAGCTTCTTCAGAAAACATACCAATTGGAAGAGAAAAATGTTTGATTATATCTGCACCATGTATCAAAATTTTATGCACAGATGCAGGCATATAGAACCAAGGATACACATCTACAAATACAGTTGCTGTTCCATATGCATAAAGGTGAAAGGCATCTGTATTTACTTCATGGCCAGAAGTCATTGTGCGTAAAATAACACCAAATCTATGAATTAATGAATAGCTTACACCAGTTATTTGTGCAGCTAATTCAGGTTGCTGGAAAAATTTTCTAGCTGTATTTCCGTTATTGGTTGAACCTGATCCAGGCAAAGGGATATCAACCAACATAGACATTTTCTGTCTCAGTTTGTTTAGTATTTCTTTTTTTTTTCATTCAAAATCGCTTTATCCGAACGGCGGATTTGCCATTTTTGAATTGGAATTCAGTAGGCGATATGCAGAGTGCATTCAAAGAAGCGAATCCACGCGTGTGGTGTTAATAATCCACATTCATATAAATTCTCTTTGCAAGGTAAATTTTTTATAATTTTTAAGTCTTTCATATTTTTGGGTGATATATCGCAAATTCCACCAAAAATTCTGGAAACTGTGTGATCAACCAGGCATTGCAAAGGTACCTCGAAAGAATGGTCGGTAAGTTGTAGCCCATTTGGTACCGCTCACCAAGTCCGTATAAGCCCTTCTTGTGTAACCACCATCAATATATAAAGCTAACGCGACGTGCTGAATATAAATAAATGGATTTCAATATGAAGCACGAATTAATACATGTACAAGGTAAGTTTAAGCATCTAGGTATGTAATTAGTTGTGGTCGTTTTTTGCAAACATATGTAAATAATAAAAGGTTGTCAAAAAAGTCTTGCGGTATTTCCCCAAGCTTGTCTTTGCAAGCGCGTAGTTCTAGTTGTATTCGTCGCATCGGTTCACGCTAGAGCTTTTTGGAAAGCTCTTTTCACGCGCTAACACGTTTTTGATTTATTGTCGTTTGTTTTTAGTCGTTCGTGAGTTATAGCGTCGCAAACATGGAGCAAAATAAAGAGAAAATACGGCATATTTTACAGTACTACTACGATCAAGGCAAAAATGCATCTCATGCTGCCAATAAAATTTGTGCAGTTTATGGACCCGATACAGTTTCCATTTCCACTGCACAACGATGGTTTCAACGTTTTCGTTCTGGTGCAGAGGTGATCGAAGATGCGCCACGGTCCGGAAGGCCTGTCGTCGAAAATTGCGATAAAATCGCTGAATTGATCGAAAGAGACCGGCATAGTAGCAGCCGTAGCATCGGCCAAGAGCTGGGCATGAGTCATCAAACCGTTATAAACCATTTGAAGAAGCTTGGATTCAAAAAGAAGCTCGATGTATGGGTGCCACACGACTTGACGCAAAGAAACATTTTTGCCCGTATGGATGCATGCGAATCGCTTCTGAATCGCAACAAAATCGACCCGTTTTTGAAGCGGATGGTGACTGGCGATGAAAAGTGGGTCACTTACGACAACGTGAAGCGCAAACGGTCGTGGTCGAAAAGCGGTGAAGCTGCCCAGACGGTGGCCAAGCCTGGATTGACGGCCAGGAAGGTTCTTCTGTGTGTTTGGTGGGATTGGCAGGGAATCATCCACTATGAGCTGCTCCCCTATGGCCAAACGCTCAATTCGGACCTGTACTGCCAAAAACTGGACCGCTTGAATGCAGCACTTATGCAGAAGAGGCCATCTTTGATCAACAGAGGCCGAATTGTCTTCCATCAGGACAACGCCAGGCCACACACATCTTTGGTGACGCGCCAGAAGCTCCGGGAGCTCGGATGGTTCTTTTGCATCCACCGTATAGTCCGGATCTCTATTATACGTATTTCTGTCCATGGCGAACGAGCTTGGTAGTCGGAAGTTGGCCACAAGAGAGTCCTGTGAAAATTGGCTCTCCGAGTTTTTTGCCAATAGGGAAGCGAGCTTCTATAAGAGGGGCATTATGAAGTTGGCATCTCGTTGGGAACTCGTCATCGAACAAAACGGCGCATATTTGACTTAAATCGCATTATTATAACCAATTTTATGAACAATTGAAAATTCAATAAAAATACCGCAAGACTTTTTTATATATGTAACTCTTTAGACAGGCCGCAATGCTGCTGTGGCTGTTTCAGCACTTTGCAAGATGACGTACAATGCGAGAGCTTCGAAACGAATGCAGTTACTCAGAGTCTCTGCGTGGGCGGAAAGCTCTAAATGTATTGGTTACAGTATGCGGCACACCATTTCAGTGACTTCTGATTAAAGAAACTTCTGCGTGGACATGAAGCTTGCAGAGTGAGTGAACAATGTTTCCCATAGTGAGTTGTCCACATTTAACGATTTCAGACATTTTGTAAGAGTTGAAAATACAGTAAAAAGTTACTAAATTTTTATGTTTTAATTTAAAGAACTGAATATATACTACAAACTTGTTAAGAAAATATATAAAATAGATAAAAGCCAGTATGAAAATGATACTAAAAGTTTGACAATTGAAATATCAAATTGATACTAAAAAGTATCAATCTGATACAAGTTAGTATCAATTTGAAATTCGCGAAATATCATCGAAAATATCAACTTGTTACTTGGAGTATTAAAATACAATTTGATACTCAATAGTTTCAAATTGATGACTAAATGGTATCATTTTGATGAAGAAGAAACTGACGAAACCGAAAGTGTAGCATTTTCGCATAACAATTTGCATAAATGTAAATCAATTCGTGTGACTCATTTGTTGTTATGTCACAATTTCAATTAGCTTTACATTTTGATATGCTTGAAATTCAAATGCAAATGATAATCGATTTGCTAAAATGGTCAAAAGTGCTTTTTAGCCATCTGGATTATTAATGCGATGCTGATTTATTTTGTGTCACCCATGTGAAGTCTCTCTCAGCATGAAAGAACCCAAAAAAAAAAAAACTGAGCTTGGCCCTGGCGAACATAAGAAATCACAGCGTTTAATCATTTAAAAGCATCTTTTGTAAGCCAAAAAAAAAAAAAGAACAACTGAAAAATGAAACAAAACGCTAAGAAACAACGTTAAAAAGCAACGGACAAGAAGCTGCCGGTTTTTTGATCTGAACAGGGGGCGGGGGATGGGGAGTGCGGAGGGTTTTAACAACAAAGAAAGTCTGCTCAATTTTTATTTCAGTTTCGGGCAAAAGTTGTAGAGGAAGTCGCAGTTGGCAAGAAGTCCCAGTCCCAGTGTGTCGCCCGCTCCTCCTCCTCGGTCACGCACTGTGTTCTCTGTTCTGCTGTTCGGTTACGATTGAGGTCAAAAAAGGAAATGCGTGGCAAGTAGGCGCGTGGCGCCTCAAATCCCCACCTCTTGCCCTGCCTGCGGACAAAAGTTACAATAACTTTTTGCCACAGTTTAAGGTCGTGCGTATCTTTGTATCTTTCTCTTTATTTTTTATTTTTTTTTTGGGCAGTGTCAGTGTCATTGCTTTTCGAATGCATTTTAATTCGATTGCTTTTTTTTGGGGCAGGGGTATGAATCTTTCATGGATTGTTAGAGAAATTTTAAATTAGTTTTTTCACTTTAATTTTTGTTTGAAAAATTTTTCAATTCTCAGCGATGCGCAAACTTGATGACAAACTCATTATATCCCCTACTCCTTCCCCCTCCCTCTCTCACTCTCTGGTCAAGTGGCAGGCCATGAATTGGCAAAAATAAAAATATAATAAAAAAAAAAAAAAAAGACTAGACAATTGTCAAACAAACACACGCACATTCTCCCATGCAGCATGACAAAACTCTTTTGTATTTACCGAACCGTGGACAACTTTGCCACAACAATTTGTCGAGCCTTTAGCCAGAATTTCAACGCTTATCAGCCAAAAGCAATCAAAGCCAAACGACTTTGTTGTTAACTCCTTCCCCCTCTATTTCTTACTCTATCTCTCTCTCTCTCTCTAAATTGATTGAAATTTAATATTGAGATTTTTATTTTCTTGTTTCTTGTCAATTAAAATGGTAAACTAACAATAAATAAAAGAAATTTTATATCCAACAAAATTTTAATTCTTTCTCCAATGACATAAATACAACATTTTCTGTGGTTTTGTTGTAGTTGTCGCACGCGGCGGCGACTGTAATAAAAGTTGTGTAAATAGCCGTTAAGCGGAAGCAACAAAAATCTCAAAAAAACAAAATAATAACAATAATAGTTAGAGAAAGGGCTTGGGGGACAGAGTGAAATTGAATAACCCTTAAGAGGGGGGGAACATGCGAAAAAGGGTTAGAAAAATGTACAAAATTTAAAGGAATTTTACAATTTTTTTTCTTCGATGACTTTTTATTAGGGAATCGAACCAAATCGTATTTCGGTTCCGGTTCTGGCACGTACCGAAACTTATGATCAAACCCAATCAATTTTTTCGCAGCTCCGATTCGCTGGTTCGAAACGAAATTTGCCAATGGTTAATGCTCGGAAAGTTTAGGTTCGAGGTTTATGGGCGAAGGTTTTAGTTCCAATCTTGATTCGGCCCAAGCTCTACTGAAATTTTAGCGTCCTCAAACTCGTACATTATTAATATTCAATGCTTTCAAACAGATTTGCAAACTTTGGTCAAGATCAGATGACTATATCTTATAGCTGCCATAGGAACCATCCGTCAAAAAATGGGTCTTAGTGAGAAAAACTCTTTTGTTTTCAATATTAGCGTCCTTTAACTCGTCCATTATTAATTTTATATGCTTCCAAACAGATTTGCAAATTTTGGTCAAAATCGGATGACTATATCTTATAGCTGCCATAGGAACCATCCGTCAAAAAATGGGTCTTAGTGAGAAAAACTCTTTTGTTTTCAATATTAGTGTCATTTAACTCGTCCATTATTAATTTTATATGCTTCCAAACTGATTTTCAAATTTTGGTCAAGATCGGTTGACTATATCTTATAGCTGCCATAGCAACCATCGGTCGGAAAATGGGTCTTAGTGAAAAAAACTTTTTTGTTTTCAATTTTAGCGTCCTCAAACTCCTTCATTATTAATATTCAATGCTTTCAAACAGATTTGCAAACTTTGGTCAAGATCAGATGACTATATCTTATAGCTGTCATAGGAACCATCGGTCGGAAAATGGGTCTTAGTGAAAAAAACTTTTTGGTTTTCAATTTTAGCGTCCTCAAACTCGTCCATTATTAATATTCAATGCTTTCAAACAGATTTACAAATTTTGGTCAAAATCGGATGACTATATCGTATAGCTGCCATAGGAACCATCGGTCGGAAAATGAGTCTTAGTGAGAAAAACTCTTTTGTTTTCAATATTAGCGTCCTTAAACTCGTCCATTATTAATTTTATATGCTTCCAAACTGATTTTCAAATTTTGGTCAGGATCGGTTGACTATATCTTATAGCTGCCATAGGAACCATCGGTCGGAAAATGGGTCTTAATGAGAAAAACTCTTTTGTTTTCAATATTAGCGTCCTTAAACTCGTCCATTATTAATTTTATATGCTTCCAAACTGATTTTCAAATTTTGGTCAGGATCGGTTGACTATATCTTATAGCTGCCATAGGAACCATCGGTCGGAAAATGGGTCTTAGTGAGAAAAACTCTTTTGTTTTCAATATTAGCGTCCTCAAACTCGTCCATTATTAATTTTATATGCTTCCAAACTGATTTTCAAATTTTGGTCAGGATCGGTTGACTATATCTTATAGCTGCCATAGGAACCATCGGTCAAAAAATGGGTCTTAGTGAGAAAAACTCTTTTGTTTTCAATTTTAGCGTCCTCAAACTCGTCCATTATTAATATTCAATGCTTTCAAACAGATTTGCAAATTTTGGTCAAGATCGGATGATTATATCTTATAGCTGTCATAGGAACCATCGGTCTGAAAATGGGTCTTAGTGAGAAAAACTTTTTTTTTCCAATGTTAGCGTCCTCAAACTCGTACATTATTAATATTCAATGCTTTCAAACAGATTTGCAAACTTTGGTCAAGATCAGATGACTATATCTTATAGCTGCCATAGGAACCATCCGTCAAAAAATGGGTCTTAGTGAGAAAAACTCTTTTGTTTTCAATATTAGCGTCCTTTAACTCGTCCATTATTAATTTTATATGCTTCCAAACAGATTTGCAAATTTTGGTCAAAATCGGATGACTATATCTTATAGCTGCCATAGGAACCATCCGTCAAAAAATGGGTCTTAGTGAGAAAAACTCTTTTGTTTTCAATATTAGTGTCATTTAACTCGTCCATTATTAATTTTATATGCTTCCAAACTGATTTTCAAATTTTGGTCAAGATCGGTTGACTATATCTTATAGCTGCCATAGCAACCATCGGTCGGAAAATGGGTCTTAGTGAAAAAAACTTTTTTGTTTTCAATTTTAGCGTCCTCAAACTCCTTCATTATTAATATTCAATGCTTTCAAACAGATTTGCAAACTTTGGTCAAGATCAGATGACTATATCTTATAGCTGTCATAGGAACCATCGGTCGGAAAATGGGTCTTAGTGAAAAAAACTTTTTGGTTTTCAATTTTAGCGTCCTCAAACTCGTCCATTATTAATATTCAATGCTTTCAAACAGATTTACAAATTTTGGTCAAAATCGGATGACTATATCGTATAGCTGCCATAGGAACCATCGGTCGGAAAATGAGTCTTAGTGAGAAAAACTCTTTTGTTTTCAATATTAGCGTCCTTAAACTCGTCCATTATTAATTTTATATGCTTCCAAACTGATTTTCAAATTTTGGTCAGGATCGGTTGACTATATCTTATAGCTGCCATAGGAACCATCGGTCGGAAAATGGGTCTTAATGAGAAAAACTCTTTTGTTTTCAATATTAGCGTCCTTAAACTCGTCCATTATTAATTTTATATGCTTCCAAACTGATTTTCAAATTTTGGTCAGGATCGGTTGACTATATCTTATAGCTGCCATAGGAACCATCGGTCGGAAAATGGGTCTTAGTGAGAAAAACTCTTTTGTTTTCAATATTAGCGTCCTCAAACTCGTCCATTATTAATTTTATATGCTTCCAAACTGATTTTCAAATTTTGGTCAGGATCGGTTGACTATATCTTATAGCTGCCATAGGAACCATCGGTCAAAAAATGGGTCTTAGTGAGAAAAACTCTTTTGTTTTCAATTTTAGCGTCCTCAAACTCGTCCATTATTAATATTCAATGCTTTCAAACAGATTTGCAAATTTTGGTCAAGATCGGATGATTATATCTTATAGCTGTCATAGGAACCATCGGTCTGAAAATGGGTCTTAGTGAGAAAAACTTTTTTTTTCCAATGTTAGCGTCCTTAAACTCGTCCATTATTAATATTAAATGCTTTCAAACAGATTTGCAAACTTTGTTCAAAATCGGATGACTATATCTTATAGCTGCCATAGGAACCATCGGTCGGAAAATGAGTCTTAGTGAGACAAACGTTTTTATACCCTTGCAAAGGGTATTATAATTTTGCCCAGAAGTTTGCAACGCATAGAAATATTCATTTCCGACCCCATAAACTATATATATTCTTGATCAGGGCGACGAGCTGAGTCGATTGAGCTTTGTCCGTCCGTCTGTCTGTCTGTCTGTCCGTCTGTCTGTCTGTCCGTCTGTCTGTCTGTCCGTCTGTCTGTCTGTCCGTCTGTTTCTACGCAAACTAGTCTCTCAGTTTTAAAGCTATCGAGCTGAAATTTTGCACAGAGTCTTCTTTTTACTGCACGCTGCTAATATGTCGGAACCGACTGGATCGGATGACTATATCTTATAGCTGCCATAGGAACCATCGGACAAAAAATGAGTCTTAGTGAGAAAAACTTTTTTGTTTTCAATGTTAGCAGCCTTAAACTCGGCCATTATTAATATTATATGCTTTCAAACAGATTTGCAAATTTTGTTCAAAATCGGATGACCATATCTTATAGCTGTCATAGGAACCATCGGTCGGAAAATGGGTCTTAGTCAGAAAAACTTTTTTGTTTTCAATGCTAGCGGCCTTAAACTCGGCCATTATTAATATTATATGCTTTCAAACAGATTTGCAAATTTTGGTCAAAATCGGATGACTATATCTTATAGCTGCCATAGGACCGATCGGTCGGAAAATGGGTCTTAGTGAAAAGAACTTTTTTGTTTTCAAGTAAATCGTTCTTAAAGTCGGTGATTCTTAATATGAAACGCATTCAAACTAATTTTAAAAAGTTGATCGACATCGGGTGACTATATCTTATGGTTGCCCATAGGACCGATCGGTCGGAAAATGAGTCTTAGTGAGAAAAATCTTTTCTGTTTTAAATTTTATTTTTCTTAAACTCCGCGATTGTTATTTTGATATGTTTTCAAAAAGATTCGCGAAATTTGGTCAAAATCAGTTGCTTATCTGTCGGAAAATGGGTTTTAGTTAAAATGTTTTTAGATTTTTATGTAAGCGTTCTTAAACTCTGACATTTCAAAAACAGCATTTGCAAGGGTTTAAAAACTTCGGCACAGACGAAGTTAGCTTGGCCTTCTCGTTTTTTTTAATTTTATCTTTCTTAAACTCGACGATTGTTAATTTGATATGTTTTTAAAAAGATTTGCGAAATTTGGTCGAAATCAGATGTTTAAATGTCGAAAAATGGGTTTTAGTTACAACAATTTTTGATTTTTATGTAAGCGTTCTTAAACTCTGACATTGAAAAAAAAAAAGGATTTGCAGGGGTATAAAATCTTCGGCACAGACGAAGTTAGCTTGGCCTTCTCCTTTTAATTACAGTTTTCTTATATTTCTCTAAATTTTTGACTGTGTCAGCCAATTGGTACAAAAAATTGCCCTTTTTCGACTTTTGTTTCGAATTCTACATGCTTAAGGGGCCGTAACTATACGAAGCACCAATCGAATGAAGTTGATATGTTGCAATTGTTTGCTTATTTAAGTTCAAGCTACGTTTTTGTCCTGCATTGCTTAGTCAAATTCGTTACAGTTTTTAAGACAAAGTTGAAAAACAGTAAAAAATAAAGTCAATTAACAGCCAAAATTCACAGCCCGTCAAAAACAGCAGGTTTACCACAACAATTACTAAGGTAAATCACAAGGGGTCACTCACTAGCTCATGTGTGGTAAATTTACCAATTACGCTTTACCGAGGGCATATGAAACTGTCAAGGGCTGATAACAGCTAAAATCTATTATTCCTATGAAATAAATTGAATAAAATTTGAATTTTTTTGGCATCGCATAAAATTGTTCACTGCACAGACTTTCGAATCAGAACTGATTGTATATGATTCATATTACAGCCTCGTTTAAGTCACTTCCTTATTCTCTTAGGGTCTCCGCTTTGTTGTCTCCATTCTTAATAATTATTACGTTATCTAAGAACAAAGTTCTCACCTACATATTCATAACAGTTTTTACTGTTTGCTTTTTTTCACATGCTTGAAAATTCATGGCCTGATCAAATGATAAACGAAATATATTAAATTTTGTGAATTGATGGATTAAAATACTTGTTTATATTGTGCTTCATGAGGCTCTATTAATTTAATCAAATTAAGGTTCAGTTTGAATTTAGATTGAATATATTCTCTGTATAATTTTAGAATATTTCAAAATTTATATTTTTTTTAATTTATTTGATGATGCAAGAATTATTCTTATATTCTCAGCTCTTAACAAAAATTTGTTTTCTTAGTTCCCAGATTAAGGGATATATTTTTGTGGATTTGTAATTTATTTGGCATCCTTTCTAATGTTTAATTAGTGAGTTTAGCTGGCTCCTGGTCCGAAAAAGTTGCGTTTTTTGTGGATTTGAATGTTTCTGCTTAAATCAGAAGTTTCTTGAAACTTATGCTGTAAAAATCTTAGGGATGAGGCTTTTATACAATTCAAATGATTTACTGACCTACTGAAAGCTTTGCTTGTACAATAGTGTATGTGAGATATGAGCTATGAAATCGGCTGTTTTGTAGTTGTGTCTATTTGTAAGGAAAATGGTTCGCGATTAATCCAATGTGTTCACTGTTTGAAGCCAATTTGTGACACTTTCGGTCAGTAAGCAAGTAAGTTAGAGTCTTCCCCGCATTAAGGCTGACATAAAAATTTATTTCGGCACAATACTTCATTCAAATAAGACTGCTGTGCAATAGCATTTAGATTTCAAAACAGTTCAAAAGTGTTTCTATTCATGTGAAGCTCGACATAAGAATTTATTTTCGTGCGTTCTGGAAATCGGCCTTTAATACTAAAATTCTACATTTTGGTTAAGTCAAGAAAATTGGGCTTAATTTAAAGATTCTTTTGATTGAGTTCAATATCTCTATCAATATCTGCTTAGTTTAAGAACTCGTTTGTACAGTTCTTAAGCTGGATTTGTTAAGAAGAGCGAAAAAATAGCGACGCAAACTAGCTCTGAGCTGCTTCAGTGACTGTTTGTTCTCTTGGCACAAGCCAAGGCATGCGTTCGGTTCGTGTCGGTGTGAATAGCGGAATGTGTTCGGCTCCTGCGGGTCAGGCAAAGGCATCACTGTTCAAAAAACCTAATCCGAAACTTCTTCTGCTTAATACAACATTTTCTTGTTATCAAAGATTTCCAAGAAAATTCTTCTAAAAATTAAGAATTTTCTCTTCAAATCAATAAGTTGTTTCTTTATTTTCAAGATTTTTCTGCTAGATTCTTAAACGTTTTCGGTTCAACCCAAGAATTCGGAGCTTGATTTTCAATTTCAAATTGTAACAATTTTTTATACTCTGATTGTGCAAAAGTATGTAACAGGGAGAATATATATTCATATATTCTTGATCAGCATCAACAACCGAGTCGATATTGCCATGTCCGTCTGTCCGTAAAACGAAGAGAATATTCCCTCTAGAAGCTCAAATTCTTTGCTCAATTAAATAACTACAAAGCGCAGTCACAAATTTGTTTGCTAAGTGTACCAATTTGTTGCTCGAAATTAAAAAAAAATATTTCAGCAATTTGGCATGTAGAGCGAAACTTAGTTAATTGAATACAGAGTTTGTTTGTTTAATTCAGCGAATTTTTAGCAAAATTAAGACAATTTAACCATTTCTTTTTGAGCTTGAACTCTGCATTGTGATGCTAGACTCCGCCCACCGTTGTGGCCCCAAAATATAACTATAGAGTGCACAGAAACAACAGAATGCAACTAATTTGAGTTTAATTTGAATAACGGATTGGACCTTTGCTGCTCTAGAGCTTGAATTTTGTGCTTAAATCAACAAATTTAAGGTTATAATTTGAATTGTCTGCTTATTTCCAGAACATCAAAGCTAAGATTGAAATTGTTTAAGATTTGCCTAATCTGCCTAATACAGGAAAATCTTTAGCTGTTGAAGAAAAAAACGAAAAATTTAAGCTTTTAAGCAACTGAACTTGTCAATAAGTGAAATATTAAAAAAGAATTGGTAGAAGCCGTAAAGTTAATCTCTGCATTTTTACGCAATGAGTCGGGGATATGGTAAAAATTATAAAGGAGGAAATAATAGAGTGATTTCTGACAAAGATATCATTGAACTCTTAAGACTCGATCCCAAGGATTAGAGCAAAAACAGGCGTTAAAGCGAGCTTGTCTACAATTCAAAGAGTGATAAGGAATGCTCCACACCTACAGAGACTAAGACTTAAGAAAAAAACTTCTGTTAAGCTGGCTCGAAAGAAAATGCGCTTGAATTTCGCACGAGAGCACATGAACTGGAATTGCGCTTGGCGTCACGTTATCTTTTCGGATGAAAAGAAGTTTAATTTTGAACTACTTCCATGATCTACGCAAAGAGGAACATCAGTTGTATCGCTTGCATAGTCGGGGTGGGTGTCGTAATAATATGTGGAGCCAACTCTTACTATGGTACGTGTGAGTTGGAGTTTTTGAGCGACAGTATGAATGCAAACATTTATAAAAAACGTACTCGAAACTGCTTTGCCGCATTTAAAAAACTTGTTTGGAAATCTGCAATAGCAATTTCAACAAGATAACGCCCCAAATCACAATGCTCGGGTGGTAAAATCCTGGATTGAGGCACAAAATGGGAGTTTTATGCACTCACCCGACTTAAATATCATTGAAAATGTGTGGGAATATCTGTTTCGTAAAGTATATGAGTGCGGTATACAATATTCTAGCAAAGAGGAACTAATTGAAGGCATCAAAAGAGCTAGATCAGTAGTTTCTCTAGATTACATACTCTTCCAAAAACCGTATTTTTTTGAGCTCATTCTAAACAAGGGAGGATCAACGCACTATTCAATTAATGAAAAAGTGTTTTAATTAGTATATATATTCGTTTAAATTCAAAATTATGGCTAGTAAGCGCCCAAAAAACTAAAAAACTCAGGGTGTTCTAACCTGATGAACTTATTTGAATTGTTATTTCTTAAAAAAAATTATTAAAAAAATTTAAATCAAATGGAAAATTAAGAAATTTTGTTAAATTTTACGAAGAATTCAATCCAAGGCTGCAAACCGGTCCTGAACCGAACCCCAAATAACTGGTTCGGTTCGGGTTTTCCGGGTTTCTCGAACCGGACCATGAACCGAACCCTTCAAATATTTGAGCCCCCGAACCGAACCTTTGTATACAAAAAAAAGATTCGGTTCAAACAATAATTTAAGTCAATTTCTTAAGATCTTTTCCAGTTTTCTCAATAATATGACCGAAAAAAACCATTGTATATTATGGTACAGAATCGCTTGAGTTGATAATAAAAAATGCTTTTTAGAAATCCAATCCATATAGCGATTTCGAGAAGAAAGAAAAACATAAGTATACTCGCAAAAGGGGACAAGAATTGCCCTGATGAGATCTTTTTTAATTTCTTTTGAAGATTAAAGATAAAAATGACTCATGGATATGCTCAAAACGTGATTTATTGAATTACGAGTAGAAAGAGAATCGCAAATGATTTGCAATATGACTCGAATTAAGTCAATACTGATGAGAAAAACGGTCTATAAACGACTCTTTAAGAAGATTCTCGGCTTGGGTAAAATATTCTCCTGACATAAGTATCATTTATGACTATTTTAATCAGACAGGAGACTCAACTGTGGTCAGAAATTACATGAAATGCTGGCTAACTACACACCTGATCATATTAATAGGTACACACAACAACTCTGACTTTAAGGTAACAGAAAACAGTTTTATTCATTTTTTCAAACTTAAAATTTGTTCTTAATGGTTCTTAAACTATTTGTTTTTAATAAAATAAACTTAATTGTAACATAGAATAATAATATAACATAAAAGAGATCATTTTGTGTTTCAGATACGTTTTCAGTGTGATCATAATAATAGGTACACTTCATGTGTTGGTAAGAAAAAAAATGTTTATTTCCATTTTGTGTTCTTTTTTTAGGTAAATTAGTATTTCCTAACTTAGTATCCAGTGTATCCACCTCTATTTTTGGCCACCACTGCTATTCTTTTTGGCATACTTTTAATAAGAGCCTGACAGGTCTCTACTGGTGTCTCATACCACAGTTTTTGGACACCTTCCCATAATTTTTGTTTATTTGAAAATGAATGCTTTGCCAATTTCTTTTTTAAGTCTCCCCACAAGTTTCGGGGGATTGGCTTGGCCACTTCAGAACGTCAACTTTTTGGTCCTCGAAAAATTTAGATAACAGCCTTGATGTGTGTTTAGGATCATTATCTTGCTGAAATACCCAACGTAATGGCATATTTTCCTTAGCATACGGTACCATAACTGTTTCCAATATGGATTTGTACTCTTCAGCATTCATTTTGTTCGTAGTCTGATAAATTGGACCTACGCCGTACCAGGAGAAGCAACCCCATACCATTATATTGCCACCTCCATGGTTGACTGTTTTTTTTGTAGAGCGTCGAACATTCCTTTCACAGTCATTCCCAAACAAATTAATCTTGGTTTCATCGCTCCATAATATGTTTCTCCATTTTTTCTCCCCGGTGCATCCTACCCAGTCTTTGTGGTCCCTTGCAAAAGTTTGCCTCATGGTGATATTTTTTTTGCGCATAAGTGGGACTTTTCTGGCAATTCTTCCAGGTAGGTTGGCATTTTGTAGTCGTCTTCGGATAGTAGGAGCACTTACTGAATTCCCAATTTCGGCTGCAATAGCCTTCGATGACTGAAATGGGTCCTTTTAGCTCAAAGTTACTATGTAGTGGTCAAGGGTTTCTGTTGTTTTTTGTGGCCTTCCACGGGTTTCCTGTCTTGGTTTTCTTTCCAATTCATTAATTTGGCGATGGCTCGTAAAGATTTGCCTTCTTTTCTCAAACTTAGAAACCAATCGAGCTTCTTCTTTAGTACAATGAGAATTTCGACCCATTTTTTCTAAAAAAAAAATAATTATTTAATTCTCTTTATTGACAGGAGCTATACTTAATTTACCTTTAGTTACCAAAAGATCACTGATTACAAAATTATTCACTTGAATACTTGTGAGAAACGGAGACTGTACCTATTATTATGATCAGGCGAAATGTGTGGTGGACTCGCAATTTAGAGAAAAGCTTTGATATACGGGGCAGCCTCTCTTTCAACTCTTTGTCACAGTGTGGCCAGACATTGACAACAACAAAAAACCAAAAATTATAAAGTTGTCAACACTAAAAGTACGAAAAAACCATCTATAATTAAAAAATTTCGGTGTGTACCTATTAATATGATCAGGTGTGTATATTATATATTCCGAAGAATTTAATCAACAATAAACAGAAAATAAAATCGAAAATTTTTACACTTTTGATTTGGCCTGAATTAAGCAAAAACGACTCACTCTAGGGGTGTGCTAAACCTGAAGACGCGCAGTGTACCAGTGAACCGGAACCGAAATACGATTCGGTTTGATTCCCTGATAAAAAGTCATCCAAGTTTTGTATAAAACACAATCGTTTATATCAAAATTTCTTGAGATTTCCAAAATTTTACTGTATTTTACTACTGTACTAATTTTTCAAAAAAGTGGTTCAAGGAGTTTCGGTACGTACCAGAAGCGGAACCGAAATACGATTCGGTTTGATTGCCTGATAGACAGCCATGCTCTCATTTACGCTTTTGTCAACAAATTTTGCGATTTAGGATACAATTTTAGTCCAAAAACCGGTTTGAAATCGCAAAAGTTTTGCGAAAGTGAAAATGGGAGCTTGGCTCGAAAAGTCATCCAAGTTTTGTATAAATTTTTTATCAAAATTTCTTGAGATTTCCAATATTTCACTGTATTTGTCGTTGAAAATTACTTAGTTTTGTGAAACGAAGCAAATTTTTATGAAAAGGTGGTTCAAGGAGTCTAAAATATGAGGCGTCCGGACCGAACCGGTAAGGTTTTGCAGACCTTAAGAACATTAGAAAAAAAAACATGCACTTTTTTAAGAATTTCACCAAAATTGCCAACTAACTTTGGATCTTTCTCTCTCCCTCAACAAATACCAAAAAAAAAAAAAAAAAAGCAGTAAACCAAAACCACAAATGGGCATTTAAGGGTTAAGCCCAATAACCAAAATTGAAGTTTTGTGTGCTCCATTGGCACTTGAATTTGCTGCGGCTCATTAACACGATGCAGCTGCAGTGGCTCCCCTCCCTCTCTATGCAACACATTGCCAGGCACTTAACAATGTCAAGCGATTGCACTGCCCCCCCTCTCCCCACCTCTCACCCGCTCACTTTAGCCACAGGCCATTAAAATGTCAGGCACTTGGCGCGCTAAAAACTAAAACCAATTTCCATTTTACTCGAAATGCAAACTGCACAAACAAAAACCAAAACACAAAATGTTGGGGGGGATATAAATGGCAAATTGTACAATTTCACTGATAAATAACAGCAGTTTTATTTTTACCTTTTCGTTTTGCTGTTTTTCCCAATTTTTATGCTGTTTTGGAGAGCACTTTTTTGTATTATAATTTTGCTTTTGATTTGAGAATATTTTTTCGGCGTTGCACTTCACTTTTAATTGGCTACTTTTCTTTCGCTTTTCTCAAAACAAAAAAAAATATTTTTCGTAGGCACTCAAAAAAAAAAAAATGGAATATAGACGGAGCCGCCTGCCTTGGCGTGGGAGTTATACACACACGCAAAAAAAAATAAAAACACAGCAACAACAACAACGGGAGATGTGTGTGTGTGTGTGTGTGTGTGTGTGTGTGTGTAAATAAATAACAACAAAAAAAGGCAATTGCAAGAAGTAGAACCGGTTGTTTTACAATTCCTCCTTTACACAAACAACACAGGGCACACTCGCAGCAGGCACGCACGCACACAAGCGCAGTCACGCGGCGAGAGAAAGGCAACGACGACGACGACGACAACGACCAAAACGAGAGAAATTTTTGTCCGACGCGACGTGTTCTCTGTCCGAAAGCACAATAAGAAATGAATGCGCGCACGCCAGCCATGTTCCACACAGAGACAGAGGTTGGCTTGTGGATGGTGTTTGAAGCGAACCTGACCGCAACTTCGGGATTGTGTTGGATGCTGATTTGCAGTTGTTGTTGATGGCCTGAACCGGTTCAGCAGGATGCGAACTGGAAGTGCCAAGCAAAACAAAAGATGAAAATGCTGGAAAGGAGTTTGAAAAGAGTTCTTTATTTATTTATTTTGTTTTTTTTTTTCACTTTAATTTGGTAAAGTAACCTGACCACAATTTTTCTTCACGAAAATGGCAAACCGGTTGGTTTGCGCTTTGGCCAAGGAATGCAACAAAAGCAACAACAACAACAGCCACATGAAAAATCAAAGAGTTGGCCAGTTTTGCTGCTGCTGCTGCTGCGCTGGTCTGTGTGGTGGTATGAGAGAGTGAGATGGAGGGGGAGGGTGAATGGGAGGCAAAATGACATAAATCTGCGTGGCAAACAAAAGACTCAAGCAACGAACATGCAAGCAACAGCGTGTTGCAACAAACAAAAGGTCTCTGCAACTGGATTACTGTTACACCAAAAATAAACACCCAAGTGCAAGCGAGAGGGAGACAGAAAGAGAAAAGTTAAAGGTGTTGTTGTTGTGCCTACGACAGATGGGGTCAAATGTCTACAAAACTTTTAGTAAATGTTATCAAATTTAGGTTTCTAATTTTTTTTACATATTCCACAATTTTAAGAGACTTTCCTTAAGCGTTTTGCTGTAACTGTCTTTGGTTTGGCTTTGCCTCGCACTTTGCAAAGACAGACTTTGCGTTTGACTTTGCAAAAAACGCAAAGTTGATTGCGTGAGCGAAATATAAAATATAAAATATAAAATATAAAATATAAAATATAAAATATAAAATATAAAATATAAAATATAAAATATAAAATATAAAATATAAAATATAAAATATAAAATATAAAATATAAAATATAAAATATAAAATATAAAATATAAAATATAAAATATAAAATATAAAATATAAAATATAAAATATAAAATATAAAATATAAAATATAAAATATAAAATTTAAAATTCCAATTCTAGTTCAAAAATTATGATTAGAAATTAGAAAATTTCTAAATTAAAATTAGAAAATTTTATATTTTAAATTTTAAAATGTAAAGTTTAAATAAGAAAATTTTAAATTTTGAAGAAAATTTGCAAACTCTAATTTAATATAAGAATATTTTTTTTAAAATTTTAAAATTTAAAATTTTAAATAAGAAAATTTTATATGTATTTTAAATTAAAGTTCAAACTTTCTTCAAAATTTAAAATTCAAGATTGAAAACTCTAATTCTAATTCTAAAATTAAGATTAAAAATTAGAAAATTTAAAACTAGAATTTTTTTATAAATGGTCAAATTTTAAAATTTTCAAAAAATATAAAACTTAAAATTTAAAATTTTAAATTTAAAATTTTAAATTTTAATTTTAAAATATAAAATGTAATATTTAATATTTAAAATTTAAAATTTAAGACTAGAAAAATTAATTAAACTTTCAACATTAACATCGAACATGATACAACTATGACAGGTATGGCGCTCTCTTAGACCGCTCTCTTTTCGGGACTCCACAGCAGAGTTTGCCACCCGTAGCCCCTGGGGACCGAACGCATTCGGAAATTCACATGCATAAGAGCCGAATGCATGCCGAAGTCATTCCTTACGGAATGTCAGTCGCAGTGAGCGCTACAAGACAACCCCTTTCGCTGCAGTGTGTTGTTGAATTTCGCATGTTGAATGCTGAATGTTGAATTCTGGAAAGCCAATTTCATGATACATCTAGTGCAGGTATTGCACTCAGCGTTTATTGAGTACTGAAATCGAAAGAGAGAGAGGGAGTGGGAGAGTAAGCGTTAGAAAAAGACCGAAGGGCAGTTACACTCAAATGTGGTATGTATCTTCTGTTGCAATGAAGCAAAACAAACACAACATGCGACCAGTGCAACAGAAACCCACCCCTTAGAAGTCCCGTGGGCAAAACTAACAAAAAATTCGTCAGCACACAACCTTTTGTATCAAGTGACAGCATTATACTCAAGCTGTGAAGCAGGGTTTGCCAAGAAGAGAGGACAGAAAATGTGTAAATCAGGGGCCAGCCATAGCTACCAGGAGCCGAAGTCAGTCGTGTTTTTACGCATGATTGTATGAATCGGTAAACACTGAATTGCAAGTAAAACGGCTGTAGTCTGGAGAGAGCTCATGATAATTTTGGCTTTGCTTATGTGTGTTTAGCCACACTTCTTTGTTGTTACAAAAGAGAGCAGTATAAGCTCGTATACTGTCGGTGTGTCGACGTCACTGCTGCAGAGCGCTCTTGTATACACATTAGATAGGGATGCGCCGGACTCTGGTTTAGAAGGTCGCACGGAACAGGGTAACTAACATTATCCAAGGAGAACGTGAAGCAAGAGTTCGATCATCTGTGAAGCATGAAGGATTGCTGTGCAAGATAAAGAGTCTTCTCCCATCACAGCTCTTTCATCTGGTGCGCCGCTTCCTTACTGACAGGACGTTTTCTGTCGTCCTTGATGGAGCTGAATCGAGTACAAGAGCTATACGTGCAGGAGTGCCACAGGGAAGCATGCCCAGACATTCCTGTGTCTACAGCGCCATGTACATTCTACAGCAGTATATGTAACGATTTTGCATATGGGCAAGGCTCTGGAATATTGGTATCAATCAAGCGAATTGTACAAATTTCACCTACACGTTAAGTAGAGACGACTGCCCCATAGTTTTCATGAAAGATCAACTTCTAGCCCATCTTCAAGTGCACGAGAAGTCTGGATCAGGAACTGAATGTCAAACAATCTGCGGACTACATTGAGTGACTTAGAAGACATCCAAACCGGCTAGCAAGGCAACAACTTCGAGGAAGAAGGATAAATGGTATCAGAGCCAGAAGAAGACTTTTGAGTATCTTTTCTTTGCAACCCAGCAAACATTTTTTATCGCAGAAGATAAGAATGCGATTCTTTCAGTAGGTTTCGCCAAAGACACTACATATATAGATACCGCATCTCATACAAATTTTTTTATTTTTTTTTTTTGGGATCCAATGTTAGCTCCCAAAAACAATCATCTATAATATCTATAAGACATTGGTACCGCTTAACTCTGCCGATATCGCATAACAATCGCATTCTCATCTCCCTTCGGGAAGAAGTGTGCCACTCTGCGACACTTCTTGGAGTTAAGAAAGCGATTCTTCCTGGAGATAATAAAAAAAAAGTATATTCTGGAGAGAGTAAATCGTTTCTTCCTGAAGATATGAATGAGTGAATTGAGTTTCTTAGGTGGGAGGATACATTGGGAGTACATTGTAAGTGGCTAATGAAAAATGACAAAATCATGTAGAAATAAAAATAAAATTTAAAAAAAGTAAATTCAACTTTCCACATTCAACATTAACATTGACTTTCCACTTGCTGCAAATCACCAACATAATACTAAACCATTTCAAATTTGTCAAAACTCCATTTGAATTCCTGGCCTTTTCCAGTCCAGTCACCAGTTTTTGTTTGCTCCAGCCATTTGGAGGTCGAACTCTGATCTTTATTGTTTTGTTTAGTTCTTTTGCGTTGATTGTTGTGGCCGCTACTTAGAAATTGCCAAACAAAACACTCGACCAGCAAAAATTTGCTGCGCACCAAGAAAAAAAAAAAACAAAGCAACAACAAAATATGACCCAAAAACAAAGAAAAAACCACAAAATAAATAAAAACGAAAATTATGCAAAGCGCAGACAAATGCGCAAATTTGAAAAATGCCACAGCAACACAACAATAACCAATGGCAATTACAACAAAAGCAAAGCAGCTGCAGTTGCGGGCGGGTGAGCGGTTGAGCGGTTGAGCGAGCGGCTGCTGGCGTCTGGAAAAGACATTGCAAATCAGTTTTGAGAATGGGGAACTAAAAATGTAAAATGCTGGAACTGGGAATGCTCTGCATAAGCGAAATAAAATATACTTAATTATGGTAAAGCGACGGAAGCAAGCGCTGACCCTACTTCATTGACCGCTGGCCAGCGGTACTCATTGATTAGTTTTGGTTTAATGTCTCAGAAAAAAGTAAAAAGATACCAAAAACAAAGTTCAAGAAAAAAAGCATTTAAAAAATATCAATCATAGAACTTTTAGCAGGCTCCAGGTCAATATGTTATGATTAAACATCGGATTTTATGCACATTTTGAAATGAAGCTTGATTGAGCTGAAAATTTGGAATTCTGCTAATTTAATAACCCATTTTCCATTGGAAACTGCATATTCAATATATGCAAATATGCAAAATATGTAATTGTATAAAAAATGTATAAAAATGGCGAAACTTACAAAAATTATCATTCTTGAGCTTAGATTATTCCAACTCTTTGGAAAGAGGTCCTATACTATTCCTCTTCATAAAAAAAGGGGAAAAGTCGGATATTTCCAATTACAGAGGCATATCTAAGCTCTCCGCTATTCCTAAATTATTTGAAGAGATTATAACCTCCACCTTGCAGCATTATTGCAAATCGATTTTATCACCTTACCAGCATGGGGTTTATTAAGCGTCGGTCAACTATGACCAATTTGCTTGAATTTACTTCATTGGTTTAATGATGGGTTCCTTAAGAAAAAGCAAACCGACTTTAATAAGGCTTTTGACTCTGTAAACCATGATCTTCTCCTCTATAAGCTTGATCGGTTAGAGTTTCCCGCCTCTTTTCTGCTCTGGATTTCGTCCTATTTGCAAAAATAGAACCCAAAAAGTTATATTACGTTCAGACACTTCAATGCCCGTCTCTGTAACTTCTGGTGTACCGCAAGGTAGCCAGCCACCTTGGTCCTTTGTTTTTTACTCTTTTTATTAATGACCTACCCACAATACTATCTTATTCTCGGATACTTACACTGCTCGCCACTTGAATAGGACACCCTGTATGCTCTCTTTAAAACTGCTCGTAACTCGAAAACGAAATGGTAGAATAACGGTATTTTTTGCATATTATCTTTGTGCAAGCATTCTTCGCTCTTTCTGGTATATTCCAAGTTTTGGAATAGAACCGTTATAAAGTTGTTTGCACTTTATGTGAGCATTCGCAAATATTCAATGGAATTTTTGCGCCACTTGAATAGAACATGCACACAAATTTTGGTTTACTTAAACTTTTTGCCTTAATTGAAGTGTATATAAAATTTTTAAAAAATTAAAATGGGGCGTGGCACTTCATTATCTGAGTCGGAGAAAGGAAAAATCCAAGCTTACAAGGATTCTGGCCTTTCTATTGCCAAAATAGCAAAAAAAAAGTCGACAGGAGCCGTCACGCCATAACAAATTTTTTAAATAATGAGGCTAATTATGGTAAAAACATGAAAGGCCGCACCCACAGTGTGCTTACCATCGCGGACAAGCGACTTATATTAAGAGAAGCTTCCAATTCGCACGACTCTTTGGCCAAGATAAGGGAAAAATGCAACGTTAAAGCAAGTTTGACAACCATGCGTCGTGTTATTAATAATGCTACATACCTGAAGAGACTAAAAATCAAGAAGAAGCCACCTCTTAACCCGGCTCGGAAGTTACAACGCCTTGATTTCGCGCGCGCACATGTTACCTGGACTTCGGAGTGGCAACGTGTTGTCTTTTTGGACGAAAAAAAGTTTAATTCGGAGGGCCCCGATGGCTACAGCTACTATTTTCATGATCTTCGAAAAGAACCATACCATCTTGATAAGTTGCACAGCAGTGCTGGAGGTATTATGGTATGGGGGGCCATTTCCTATTATGGCACCTGTGAGCTTAAATTTATTCCAACCACCATGAATGCGTTGTGTTATAATGGTATATTGAAAGAGGCCTTTCCACACTTCTTTTTGCAAATCTAAAATGGATTTATCAACATGATAATGCCCCTATACATACGGCCCGAATTGTTAAATCGTATATAGCGAGCCAAAACGTGGAGTTATTAAACTGGCCACCCTATTTACTGGACTTGAATATCATTGAGAATGTGTGGGGATGGCTAACACGTGAAGTATATGGATCAGGTCAGCAATATTCGAGCGTTCCCGAACTAATTTCAGCTATCAAATTAGCATGGGGCTCGATATAGTTGAATTATTTGGGAAAATTGTATGCATCCCTTTCCCTTCCAGACCGAATGTGTGAGGTTTTGGAGAAAAAAGGAGGCTCAACACACTATTAAAAACTTTTTTTTGGCTTAAAAACATGTTAGTAATTTCTTATTTAAGTAATATTGTTATTTGAAAAGGATTGAAATATTCTTAAATGGTTTTTAGATAAAGTGTCCTATTCAATGAAGGTGCAAAATGAAGACTCCAAAATTTGTTACTTATTGGTTAACAATGTTTTTTGTATACTTACAACTTTTGAATAATTTTGTAATTTTCGTCTAATTACTACATTTAAATAAACTTTATAAGAAAACAAAAATTATTTTCCTAGATGGCTTGGTTTAGCAGCAATTAACTATAGAAAATCGACTTTAGAGGTGTCCTATTCAAGTGGCGAGCAGTGTATATGCTAGAAAACAAGATATTTAAAAAAACTTGATTTGTTATGTAATAGTACTTGTTTTTATCTGTAAAATGTAGTATTTACTTTATTCATTTCATAATATATAAGTTCGTGATCGATCTGCAAAGTATGGACGATGTACATGAAAATTTAAATGTGCTTTTCATGTACGCCAGTTAGTTTGTAAGGTAAAATGCACCAAAATATGAATTATTTCTTTAAAAACTACACTGGCGCCCATGTAAAATAAAAAAAATTCAAAAAATTTGAATATCGTCCATACTTTGCAGATCGATCACGAACTTATATCTTATGAAATGAATAAAGTATATACTACATTTTACAGATAAAAACAAGTACTATTACATAACAAATCCAGTTTTTTAAAATATCATGTCAAAATTTTGGGATTTTTTGTTTAAAAGATATAATGGTCTATTTATGAAAATTTCTTTGTCAAAATACCTTTGCCGACTAGTGTAAACGTATATGAATAACTTAATGTTTCTGTTTCAGTCATATCACATGTCATATACATATCATCATTTGTAACTGAACTGAATATAATTTCTTTGTTTGCAGACCCATTGTTAGTAACTAAACTAAATGAAAAGAAATTGTGAATCGTTGTGATTGGTGTTATAAAAATAAGTAATTAATTACTTGTAGCACTAAGATGATAAATAAACCAAATTACAAGGATTTTGAAAATTATTATTTAACTTTTGATATTTTGCGAAATTTGCAAAATTTTATGTGTTTTGGGAATCATTAAGACGTGATAGATGGCAATTGTAAACGAGTAAATGGTTTCATACAACGGTCCAAAAAGTTGCGAAATTTATAATGTAGATAGGTAAAGATCAAGCGGACCAAAAATCCGTATCGTATGACCTAATATTAATACGAAGATATTATGGATGGCAATGTAGACGGGTAAATAGGAGGTGTAGATCGAACTGTTAAAAGAATCGCGAAATTTGCCAATTTTTCATTTGACCAAAGATTATTATGAAGACTTAATAGACGGCAATTGTAGACGGGTAAATATTGGAAGTGTAGACCGAACTGTCAAAAAAATCGGGAAATTTTTAAAATTATTATTTGAGCTTAGATTTTTCTCGAAATTTGCAAAATTTTATGAGTTTTTGGGAATCATTAAGACGTGATAAATGGCAATTGTTAACGCGTAAATGGTTAGATCCAACGGTCCAAAAAGTTGCGAAATTTTCTAAACTTTTGCATAAAAAAAGAAAAAAATTAATAAAAAAAAAAAAAAAAATTTTGCATAAGTTAGATTATAATGTAGACAGGTAAATTGACGGGTCAAGATCAAGCGGACCAAAAATCCGGATATATACAAAATTTTATGATTAGTTCAGATTATCATGAAGACTTAATAGTTGGCAATTAAAGACGGGTAAATAGGAGGTGTCGGTCAATTGGTTTAAAGAAATTTTAACATTTGCTAAATTCTTATATGAGTTTAGATTGACACGAAGACGGGTAAATAGGAGGTGAAGATCATACGAACCAAAAAAAATTCAACGAGTTTAGATTATCATGAAGATTTGATAGATGGCAATTGTATATTAAGGTTCACTTCTTCGTATTGTGTTTAAAATTCTAAAAGGGGCGCAGCAACCCTTGTATGTAAATATGTATTGCAAAACAGTTTGATGGCAAATCTCTTAGCCATTTTTGAATTAAAATGTGTTTTTATCACTCATTTTCGTTATTTAAATTGATTACAAGTTGAATTGGTGACTATGATTTACAAGCTCAAACAGATTTGCAACAAAATTAGGAAATTGTTAGCACTGAAACATTATGTAATTACATAAAAAAAAAAGGATTTTTGCATATTTTGCATATTTTTTATGCAAATATGCAATTTATGCAAAATTGTTTTTAGCGAACTTTCATCATTGATCAATAAAACTTCGATGTGTGCAATCAAATCTAAAATCGGACATGCGGTTTAAAATATGCAAAATCCGATGTCTAGTTATGATTGATGTTCATAACTTTTCCAAAACAAAACACGCACAACACCACAAAGGAGGCTGGTTGATCGTATAGCTATTTCATGAATATCCTTAATTTGAATCATCAGCGATCTTTGCCTGTTTTCAAAGAGCTGACAAAGGCTACCTCATGACAGAAGTGCTATGACCGCTTGGGAATTCCAAAGGCAGGTTTTTAGCAAAAATTCGACAACAGTAGCCAACGCCAAATCACAGAAGTTTCTGTTGTTAAAGGAAATGAAAAGAATATTTCAATTAAAAAATTTTATAGAAGCTAAACTTTATCCACTGATCGTGTATACCCCGGTTGAATATTTTACCTATTTCTAAGACAAAAAAAAAACAGACCCAAAAATACTCTGCGGCTTTAAACAAATCGAAATGTGGCGGCGGCGGCGGCGGCGGCGCTTGACTCGCTAATGGGTCTCCCCCTGCTCGCGGGGCCTGTGTGAGTGTGTCGAATCGATAGGTCGTTGTAGCTGTAGCGGGAAGCGGGGGCGGGCCGACAAAAAAGGGCGTTGCTGGTTTTCTTTTGGTTGTTAAACAAATATTACTCATAAGTTGGCCGGGCCCGATCATGTTGAACAGCATTGCTAACACCCAAAGAACGTGACGACGCACAGCCTGCAAAATGTTGGAGTTGTCGCTGACTAACTGACTGACTGACTGACTGACTGATTGTCGGGGCACGATAATGAAATAACTTTTTTTTTGTCCCCAGCCCACACACCCCTGCCCCTGCCCCTGTCCCTGCCCCTGCCCTAGTCGGTGGGTAAGGCAATACAACTAAGTATCAATGCAAAGAAACGTGCAACAACGCGAGGTATTTATGTCGCCGCAGTTCGCCTGTTCTTCTGCCGAGAATGCCAGCCACGCTGAAAACAGAGCCAGAAGAAGCAGAAAAAAAGAAGTATCATAATCATATTATTTATGATTGCATTTGTTTTGCAGCCGAAGGAGCCGACGTACTCGTAATTGCCGTTTTGTGGAATCTTTTGTGTGCCACTTCAACTTCAGCATCATCAGCTCCAACTTCGACTGGCCACAAAAGAGCCATGAAGCATGTGTTTTTGCCATTTTCAAGGGCGACGACGGACGACGGCTATGAATCATTTGTCATGGAACAGAATTTCCTTACCCATTCACTGTAAATAAATTAATACTTACTCAAAGTCGTTTAACAAGTGCTCCAAATTGCTTTTGTGAGTTGTTTTTTTTTTTTTGGTGAATGGACCCAACGACAAAAACAGCCACTGGAAAATATGAAATTCAAATTTGTTGGCTGGCGAGGTGAGAGATGTAGGATTTCGTTTACCAATTGCCAGCTTGACTGATGGACCCCAGCAGTAGACTTCCCCACTTTGAGGCTGCTCTGGCAATGAGGCCAAGATCATTGCGGACACGATACCGATCACTGTGTGCCCAGAGTGAATGAAACAATCGCCCAACATTAACTGAAGGGGGCACTGATGCTTAGTTAGCAGCAGCAGCAGCAGGCTACAGTGGCTAAAGTTCTAGCAGTTGGTGCCATTCTCTTCACGATTGTGAGAATGGTTAGCCTGGAGCAAAAATTTTGCCACTAAAAGTATGCTACCAAAATGGAAAAAAACTAACTTCGGCTCGACCGAAGTTTTTGTACCCTTGCATGTTTAGTATAGGTCCATCATGGTCTAAAATTTTGAAGAAAATGTTCCGCGAATTATGAAGAAAATTTCTTCTTCGTATGTGGTGCATCTATAACATTTAACAAACTACACAGGAAGAGGGAGAAGAGGAAGCGGTGGGAGGATTGAAGAAGGAGGAGAAAGTATTGGATGTGGAGGACGCAGTAGAAGGGTCTTAAGTCTTATCCTTTGTGTGCGATGTGTAAGGTAAAATTATATTTGTTCTTACATGGTAATACCATTCATTTTGCAGTGACCATCTCGCATTGTTGAGCACACTGTTTCTGCATCAAAAGTCAGTTTTTTGTTCCACTGATAATATTTATTCTTCACTTTATCATCAAAAGCATCAAAAGTCAGTTTTTTGTTCCACTGATAATATTTATTCTTCACTTTAATTCAACAAACTGAATAGGTGTACGTCTGCAGCCATCTTGTATGACTGTGTCCATGACTGTGTCTATATGAGTGTTGTGGTATATCAGCCAGAGATGGTGTGAGGTCACACTTGGAGAATGTGATATGTCGCCACATCTACTCACATCTACTCGCAGTGACTTCGTCACACTGCGAAGGAATCGAAACTGATCCTGTTGGATATGGTGGTGGCGATGGCATCTGTGACGACGATAGCGGTGGCGACAGTATCGGCGGTGAAAATTCAATGGTGGCCAGTGTAGGGTTGCTCCAACGGTTTCTTGACAGCAGCTGCAATTTTTAGATTCTGCGAGCAGAACATCTGTGGCTTGCTGTGAAAAACTGTTGGAGCTGTAGTTAAGTCAATTATAAACTTGCGTTAAGGCCGTTGCTTCGATTGTGGGTCAATAAGCAAGTTCGCCTGAGCAGGCTGAGGTTGCCTCTAGTTGAGAACTTTGTAGTTCCGGTGCCTCTAATTGAGGACGCTTAGGTTGTCTCTTATCGAGTTGGTTGATTGGCCTCTAGATTGGGACTTTGTAGTTCCTGTGCCTCTAGTTGAGGTGCCTCTTATTCAGGACTTTGAGGGCCCTCCAGTTGAGAACTTTGAGGTGCCTCTATTTTAGGACTTTGAGGTGCCTCTAGAGAGGACTTTGTTTTGACTCTAGTTGAGGACTTTGAGGGGCCTCTATTTGAGGACTTTGAGGTGCCTCAAGTTGAGGACTTTGAGGTGCCTCTAGATGGGGACTTTGTAGTTCCCCTCCCTCTAGTTGAGGTGCCTCTAATTGGGGACTTTGAGATGCCTCTAATTGAGGACTTTGAGGTGCCTCTAGTAGAGGACTTTGTTTTGACTCTAGTTGAGGGATTTGAGGTGCCTCAATTTGAGGACTTTGAGTGGCCTCCAGTTGAGGGCTTTGAGGTGCCTCTAGATGGGGACTTTGTAGTTCCTCTCCCTCTAGTTGAGGTGCCTCTAATTGGGGACTTTGAGATGCCTCTAATTGAGGACTTTGAGGTGCCTCTAGCAGAGGACTTTGTTTTAACTCTAGTTGAGGGCTTTGAGGTGCCTCTAGTTGAGAACTCAGAGATGCCTCTAGATGAGGACCTTGTAGTTCCTGTGGCTCTAGTTGAGGTGCCCTATATTGAGGACTTTGAGGTGCCTCTGGTGGAAGACTTTGTTTTGACTCTAGTTGAGGGCTTTGAGGTGCCTCTAGTTAACGACTTAGAGGTGCCTCCAGTTGAGAACTTTGTTTTGCTTCTAGTTGAGGGCTTTGAGGTGCCTCTAGTTGCCTCTATTTGATGATTTTTGTGTTGTCTTCTCATCGAGGGATGAAAACTTTGCTTTCCACGCATTGTGAACTTTGATTTATTGGTATGCTATGCTATGACTGAAGCCGAATCAATTAGAAAGTTCTGTAGATGGGTTGAAAATGTGGAGCTGATACTCCCTTTTATGTCGGCCGAAAGTATGTTCGCTGTCATATGCCGGCTGTACAGTAGGCAGCTATTTTAGTTTTCCTGCGTGGTGATGCAGCATCCGACAAATAGCACATAGATCTCAAACCTATTGTTGGATTGGACTCATGTTGGTGCAGGATCGAAAACATGCCAGCGCAGGTCGATAGACATCTCTTTACGCGGCAGAGCTGGGGGTTGAGAATAGGTTTTCATTTAAGGTAGCGTTGGCCAACGAGAGCGAGGCCAAAAAGTGAAAGTGTATTGGTGTGCGAAAATAAAGCGCCGTGAATTTGCCTCGACCTGACAGCATCTAGACTATGTGTTTGCTCAGTCGAACCAAGTTCTGTTTGCAACTGCAACCGTCTTCGTCACGAACTCGAACCGTCTTCGTCTCAAACTGAACACTGTTTCACTCCCACCCATCAGCCATGATATGGTGGAACTGCGACAGAGCAAGATAGGGCGAGGATCGAACCAGAGCGCCGTAGCAGCGCAGCAAACAGAGAAGAGGGACTGCGCAAAGGTACTATCTACCCTTCTCTCATCTGTGATCAAAGGCTAGCCAGCGACTGAAAGGCTTTTCGGTCTCTTCTCCTCAGCTTCGGCATGCGTTCGGCTCGTATATGTGTACTGGGGGTACTGGGGACCATCGCTGATTTAGGGAGTAGCCCAGAACAACAATACAACTGAATGGACTGTAGCTTAACTGAGTCAAATAACAACCGAGTGAACAATCACTGAGTAGAGAATAACTGCATTAAGAAGAAGAGCAGAGTGAACAATCACTGAACAACACTAAACAATGAACAAAGAGTCACTGAACCATCAGTCACTGCGAAGTGAGTTACTGAAGATTAAGTCACTGGGCAATAATTCACTGAACAAGGAATCGCTGAGCAATAAATCACTAAACAATGAATAAAGAGTCACTGAACAATGAGTCACTACGAAGTGAGTTACTGAAGAATAAGTCACTGGGCAATAATTCACTGAACAATGAGTCACTGATCAATAAATCACTAAACAATGAACAAAGAGTCACTGAACAATGTGTCATTGCGAAGTAAGTCACTGAAGAAGAAGTCACTGGGCAATAATTCACTGAACAATGAGTCACTGATCAATAAATCACTAAACAATGAACAAAGAGTCACTGAACAATGTGTCATTGCGAAGTAAGTCACTGAAGAAGAAGTCACTGGGCAATAAGTCACTAAACATTGAGTCACTGATCAATAAATCACTAAACAATGAACAAAGAGTCACTGAACAATGTGTCATTGCGAAGTTAGTCACTGAAGAAGAAGTCACTGGGCAATAAGTCACTAAACAATGAGTCACTGAGCAATAAATCACTAAGCAATGAGCAAAGAGTCACTGAACAATGAGTCATTGCGAAGTAAGTCACTGAAGATTGAGTCACTAAGCAATAAGTAGCTGAACAATGAGTCACTGAGCAATAAATCACTAAACAATGAACAAAGAGTCACTGAACAATGAGTCACTGCGAAGTGTGTCACTGAAGATTGAGTCACTGAGCAATAAGTAGCTGAACAATGAGTCACTGAACAGTAAATCACGAAGCAATGAACAAAGAGTCACTGATGAATGAGTCACTGAGCAATAAATCACTAAACAATGAGCAAAGAGTCTCTGAACAATGATTCACTGCGAACTGATTCACTCAAGAATAAGTCACTGAGCAATTAGTCACTGAACAATGAGTCACTGAGCAATAAATCACTAAGCAATGAGCAAAGAGTCACTGAACAATGAGTCACTGCGAAACTGAGTCTCTGAAGAAGAAATCACTGGGCAATAAGTCACTGAACAATGAATCACTGAGCAATAAATCACTAAACTATGAACAAAGAGTCACTGAACAATGAGTCACTGCGAAGTGTGTCACTGAGCAATAAGTAGCTTAACAATGAGTCACTGAACTGTAAATCACGAAGCAATGAACAAAGAGTCACTGAAGAATGAGTCACTGAGCAATAAATCACTAAGCAATGAGCAAAGAGTCACTGAACAATGAGTCATTGCGAAGTAAGTCACTGAAGAAGAAGTCACTGAACAATAATTCACTGAACAATGAGTCGCTGAGCAATAAATCACTAAACAATGAACAAAGAGCCACTGAAAAATGAGTCACTGCGAAGGGTGTCACTGAAGATTGAGTCACTGAGCAATAAGTAGCTGAACAATGTGTCACTGATCAATAAATCACTAGGCAATGAACAAAAAGTCACTGAACAATGAGTCACTGATCAATAAATCACTAAACAATGAACAAAGAGTTACTGAACAATGAATTCTCGGATGATATTTTCAGATTATTTCCGATCATCCATTAGCAATCTTACGTTCCAGAATCCTATCAAAAGACTTTTTTATTATTTGAATGTCTTCATCGTGTAGAAAATAAACCTCAACTGACGAGAATAATTTCGGATAAAGGAATTGTATGAAAACCAAGAGTTAAGCAGCTAAATTGAAGGCTTTCGATCAGCAAGGTAGACCCTGCCCAGCCGTGAGCCAGTCAAACCAAACAGTCAACGGATTGTGAGTGGCAGCCACATGTGATTGTTGAGCTTGACTCAACTTCATTTATTCAAATTTGATTTCATTTCGAATGGATTTTTAATTTAGGGCAACCCACTGTGCACTGTGCTGCACTGTGCATTTGGCTTACAACACTCAGGGCCGAGCTAACAAACGATTGTAGATCTCAATAGATTTTCATAGAGCGACTGCATTCAAATCCCAAAACTGAATTCATTTGACGCGCGCTCTTTTGTCGCTGTCGCAGTCGCAGTCGCAGTCGCTGCGGTTTTTCTTGTTGCTGCTGCGGCGGTGTCTGTTGCCGCTGTGAACAGCGTGATGCCATCAGCAACAACATTGACCACGCGGCTGGCTTTTGCTTGGGCACTTCAAGTTGAAGTTGAAGTTGCTGCCCCTTATCTATGCAATGCCTGGCCTGGGCAGTGGCCTTCAATTTCAATCTCTATGCAATGGCTATGAAATAAATTGTGTACCCAGCTCTCCCATGGCCTCAACCTGGTCGCTCGCTCGGTCGCTCGATGGAGTGTGTTGGGGGGGGGGTCAGGGGGGAGGGAGGGGTGCCGTTATCGCCACGCATATTTGCATAACTATAACTGGCCTTAACATGGTCTGTTCGTTCAAGCTGGCAAGGTTCTTCATTCCTGGAGTGCCCTTTTTTCAGTTGATGTTGCCGCCGTGCAACAAGTCAAATAATTATTGATTTGGATTTTCCCAACTTCCTCTTCCACCACCCTTTCTGATTACGAGTGCCGCTTAATTGCCTGGTGCAGTCAATGTGCAGTTTTGCAGTTGCAGTCAATCCCAGCCAATTGTTTTGCCCATAGTTGGCCAAGTCGGGGCACACAGTTGGCAACTATTCGTAGCCAGAAGTTGTCCAAATTTGACAGTTGTATGAGATTTATGACGCCGCACACTCGATCATATTTGACTTAATTGACAGCGGCAGCCACGACAAAACTGAACTGCCACCGGCATCTGTCAAGAGTCGCTGCAGAGTCTCAGCCTCAGCCGGAGTCAAGCGAAGGCGTTTTGTGGGCTGGGCTGGGCTTTGGCATTAGCCAAAGAAATAAGCAATATTTAATTAATGAAAAGCAAAGCTACCAACTGACAAACGTTTAACACTGGAAAAGTTATGATATATGGGAAATTTATACTTTAGAGAGATTCATTTAAGTCTTGTCCTCACATCCGCTAAAACGGTTTCCAAAGCGAAAGAATTTTACACATTTTCTTAACTTAAAGTAGCAAAATAGTCTTTCTGTTTGGTTGGTTGTTGGGTTCACTAAATTCTTTTTTCTGAAAAACGTATACTAATTTGTATTTTTAACTTTACTTGGTTGGGAATTCTAACTCAGGACTTGGGAGGGTTGAATACTAATGACATGCCGTCTTAACGTTGACCGACACGGACCATACACGTGACGGGGCTTCAACTCACAGTAAAGAACACAGTCATTTGTGAAGCTTTCAGCATGCAAAAAGAGCGGTGGTGCTGCCAATAAAACTGTTGCCTTAGAACGTTTAAAATTCAAAACCACAACCAGAACCGAAACTGATATTTTTGGAACCAAAAGGACCAACCAAAAAAACCTTAACATTGCTGCACATTTTTGGAGTAATAAATAATAGAGGCTTTAACCTAACTCACACTATTCATACACAGGATGGTCTTGATTTCATCTCAATAATAACATGCGGAATGGAGATAACGTTGTACCCGATGTATATCCGAGGTTGTTCCTGGAATGCTGATTTTGGAGTAGTAAAGCATCACTTTTATACAAACGAAACTAACAAACGGGTTATTATTGGGGACTTAAATGTGCGAATAAGAGAATTGCAACAACCACTGGAGGAATCTTTGCTAACAGCCTTTCCGATGGGACTAGAAACTCGAAAATCGCAGGATATATTAATAAATACACTAAATAATAAATGTAGTAACTGGCATTATATATATCGATCCATTGGTAACGATCGGCAGCGCTACTTTCTGCTGCTACTGCGGCAGCAAAATACTTCCTGAGCATACACTTTCGCAGGTACAGAGTATTTTATTGTCGGGCTCGACCGACTTACTTTCCAAGCATATAATTTAAAATTCCGGTTATCATAGCCAAACCGTTGGTTCGCTCGTGTTTGCTTGAGTGTAGGCGCCTTTTTATACCCGTTACTCGTAGAGTAAAAGGGTCTACTAAAGTCGTGCAAATGTATGTAACAGGCAGAAGGAATCATTTCCGACCATATAAAGTATATATATTCTTGATCAGCATCAACAGCCGAGTCGATATAGCCATGTCCGTCTGTCCGTCTGTCCGTCCGTCCGTCCGTCTGTATGAACACCTAGATCTCAGAGACTAGAAGAGCTAGAGCAACCAAATTTGAAATGTAGACTCCTATTGTCTGCACGCAGATCAAGTTTATTTTCAATTTTCGCCACGCCCCCTCACGCCCTTCGCAATTCGGAAAAAACGTCATATCTCCTACAGTTTTGATGATAGATGGTTCGTACTTTCTAGAGATATCTAGTTCTTAAAATTATTTATCGATTTGCTGAAGGAATGATAAAGATCGGATGAACGATACTCAAGTTATGAGCAAAAAACGATCAGTTAACACCCACCACCCACCCCACTCATACCCTAAGCATTGCGTTCAGCAGCAATCTTAGTGAGAGAGAGAGAGAGAGAGAGAGAGAGACGAGTTAAAAAATGTTGCATACTTTTCGGCTGACCCACCTCAGGCATACAGTAAGGCTATTAAACATTTGTTTCCATGAGTAACGGGTATATCGAAGTCGGTTAGAGCCGACTTTAACTTACGCTCTCGTTTTTATTGAAGTTTTATTTTCAATTCGTATACCCTATACCAAAGGACCTAGATTGGCCAACACTTCTGCCGGAATGGATTCTATTTCTTGGCGGATATTGTTTTTCAGGTAATTCAGGGTTTTTGGCTTGTTGAAGTAATCCTTTGATTTCAAATAGCAAAGTCTGGAGGCGTCAAATCTGTTAAACGTGGCGGCCAAGGAACAATGATCTTAAAAAATCGATTGTAGAGTGGCTTGTCTGTGGTGTAGTGCCATCTTGTTGAAACCAGTAGTGCACCATACGGTTTCGACGAACAATTGGCATCACAAAATTGGTTATCGTATCGTGATAAAGCTCCTGATTTACGGTAACCGTTTGGCCATCTTCATCTTCGAAAAAGAACGGCCCAATAACCATTTTAGTACAAACGCCGCACCAAACAATGACTTTCAGCCATGCTCCCATTTTCGCTTTCGTAAAAATTTTGCGATTTAGAGTACAAATTTGGTACAAAAACCGGTTTGAAATCGTAAAAGTTTTTTGAAAGCGAAAATGGGAGCATGGCTGTTTTTCATCGTGAAGAGGTACCTGTTGAATGTCTTGAGGATTTTCAGTGGCATAAATACGGCAATTTTGTTTGTTTATTGTTCCGTTCGGTCATGATGATTTTGTTTTTGAGTTTTCACAATTGACTTGTTTTGTTGAATGTAAATTTGAAGAATCTGAAAGCGTTCGCGTGGCGTATACTCTTTAATGGTAAAAATCTACTTGGACCAACGCTTCAAACGCGCTATGTAATTTGTCGATCTGGCATCGCTGTCAAAAGTTATAGTGTTGGCTCTGTGTATGTGTGTGTACAGAAGATGCATTAATTGTTGACCTGACTGGAGTTAATCCTGGCCCTAAAGGGTAACAGCACTCGAACAGACATAATCTAAGTCCAAAATTGTCAAACAAATATGAAAACATTTATGTGATTGTGTGTGATTATATGAAAAACTATATTTAAATTTCCCACCAAACTATAGCAAAGTATACTTTTCGAAGCATTAATGTTAAATCAATCGATTTTCTCTTAAAACATTTAAAAAGTATACTTGATTTTCGAAGTATGCTCAGATGTCCACGAATAACTTCGTCATCAGGTAACCAAATTCATGGAGAGAGCATTTGTTCAACGGAAAATTAAATGGGCTTTTATAATAAACTTTAAGGAAAAATCGCATAGAATAAAATTGTTAAATCTGTGGTGATCAAAGTATAAATTTCCATAAAAAAAAGTTGAAATACCATATCTGTTACCCGTGTTTCTCTAAAACCATTGGGCGTGTTCAGCAGAACAACTTGCTCCCTGATCAAATATAAATTTGCAATTATCTTAATACTGAACTCGAGAGATGCGGCATTATAATAGCCAATTTGAGGTATCTTGATACAGGAGCATGTATCAAAGAAATAGTACGCTACTTTAAATTGATACAGCTCCCTCCAACAGCAGAAACTATTCGATACAACATTTTTTTCTGATACCTGCTCAGGGATCAATTATTCGGCTGAGCACGCCCATTGACTACAATATATTAGACTTTTCTCGTCGCTATTAGAATTAGCAAAGTTATATAAAATCAGATGGTCCATTCGCGAGTTATTTCAAGTTAAGTGAGCAAAATGATTAATAAACGGTTTTTGGGCCATTACTTCTAATTTTGGGGGTCCCCGAGGAAAACCAAGTATGAGGAACTGCTCCACAGCTTACGCTGTGTTACTACCCTGTCATACTGCTTTTGCAAGACATTCCTTTTGGCAGTAGACAATTTTGTTATTTTATTGTTATCGTGCATATGTAGTCGAAATGGTATATCTTCGCTAAAAATATTTTGGCCTTCTCACTTTTCATTTTTACGCAAACTACAAAGACCAGAGCTTTACAGAGAACTGTTGTTAAGATGAGAGATGATCAATTTTGTTTTTGAAATTCCATATCTCATTTCAAGGTGTTTCAATCTTGTTTTTCCAGATTTAAAGCTACTTGAAAAAGAATTTTCAAACCGAATTTTAAATGTTTTTCTTCAGTTTTCAAAGCAAATTTTCGAAATAAGTTTTTATAATAAACATTTTAAAAGAAGTAGTTAAATTTAGTTTTTGGAATAAGTATTTAAAATATCTCTTCTAAGGGACACTTTCCTGTGCTTCCTGCTCATCTTATTTGGGAATTAGGAGGCAAGAAGAACAAATAAGAAAGCTGTAGTCAAGTGCTCCGACTACCAAATACTAGGGATGTCGAAAATAATATCGATATATCCATATTTTTGCCCAAAATGACAAATAGCATTATCGCATTTTTTTCCTAGGCGATATATCGGAAATCGAATATATTTTGGTGATATTTTTGTTGCGAGTACCTGTTTCTTGTGCTCTGGACATGTAAAGCAAAGTGTTACAAAGGTTTTTTAATAAAGTTGATGTACAGAAATCGCAGTGCAAACTGTGCAATAAAGTTGTAAAGACCAGTGGCAACTCAACAAATATTAAGGCGCACTTAAAAGCAAAGCATAGTATAAATGATATTAACTTTTGGGAATTTGTGAGAATTTTTATTACCCGTTGATTACCATGGATCGGGACCCCATTAAGTGCTGAATGGAAAAGAAAGACGCGTTGCCAGTGCTTTCTGACTTGGCATTGTCATATCTTATTACACCGGGAAGCTCAGTGCCATCGGAACGCTTGGCTTCCGCTATAAAAAGTGTTATTTCTGACACCAGAAGCCGAATAACCGATGAGCACATAACTCAACGGGTCTTCCTAAAATCTCTGTCTAACGATTATGTCTACAATCAGAAGTTTTTACGTTTCGTAAATTTCTCTATTTTGAAAAATGATGAATTTAAAAAGAAAACACTTCTTTCGGTTCATTAATTTAAATTCATTAATAAGTTTGCAGAACTTCTTATGTTATAAATGAAAAGAAAAATAAATATCTCTTGTGAATTTAATAAATATACTTTAAATCAAGGCTGCAAGCCTTTCAAATTTTTCAGAGGGTTCGATCCGGGGGTTCGAACCCGTTGTAGAGTCTGAGGTTCGGTTCGCGGACCGGTTCCTGGAACCCGTGAACCCAATGTTTTGGTTTGAACCTTGGTTCGCTTGAACTAAAAGAATAGTTTCGATTTATTAATACTTATTTTGTAAAATAATAATCTTTATCTCAATAATGTAATTTTAAATATCAAATTCATAAGCTGACACTTACAACTTTTGAGAACAGCTTAGTTTAAGTAAATAAAAGTGATATCTTCTAGGAGATGTTCATCTTTACTAGCTCTTAGATCAGAAAGATCAGACCTAAATGTTGAAAAGGCTCGCTCAACTGAAACCTAAGTTGCTGGAACAGCCAGTATAGTTAAGGCATTGTTTTCCAAGTCCTTGTTTTTTGACCTTTCCCAAAAATTTTAAAACATTTGTCGATGTATGTTCCCGTAGAAAATTTTCGAAGGAATCTATAACATCACTTACAGATTTTATATTTGACATTTGTTTATTGTTGTCTTTTGCTTTCATAAACTTCTCTTCTTCGCAATCAGACGTTGAGTCATTTAAAGTTGAATTTTGAAAACTCGCACTAAGAATTTCTCGATTGGCTTCTCAAGCCTCGTAGCGGACTTTCGTTGCGATCCAAAATCCTTGATTACAAGTCTATTATCATGCCTTCCTGGCTCCACTACACTCAAGAAACTTGAATCTTCTTTAAGCCGAGTACTCCAGTGCATAGCGGATGCTCCTTGGTATGTGAGACATACAAATTTATGTAGCGATTTAGATATTTTGCCACTATGCGCCCAAATCAATATGCATACCAGCAGGTATCATGACCGACTGGTGGCCCACTCCAATAATGCCTCTGAATTGGCTCAAACAGGCTCAGAAGACTCCTTAACCGATGACATCCCTTTGACCTCTGGGTCCATGGAAGGCGTCCCGCGGGCCACCTTATCAATTTGGCTTAAGTGTCTCCTTGAGACTATCCCCTACCAATATTTACACGCTGCTGGTTTCCCAGCAAGACGACAGATCACCCGCAGGACCTGTGCTGAGTGTTAAGTTGTTATCCCAGTCCTCTATAGTATGAGTAGTTCTTGTTAACTTTTTGTAAATAGATTAAGTTCTATGCACCAATTATTCTCCTATATATATTTTGAACTACGTTCGATTCAGATGTTTGTAGGTGGAGCTCTTTTAAAGAACTCTGAATGCAAAAATCTTAAAAAGTTAGTAAACGTAAGCACATTTTGTAGGTCGAGTTCCATCCCGATTTTTTTTAATTTTTCTATAAGCAAAAGATATTATATATAGAGTGAGTACGGAGTTTCTTACAAGGTGTGCGAACTCTACTAATGTAACACCAAATTTCCTTAAAAAAATCGTTAACTACTAAATTTAGCACAACGAACTGTAATTATGGAGTCCTCCAAAGAATATACAGAGGTAACTTGGTCATCGTCTAAATCAAGAAATGCTTTTGATTCACATATTCGATCCATTATCGACGGTGATAGTATAAATCTGACCTAGAGAAATGTCGTAGGATTGGAGAACTTCTTGAATGATAGCAGTCAGATTACAATGAATTGCTGTATGTCGTTGGGCAAACTACTTAATTTTGTGAACCGAACCTATTTTTTCGAAAAAGTGGTCCGGTTCGGATTCAGGTTCGCAGAGTCAAAAATATAGAGCGCCTGGTTCATGGTCCGGTTCGCGAACCCCAAAAAACCCGAACCGAACCGGTTCTCAGGGGTTTGGTTCCGGACAGGTTTGCAGCCTTGCTTTTAATCGTATATGGAGTTTAGTGACCGGTTTTTGATTTTAGTCAAAGTTAACATCTGGCTGGCTCAAGGTCTATGGTTGAGTATGATTCTATATAAACAACACAAATCAACAGATGATGATTGTGATTGATTTGTGTTGTTTATATAGAATTATACTCAACCATAGACCTTGAGCCAGCCAGATGTAAACTTTGCCTATACATTAAATCGATATTTTTTAAGCGCAGTCAGAATGTAGTTCATATTCCGCTTCAATTACCTCAATAGACCAGTTCATTGTTAAGATCCGGGTTTTTTTTTTTAAATTTCGAAAAAATCGATGACACTTTTTCCATATCGTCAAAAATATCGATATAGACAACCCTATCAAATACGCTGTACCTTTGATTTTGTGTGTTCTAATTCCATAAACTTACACCTGTTGCTGCGGTGGGCTTGTCGCGAAGTTGTCTTTGTTGTTTTTTGTCAGATCTTATTGAAATTTTGGGCCTCCGTTCCTCTCTCTCTCTCTCGCTCTGAATGGGTAGCGATAACTTCCACTTTGGTTAATTAATTTGAATTTGTTTTTAATGATGTTTAGTTACAATTTCAACGATTATGTTCCTGTTAAGAAAAGGTGTAAAAAAGTGAATTTCTCTCGGCATGGAAATCAATTACGCTGAAATCTGTTATGTTCTTCGTTTTTTTTGTTTTTTTTTTTTTTGTGTTCAGTGCTTATCTTTTTGGGTCGTTTCATGCACGTGACAAATGAAAAGTGGGGGGAAAACTGGGTGACAAAGTGGAGTAAGAAGGGGTTGGGGGGGGGGGTAGGGTTGACTGCACTTTGCCTAAGTGCGTCCGCGGCGACGAGCAATAAAAATAATAAAAATGCTGCCGCAAGAGAGTGCGAGAGAGATTCCAGATCCCAGAAAGCATCCCATAAATTGGACACATTGTTGATAAAGCGCAACTTTATATGCTTTATATGAAGCTGCTCCTGTGTGCGTGTGTGTGTGTGTGTGTGTGTGTGTCCAACAGCCAGACGACGACGACAACGACGCGCATCATCCTCATCATCCTCCTCCTCATCATTGCAGCTCACATCAATGGCTTTCATCATCAACATTGTTATCAGCGGTGGCGGCTATAACAACACCAACACTTGTCGTGCTTGCACTGCCCCACCGCCACACCCCCGCTCCCTCTCCCTCCTCCACCTCTCCTCCTGTTTAACTGGCTCTGTGACTGGGGCTATGAAATTACGCTGGAAAATAGCGAAATAAAAACCAAGAAGAATAAACGCTGATAATGTTGAATGTGGCGCATAAATGCCGCTCAAATGACATACTCACACACACACACACACACACATAAGTTACAGCTATATGGAAACAGATACTACCAAATGAACAGACTCCGACACCAACTTCAACTTCCACTCCAGACTCCGGCACGAACTGTTAATGCATTTAGGCTTCAGACTAGTGTCTGTCTAGTACATTTATGGGCAATGGCAAATTCACAGACTGAAAAATCGGACCAAACAAAAGGGAATAGGCATATGCATAGTTATTAGATTAACAATTGGAACGGATGGGTGTCTCGATTGCTCACACCAACAGCTTCAGTTGAGAGGCCATTAAGAAACAGCTTCAAATATAGCATTGACGGTGGCTTCCTCGAGCCCTTAGATCAGCGATGCCCTTGCCGTATGCTCTTTGGGTACGTTTTGTTTTTGTAATTGCACCGAAGATAGGAAATCAATGAACGTTTACAAGCAGTACGACACACATGCAAACGATTTCGTATTTATGCGTCGCGTAGAACAAAAACTGGGTTTGTTCTCTTCTTTGATTGGTGTTTGCGCGCGCAAGCAACAATTTCATTTGATTTTGTTGTTACCTTACCCAAATTCAACACGATTTTCATATTGGTCCCTCATTGGTATTGGTGCTTTTGTTTGTGAGTATTGGTGAGTGCTCTGCCGTATGCTGCTTTTGGGCATGCCTGCCTTAGATGCTCGTTTTATAAACGATTGTATACCCAAATAAGCTGTGCGACAGGTGTTTGATACATTTAGCCAACTTAAATTCAGCATTAATATGAAAAAGAACACTTCCTAGAGCTTTTTACCACATTTACACGACAGTTGGGTGCCTCGATGACTTACAATAACAGGCAGCATAGTTGCAAAGAATACCCAGAAAGTCCAGCTACAAAGATAGCAAAGACGATGGCTTCCTCAAGCCCTTAGATGATCTTTTAATCTATGAGTAAGCTGTGCAACAGATGGGTGCCTCAAATAAAGCAAAAAAGCAGATATTTGCTACATTTACTCAACTTAAATTCAGCATTAATATGAAAAAGTATGGGGTTTTTACCTAAGAAAGTTTCCTACAGCTTGTTAACGCATGCACAAGACAGATGGGTGCCTCGATGGCTTACAAAAACAGGCAGAACTGTTACAAAGAAGACAAAATCACCATAGATTCACGATTAACTTTCAAAAAACAAATTTTAAATTTTAGTTGGGAAGGTTATCCAGACATTATTGGGCCACAGAGTGGTGCCTCGTTTACTCACAATGACAGAAAGAATAGCTACCAAGAATTCAAAGATATAGTGGGTTGTCAGACTTAGCCACCAGGAAGTAATGGATAATATTATGTTAGAAACAAGTTTGAATTAGGTATGGGGCCACAGAGTGGTGCCTCATTTACTCACAATAGCAGTAGGAGTTGACCCGAAGAATTCAAAGACAGTGGGCTGTCAGACTTAGCCACCAGGAACTTATGATAGGATAATCTTATCTAAGAAACAAGTTGGAATTGGGTATGGGGTCACAGTGTGGTGCCTCGTTTACTCACAATGGCAAAAAGAATGGCTACAAAGACGGCAAAAACAGTGGTTTGTCACACTTAGCTATCAGAAACTAATGTAGGGATAATCTTATCTAAGAAACAAGTTTGAATTGCTATTATTGGGCCACAGAGTGGTGCCTCATTTACTCACAATGGTAGAAAGAATTGGGTTTAGCGACGCTTAAGCTTTAGAGAAAAGGCCGATGTATCTGCGGAACATCTGAACCTAATCACCGACATCATTTCCAACGCTGAAATAGTCCCATTGAGTAATAAGTATATTTAGATCCGTTTTCAAGGATCAAGTGTGACCGTTTTATACCCCGTAGCTGTGCAAATGTATGTAACACGGAGAAGGAATCGTTTCCGACCGTATAAAGTATATATATTCTTGATCAGCATCAACAGCCGAGTCGACATAGCCATGTCCGTCTGTCCGTTCTGAAAAGATCCGATCAAAAACACAGTTATGGAAGCGGGGCGAGTACTGTGCCTACTGCAGGCAGCTAAGGCGAGTGTTTTTGTGCGTTTTTGGATGTGTGTCTCAATTGTATAGGGTATTTTGGAGTCGGGCTTTGCTTTATTTTTAAATTTCTAAGTTGATTCAAGTATAAACTATTCGTATTTTAAGTATACAAGTTCTATGAATGGTGTTCACTTGGAAAATATGCTCGATAAAGAGCTTGAGCTACCTGTGTACCTGGGGCCACACTTTTTTTTTAAACAAATTGCTTAGCTTACTTCCAGCCATTGACCTCCACTTGGTGGTAGGTAGAAATCCGCCGCCACGTGCCCCAAAGCCAAAAAGCCAACTTCCAATTGGAACTGATGCTGCAGCCTCTCTTGCTTGCATCCACTTTTTTTTTTTTAGTTGTTTTTGGTTTTGCAGTCAAATTGCAGCCACGCCCCAAAACAGTTGGGTAGCCGCGATCAGCCCGGCTGACACCTTTAGTGTTTAATGAGCGATCCTTTTGGATTTTTTTTTGTCCAGGGCCAGGTGCTGCTGCCATTAGAGCTCCATTACGGCTGGTGGCACTGACACTTTGTTGATTTCTCTCGCCTCTGTCACTTTTTTTTGTGGATTTTGCATCTCATGGTTTTTAGTGTGTGTGTGTTTGTTTTTTTTTTCGGTTCGGGGGAGTCGCCACGGTTCGTCGCCTTGCGCGCCTGCGTGCGAAATAGAAGAATTGTCTAATTTAAAGTAGAAAATTAAAAACTTCACACGCACCTCTTGGCGACCATAAAATCCCCAAGGCAAACCAAGACACAGGGAGAGTGGTGGGAGGGTGTCAGGGTGAGCAGTTCACGCAAGTCACCCAAGTTGGCGCATTTTGATTGACGACAGTCCCGGAGTTTTGATAAGAACCAGGTCGTAAAACCGACAATGTGAGAGAATTGTTTGGCTATGTATGAAAACCGAATGGGGAAATACACTGCATGTACATACCTATATTAACTTATAATGCAAATCCGGGGGTTGCATCAGTTTAGAGCTATTTTACTGCCATAAGGTACAAATATATTTTCATCCATTTGCAATCTCTATTTATGAAGACCTTGATGAGTCAAGTAGCTTAAGGAATCTGCTATCAGAATTGCATTTTTTTCCAATTCCGCTTGAGAATTTGCTTCTTATTGCTCTGAAATTGCATTTCAATTTCATTTCAATTTCATTTCAATTTCATTTCAATTTCATTTCAATTTCATTTCAATTTCATTTCAATTTCATTACAATTTCATTTCAGTTTCACTTCATTTCCATTTCAATTTCATTTCAATTTCACTACAATTTCATTTCAATTTCATTTCAATAATCGGCCTGGAACAGCGGCCTGGAACAGGGGATCCAAACAGTGGAAGAAGACAAAGCGAATTAGATCGCAAGAAGAAACCTAACTGAGAGACTAATTAAATTTAAACAAAACAACAGGACAAATGAAAGAGACGAACTGATTTTAAAAATTGCAACAGACACGGAGAAATTTCTAAAAACACTTCAGGACGAAATTATAATTACACAAGCGGACAAGGGAAATAAAACAGTAGCCATGTACAAAACTGAGTACAGCGGTAAAATGAATAGAATGCTGTCAGATAGGACCACATATAAAACAATCAGAAACGATCCCACCGCACAGCTTATTAGAAAAAATAAACTAATAATCAATGACTTAGCCAAAAATAACTACATTGACAACAAACTGAACCAAACTCTATACTGTTCAAGCGGCAATGCCCCACGAATTTATGGACTTTCCAAAATACATCAAGAAGACGTACCACTTAGACCCATAGCCGCATCAACTACTGTCCCCTGCTAAACACATAGGATACACCTTAAAGAACATAACATCGGAAAAGTACAACCTACAAAATTCAACTCAACTAAAGCACAGACTTCGCGGCCTGCAGATTGAAAAGGACGAAATATTGGTATCATTTGTTGTGATATCATTATTCACCCATATCCCAACATCATTTGCGATAAACAATATCATGGAAAGATAGACTGAAGTAGTACCACACACAAATATACCCAAACGGCGGTTCAAGGAATTGCTGGAATTCTGCCTAATAGAGAACAACTACTTCACATACAATGACACAGTCTAAAACCAAATATTTGGAATGCCAATGGGGAACCATAATATAATTCTAGATAAAATACTGGACGATACATTTGAAAAACTGAACACAATGAACACGCGTGTAAATAATTTTTGCTGACATCTGTATTTTACACAACATTTATTACACGCGTGTAAAAAATTTCCAAAAGATTTTTTCCATTTTATTTGTATTGGTGTGTACGTGAGACGGTCGACGGCAGCGGACCGCAGGCCGAGTGTGTCACAAACTTGAGTGGATAGGCACAAACTCTTTGTGAGAGCCATAAAAATGTGCGATCGGCGACGTTCGCAATGACCAGCTTCTAATCAATGAGCTGCAAATATCCAGATTGATGCAAAATATTCGACCTTTAACTTTGTCAGCAATGGTGTCACATAAAGAGGGAATATTCCATTATATAAGGGCTATACAAAAGAAGCTAACCATCAACTATTACACTGCATATTAGCAATATGTCGGAACCCACCGGATCGGATGACTATATCTTATAGCTGCCATAGAAACCATCGGTCGGAAAATGATTCTTAGTAAAAAAAACTATTTTGTTTTCAATGCTAGCGTCATAAAATCGGCCATTCTTAATATGAAATGCTTTCAAACAGATTTGCAAACTTTGATCAAAATCTGATGACTATATCTTATAGCTACCATAGGACTGATCGGTCGGAAAATGGGTCTTAATGAGAAAAACTTTTTTGTTTTCAATGTTAGCGTCCTCAAACTCGTCCATTACTAATATTAAATGCTTTCAAAGAGATTTGCAAACTTTGGTCAAAATCGGATGACCTTATCTTATAGCTGTCATAGGACCGATCGGTCGAAAAATGGGTCTTAGTGAGAAAAACTTTTTTGTTTTCAATATTAACGTCCTCAAACTCGTCCATTATTAATATTAAATGCTTTCAAACAGATATGCAAACTTTGTTAAATGTTTATTAAATGCTTTCAAACAGATTTGCAAACTTTGGTCAATATCGGATGACTTTATCTTATAGCTGTCATAGGACTGATCGGTCGAAAAATGGGTCTTAGTGGGAAAAACTTTTTTGGTTTTACTGTTAGCGTCCTCAAGCTCGGCTATTATAAATATTATATGCTTTTAAACAGATTTGCAAATTTTGGTCAAAATCGGATGACTATATCTTATAGCTGCCATAGGAATGATCGGTCTAAAAATGGGTCTTAGTGAGAAAAACTTTTTTGTTTTCAATGTTAGCGTCCTCAAACTGGTCCATTATTAATATTAAATGCTTTCAAACAGATTTACAAACTTTGATCAAAATCTGATGACTATATCTTATAGCTGCCATAGGACCGATCGGTCGGAAAATGAGTCTTAGCGAAAAAAGCTTTTTTGTTTTCAAGTAAATCGTTCTAAAGGTCGATGATTCTTAATATTAAACGCTTTCAAACTAATTTAAAAAAGTTGATCGACATCGGGTGACTATATCTTATGGTTGCCATAGGGCCGATCGGTCGAAAATGGTTCATAGCGAAAAAAACTTTTTTGTTTTCAAGTAAATCGTTCTTAAGGTCGATGATTTTAATCGAAAAGGGGTCTTAGTAAGAAATTTTTTTTGTTTTTAATGTTAGCGTCCTTAAACTCACTGATTACTAATTCTATATGCTATCAAATAGAATCGCAAAATTTGGTCGAAATCGGATGACTATATCTTAAGGCTGCCATAGCACAGTGGTTTTTTTTTTTGCCTTTTTTTTGACATAAACTCTTGTTGTTGAGATATTGACCCCAAATTTGGTTTATAATCATATTTTGGGCCCCAAAGAAGACTTGGAAAGATTTACTCAATTTAGACCAATATTTTATATAGCTGCCATATAACCGATCTGGCCGATTTGCTCCAACTTTGTTGTTGCTGACGCTATTGAACTGAAATTCAGTTTGTACTATTGTTTGGAAGTCCTAATACTACTTACAAAATTTTGTTTGGTTTGGACCACCATGTAGTTTCTGACACTATTGAACTGAAATTCGGTTTGTTCTCTTTTATTGAAGATCCTAATACAACTAATAAAACTTTTTTGTGATTCAATCTACCAAGCCAAAATTTTTTTCCTATGTAATATATTAAGCATTAAAAAATAAATTCATAAGTTACCAATACAGTTTATTCCATTTTTAGCATTGACAGATTATGTTTTCTATTACAGCTCCATTATTCTGAAAATTAATATAAAATTTATAAATTGTTGACTTGGTTTGGCTCTGCTACTTAACGCACATGTGAAATTAATTATGTTCAAATACAAAATATTCATATAGTAAATCAATATCATCTAGTCCAAGTTCATCCTGTGAGTGATCTTCTTCATCTGACGAGTCCTGTTGGGGATCGCTATCTTCATTTTTATCAATAATTTTTAGATTTGGTGGTTGCAACAGAGCCAAAACTTCTTCTGGTATGCTTTTTCTTTTCTTATTTGGCCGTTCTTTGAGACAGAGACTAGACAAGAGGGGATCAGAACTATCCATGGCTCTGTTAAAAACGTCTGTAATGTTGTCTAATCGACTGCATTTTCTAGCATGGACCCTTCTATCGTTTTTGTACAGCTTATTTCGGGTTTCGGATGCACTTTCCCCTTAGGCAGCCAACAGGAACGATAGCAGCATCTATTATTTCGTGTCCATGTACCAGAACTTTTCATGTGCTATTTAAAATAATCGACGAAGACTTTTACGTTTTGAGATATCATCATAGTATGAGCTTTATCTAAATTCTTTTTTCTGATTTGTTTCCATATGTACTGCTTAATTGCTTCTTCAGAGCCATTGTTGCTTCTCCAAATGTCCACCAGGGTTGCATGGCCAAACACGAACTCAGCTGGAATAAATCCGATTTTATCGAAAAGTCGCACGTTGCACCAAGAAGTGTTAGTTACTCATTAATCTGCACAGCGTTGTGCCATGCTCAACTAATATTCCACGAAACACAGCTACACTTGTTAGGATCAACCTTAAATTACACATTAACAACACACGGCACAATTGGACAAAAGCACACAACAATGACAAACGAGTTATCAAATCATAATTAATGATACCTGAACTAACGTTTTCCATATTTACAGTCTTTATTTTGCATCTTTTAAAATATTTGCAGCCAGTTTCATAGAAAGCACGTGGCACACAAACAGCTGACTTCAACAGCCCGTCAACAAAACAGTGTTGCCTTCATGTTTGAATATGTTTGTTTTTTAAGCTAATATGAGTATGGAAATATTAAAAAACAAGTTAATATTTGAAATCTGAAAAATTTTTTTTGGGGTTTATGCCAAAAAAAAGGCGAAAAAAACACTGTGTATAGGACCGATCGTTCGGAAAATGAGTCTTAGTGAGAAAAACTTTTTTGTTTTAAATTTTATCGTTCTTAAACTCGACGATTGTTAATTTGATATGTTTTCAAAAAGATTCGAGAAATTTGGTCGAAATCAGATGTTTATCTGTCGGAAAATGGGTTTTAGTTACAAACATTTTTGATTCTTATGTAAGCGTTCTTAAACTATGACATTTCAAAAACAGCAATGGTATAAAAACTTCGGCACAGACGAAGTTAGCTTGGCCTTCTCGTTTAGTTTTCTAATCATTTTCTTACCATATTCTTCAACTGCTTTGTGAACTCAATATAATTTTTTTAAGATCTTTTTATTCTATATATTTTTTTACAATTTTATTGCAACAAATTTACTTAATTTTCATTGTAATTTCTAGTTTTCTTTTAATTTCTCAGTATTTTTCTTCTAATTTTCTAATAATTTCTTTTCAACCATTTTTGAATTCGTTTTCTTTCAACCATCCTAGACCATTCACCTAGTGAAAACACTCTTTCCAGCTAGAGTATAGCCTAGCGACGAACCCTTGGGCCATGTTCTTACCAATTAAGCAAATCGACGCAAAGTGCGTGTTCCGCGTCCACATCCGCCAAAGAAAGACCCTGAGTGAAGTGGTACGTTGGTTATTGCAATAGGATGAGGTGGGTGAGGTTGACGGGTGAGGGTGTCATGCGTCAGCGGGCAAAACTGAAAATGAGAAACTAAACAATGAGAGTGCGTGGCTGATGAATTACTTGCTGCAATGTTGGAATGTTGCACAGAGGAAACTTGGTCAAGTGCCCCCACCACCACCATCAACTCCAACCAAAGAGTGACGAATTGCCCGGCTGCCCCTGAAATGCAGCATGGAAACTACATAGAAAGAGAGAGAGAGAGCGAGTGCAGCTAAGTGTGTGGAGCGGACTAAGGGTGATCAATCTTAAGAGCGAGTTTTTCGGGTGGGCGAGTCCTTTTTGGCTCAAGCTTCAAGCATATTTCACATGTCTGGGCAGCGCTTAATAATTTGACAGCTCGTTTGACAGATGAGCCAGCGCGGGAAAGGAGCGAGACAGAAGACGCTCTCAATAATAAATTAGCTCAAAAATTGTAAATGCAACGCAAACTGAACCAAAAAAAAAAGCGACAAATGCAATTTTGGGAAGAAACGCATTTCTGTAGTCGCCGGTCCGGACCCGGGCCCGGGACCGGGTTCGGAGTCTGCCTTAATAGCCATTAGCTGGGCAATTTTGTGCCACATACTCGTACATACATCCATATGTAACGTTTGTATGAAAAATTGGCAAAAAAAAAAAAAAATATGGTAAGTAAAGAGAGTAGGGAAGAATCAACTGGCTAATACCCTCGGCTTCAAAACGGTTCCATTGATTTTGAAAAGCTGATATTTTGGCCAAGTCGTTACTAAAATGTGGTTTACCTATCAAAGCCAAGCTGAATTCTGTTTTTAGTTCTATCCGGCTCGAAGGACCAGGCTAAAATTTCTTAAATTTCATTTGTTTAAACAAATTCTTGTATCAGTTCGCCTTTTGACAGTAGATTTCACACCTTTCTTTCAGCTGCAGAGCAATTTGATCTAATTCTTCATGGTTTGAGCCAGCACAACAGATGTAAGCATTTACATAACATACCCTTAGTCTACCCTTTTTTTTTTTTTGCTAAATCGGGCTATCCCATACACACACCAACACACAGAGAAGAAGAAGAAAAAAATCAACAACAACAAGAACAACAAATGAAAACAGTTTTTGGAGCCAACAACCAGATATCCTCGACCAGCTGCAATCTATCAACCGACAAAACGCCTGCAGACAGAAACAGAAGGAAGCAAAAATACAACAACAATAACACACACACACGATAAAAAAACACACACACACACACAGTGCTGGGACAGGGGATTGGAGCGGAAAGCGTGGAGCGTCCAACGAAATAAACGCGTGAAAGACAAAACAAAATAAACGCAACAAAAACAAAAAAAAAACAAATTTTTTTTTAAAGTGTAATAAAAATCATGCAAAACTGAGTCAAAAAATGGATTTATGTAAATATTAATAAAAACGCCCCGGCAATAACAATTTGTTTTTCAGTAAGTGTGTGTGTGTGTGTGTGCGAGGGTGACAAATTTACCAATTAAATAAATGACCAACATAAAGGGCTTAATGCCAAATAAATCATATATTAAACTAAATTTTTTAAGCAAATAAATGGGTGATTTTTATGCTATTTGGTTTTTAGTGCATAGTTTTTGACACCTCACGCTTGATTGCTCAGCAAGGTTTGCCATTTCACCATGAATAGACTAACAAACGAACAGCGCTTGTAAGTCATTGTCATTTTATTATCAAAATTCGTGCTCTGTGAGAAATATGAAACATTGTCTTCAGCTACGAAGCTCATTATTGGCTCAATGGGTACGCCAACAAACAGAATTCCCGAATTTTTTCTGAAGAGCAGCCAGAGGCAGTTCAAGAGCTGCCAATGCGCTGAAATGTGCACTATTTGGTGGGGTTTGTGGGCTGGCGGCATCATTGGACCGTACTTTAAAAAAAAAAATTTTTTTGTCACCAAATCGCGAAAATTAGTAAACAAAAATTTATTGCCTCGAAAGGGACGTTTTTGTTTTCTTCATTTTTTTCTCCAAATTTTGTCTAGTATCCAGAAATGTACTGTATTAAATGGGACCGACTTGACCATTGTCCTCGCTTGGTTGAGCAAACCTCCATTCCAGTGGACCAGGGTGGCTAAGATCGGTCAATGCAGCAGCGCAGATGAATGGCACCATGTTCGGTCTGAAAACAACCCAGCTGACTTGGCAAGTCGTGGGATGGCAGCCCAGGATTCACTGCATAATAAATTGTGCACCGAATGGTGGAGGGTGTCCGCAGACTATACTCCAGAAACCGATCTAGAGCAACGCGTAGTAAAGTCCCACTGTACGTCCATTTCGCCAGCATCGGATATCCTGGTTAGATTTTCCAATTTTGGAAGAGCCATACGCGTAATAAGCTACGTGATCCGCTTTATAAAATTGTGTAGAAAGATCAAGATCAATACTCCTAAACAACTTAGCAGTTCTTGAGGCCCTCGGTGTCATAACTCAAAGAAATCATTATCCAGAAGAGTTTTTTCGGTTGCTAGACAAGAAAACAGTTCCTCCATCGAGCTCACTCCTCCTGTGGAACGCACCACGTTTTCCAGACCCTTCACACATACAGGTGAGATAAAAAGTTTCACGGGACGCGCTTGTCGTATAATGGGAACGCTAAATGGGAAATCATATAGCTTCAGAGTTATGGACTTTTTTCTCATTTAATTAAACGAGAGTACAAAATGAATTTCAGTTCAATAGCGTCAGAAAAAACAAAGTTGGAGCAAATCGGCCAGATCGGTTATATGGCAGCTATATGAAATATTGGTCTAAATTGAGTAAATCTTTCCAAGTCTTCTTTGGGGCCCAAAATATGATTATAAACCAAATTTGGGGTCAATATCTTAACAACAAGAGTTTATGCCAAAAAAAGGCAAAAAAAAACAGCCTTAAGATATAGTCATCCGATTTCGACCAAATTTTGCGAGTCTATTTGATAGCATATAGAATTAGTAATCAGTGAATTTGAGGACGCTAACATTAAAAACAAAAAAAATTTCTTACTATGAACCATTTTCGACTGATCGGTCCTATGACAGCTATAAGATAAAGTCATCCGATTTTTACCAAAGTTTGTAAATCTGTTTGAAAGCATTTAATATTAATAATGGACGAGTTTGAGGACGCTAACATTGAAAACAAAAAAGTTTTTCTCACTAAGACCCATTTTTCGACCAATCAGTCCTATGGAAGCTATAAGATATAGTCATCCGATTTTGATCAAAGCTTGCAAATCTGTTTGAAAGCATTTAATATAAATAATGGACGAGTTTGAGGACGCTAACATTGAAAACAAAAAAGTTTTTCTCACTAAAACCCATTTTCCGACCGATCAGTCCTATGACAGCTATAAGATATAGCCATCCGATTTTGACCAAAGTTTGTAAATCTGTTTGAAAGCATTTAATATTAATAATGGACGAGTTTGAGGACGCTAACATTGAAAACAAAAAAGTTTTTCTCACTAAGACCCATTTTTCGACCAATCAGTCCTATGGAAGCTATAAGATATAGTCATCCGATTTTGATCAAAGCTTGCAAATCTGTTTGAAAGCATTTAATATAAATAATGGACGAGTTTGAGGACGCTAACATTGAAAACAAAAAAGTTTTTCTCACTAAAACCCATTTTCCGACCGATCAGTCCTATGACAGCTATAAGATATAGTCATCCGATTTTGACCAAAAGTTTGCAAATCTGTTTAAAAGCATTTAATATTAATAATGGACGAGTTTGAGGACGCTAACATTGAAAACAAAAAAGTTTTTCTCACTAAAACCCATTTTCCGACCGATCAGTCCTATGACAGCTATAAGATATAGTCATCCGATTTTGATCAAAGTTTGCAAATCTGATTGAAAGCATTTAATATTAATAATGGACGAGTTTGAGGACGCTAACATTGAAAACAAAAAAGTTTTTCTCACTAAAACCCATTTTCCGACCGATCAGTCCTATGACAGCTATAAGATATAGTCATCCGATTTTGATCAAAGTTTGCAAATCTGATTGAAAGCATTTAATATTAATAATGGACGAGTTAGAGGACGCTAACATTGAAAACAAAAAAGTTTTTCTCACTAAAACCCATTTTCCGACCGATCAGTCCTATGACAGCTATAAGATATAGTCATCCGATTTTGATCAAAGTTTGCAAATCTGATTGAAAGCATTTAATATTAATAATGGACGAGTTAGAGGACGCTAACATTGAAAACAAAAAAGTTTTTTTTCACTAAGACCCATTTTCCGACCGATCGGTCCTATGACAGCTATAAGATATAGTCATCCGATTTTGACCAAAGTTTGCAAAATCAGTTTGAAAGCATTTAATATTAATAATGGACGAGTTTAAGGACACTTTCATTAAAAACAAAAAAGTGTTTCTCACAAAGATCCAGTTTTAGAACGATCGGTCCTATGACAGCTATAAGATAAAGTCATCCGATTTTGACCAAAGTTTGAAAATCTGTTTGAAAGCATATAAAATTAATAATGGACGAGTTTGAGGATGCTAACCATTTTTTGACCGTTGGTTCCTATGGCAGCTATAGGTCTTAAAAAAGATTGAATTAAGCAAATAGTTCGAGAACAATTTAATCTCAATCCAGTATCATTTTAAGCAAGTTCGAGATTGTTTTTGAACTCGATATGTAATATTGATTTGATTCCAGGAAAGATACCTCTCTTCTTCCTTTCCTCCGCCATAATCCAAAAGATATCCTTGTACACTTCAAGACCCACACCAGCTTTGGTTTATTTAAAAACTTCTGAAAAACAAAGATATATAAAAATTTATTCGGTTCAACTGGGATTCGAACCCATGACCATGCGCACTGAACACGAATGGAATGGCTTCTCATCGCTCACGACCATCGCCCTCGCTTGTTGCCGCAAGTCAAAAATGCTACTCAAACTTTGTCGCTCTCGGTCTCTTATTTATGAACATGTGATCTCAAAGGGGATTGAAGTAAGCACATTTGGAATGATACAAGTTCGAAAGGCTTGGGCCATTCCCTGAAAGCATGAATTGTGTCGAATATCCTGCAAATCGAGATTGAATTTTCCAGCTCATGCCGGGCTTACTCCAAGATAAAAAAGATTGAAAATATACAGACGTTTTTCTTTCTGTGTACTTCAAAGTAAAATATCAAAGTGCCAAAAGCAAAATTGCTGATTCGCTGTCTAGGCTCTGTCAGTTATCGGTTACCAAGAGCTTTGACGAGAAAGGCGAACACCGAATTCTTCACGTACTTTTGATGAAAGGGGCGAACACGGAGTGCTATATATGGTGACAGGTGCAATTCCAGAGTCACTCTCAATAACAGAGATAGCGAAGAGTCGACAGCGATAAAACGAGAACTAAGACTGAAGGTGTGCTGGCCACTGATAGACCGCGATACAGATAAAGCACTAAAGGAGTGCATGGACTGAGACATAGTGAGGCCACGGAAAGGGTTGGCAACATCGTCAAGCTGTACGATGGGCAATGTACCGTGACACAAAACGTAAGTCATCTGAAAAGATACCGATAAGGGTACCTGTCTTTGAAACTGAAGATCTAGACAATTAAGAAGAAGACGAGATATGGTTTGAGTGAGTTTTCCCAATCCATGCAGATATTGTTAACCTATTAGCAAGTCCCAGAAAAGTAAGAAAACGAAAAATGAGAAGTACCGTTGGTTGGTCGGTGTCTTAGATCAAGCATTTTCATTCTTACCGTACTTCTGAGTTCGACCAATTTTGATCCAAGTATAAAATTCTCTATTTTTTCTCTGAGTGCAGCTTTTCAGTTGCGCCAGCGGTCGATGAAACAGGTCAGAGCTGGCTTACGTCGCCTTATTTTCGCACACCAATTCACTCTCACTTTTTGGCCTCGCTCTTCAAGACACACCCTGCTCTTGATCGACTTCATCTTTTGTCTGTTTTGCTCGACAGCGACTTTTCTCTCCACTTTTCGGATGATAAAAACTTTTTCATTTGACAGTTGCATAATTTTAGGGATTTAAATTCGAATCAGTCCATATTTTAATTGATTGTTAGCAAAATATGTAAACCATTTGCAAGAATTAGAAGAAACATTTGGTGGAAACTCGTAAGACTATTAACAATTTAATGTAGTTGTGTGTTTTGTTGAATTTGTTATTGTAACTGTAAGGGGGAGGGGTGGGGTGGTGCCCTAAGCAAATATTAAACACAACAAAAACCAAATGGTTCACGCTTTTTATTTTTGTGTTTTTGAGTTTTTGAGAGGGAAGGTGGTGGGGGGGAGATGTGGACTTGTGGTTGCCCCGTTGGCTGCTCGACGAAGTGAAAAACAATAAATAATGCAGCCAATTAAAACTTTGGCTGTTTGCTCGGCACGCAGCAGCAGCAGCAGCAGCAGAAACAGCAATAACAACAACAACAACAACACCCACATATGTATGTACTCGACTAATTGACAAACAACAGCAAATTGAATGCAATAAAGCACACGAGAGAGTTCTATATACATATCCCATATATACATATATATATATATACATATACTAGTTATATATATTCCATGTACTATTGTATATGTAGTGCGTAGTGCATTAACAATGTGATTGACTGACAACAATCAATTAAAAACGAAAAATCAATGCAGTTTGGGGCAGAAAATGCAGTCAAGGAAACACTCGGGACAGGCAAGCAGGCAGGCAGCCAGCCAGCCAAGCCAAGCCAAGCCAAGCCAATATCCAGCCAGTTCAAATTATTATAAACTTCTTCACTTTAATGGAATTGTTATCAAAACACATTAAAAAAAGTAAAAAAAAAAAAAAAAACGCAACGAGCGCCAATAAATGCACTTTGTCAATGCCAATTCACACAATAAATCTACAGAAAGATAGCAAAGTGCTATGGCAGGACGACAGAGGTGGAGGGGGAGATGAGAGCGTAGCGTTGCAGAGTTTGACAGTCCAGCAACAACAGAGAAACATGAAAGCTACACACACACACACACACACACACACGCACCAAAAAAAGGGGTTAAGGCGATATGCAACGAAGTTTTCAATACCCTAAAGGTAGGAGAATTTTCAATTTCAAATGTCGTGGCTTACACAGCATGTGAAAGTTTCAGCTTGTCAGCTGACAATTTCAATTAAGTGATAACTGTTGACGGTTGCTAACAATATAATTGTGTGATTTAATGGTAACAATTTTGGTTTTATTTAGTTTGAAAAATTTATTGATACATAAAAACTGTAAAGATAATGAATGATTTACACAAAAGCCAAGCCTTATTGCAGCAGCTTCTATCAATAAGCAGATTTTAAGCAGCTCAAGGGTTTTTCATATGGCGCCCGAGCAGGGACTGCTGCATAACTCGCAGTGGAACTTCTAAATTGACACACAATTGGCACATTGAACGTGGCACTGGACAACTATTAGAGCTTTGTATCAGCCCCCACACAATAAAGGAAAAGTTTGAAGATCTCAACAATGAGAACACAGCTAGTCAGTGTCAAAAATTGATTGGTCTCACTAGTGTCACTTGAGTGTTTATGTGTTCGTTTAACCTGCAAAAAGTACAGTGAAATCAATTTTTGGCATCCATCAATTATGGAAAACACGAAAGAAAGTCGGTCAAGCCCGACTATAACACAGTTCGACAAAATCCAACTTTTTTAAAAAAAAACCAGGCATAAGACCCTAAAATTATCATAAAAAGGACCTCTGTAAGCATCACCTCATACCCAATTTTTCAAATAAAGCTTCGGTTCGCGTTTTAGGGGTACTTTTGTACTTGCAACACACAACGACAACCAATATTAAAAAAACAAGTGAGAAAGTCGGTCAAGCCCGACTATTAAATACTCTGTACCAGTTCATTTGCGCCTGACTATAATATTATAACCCAGCGGCGCAGAGCTCAACGTGTTCTGCCGAAAGTATGCATTACGCCTGACGAAAAAGTAATGCAATACAACCGCTGCTTTTCGTTAGAGAGATAGTAATCGGAAACAAACTGAAACAACTAATCGTGCCACACACGAGCCGATGTCTATTTCGTTCGCTTATGTGCTTTCCCCTTTCATCCATAAGCGTTTTTTGACATTTCTTTTATTTTCTAAATTTGTATTTGTATGCAGAACAAATGTGTTAGTGTAGCAGTGACTTGACACATACGTGGCGAGGAGTCACTTGAATTTGGCTTAGTTATTAAACAAACTCGTAAATTGGAAAACTCAATTGGCAAAAGCGATGGAGGCTCAAAACACGATAATGCAGAGTCAACCAAAAATTGAAAAAGGCCAAATTGATATATTGGCCATTCTTAAAAAGCTGACGAAAAAGAACATGCCCCCCGATGGCGACGTATTTCCCATTTGTAGTCTGGCAATTTAAAGCTTTGCAAAAAGAAACATTTTATTTATCAAGGAATAACAAATAAAATCATTTAAAATAAACTAATATAAAAACCACTGAATTACTACATCATTACCCACTCATATAGGCTGTAATGCACGTGCATTACCAACCCATATATGTACTTCCCTATCAATAGTACATTGCATTGTATAACACGTGCATTACCCACCCGTATACTTTTCCATCTTTAGTAAATTGAATCGTAATACAAGTGCTTCCTCAATTGTGTGATGAATTGTAAGCGGACTGCGAACATTCTGCATTACAATTTGAAAAAAAATATACGCATTCGTAATGGGAATCCGATGGCAGTTCGGCTCTGGCATATTTGTTTTATTACTGGTAATGTAGGATGTGCGCTCCCCGTTTACAAAGCGGCCATGCATACGGCAAAGTAATGCATATTGTATGCGATGATTTCCTTCATACTGAAGGCAAAGTAATCTATGAGTAATCGATTTTGTAATGGCAATTTGCGCCGCTGGGAAGGTTCTCTCTCTCTCTCTTACTATGATTGCCTTTGTTCAATGGAAAGCAGTGGTGATGGGTGGGGAGTGCGGGGTGTTAACGAGCCGTTTTTTGCTCATAACTTGTGTATCGTTCATCCTATCTTTATCATTCCCTCAGCAAATCGATAAATAAATTTGATTACGAAATATCTCTAGAAGGTACGAACCATCTATCATCGAAAGTGTAGGAGATATGACGTTTTTTCCAAATTGCGGAGGCTGGAGGGGGCGTGACAAAAATTGAAAATAAACTTGATCTGCCTGCAAGTATAAGAAATATATGCCCCATATATGTCAAACCTTTATCTTTTACCATCTCTGAGATCTGTGCGTTCATACAGACGGAGAGACAGACGGACATGGCTATATCGACTTGGCTGTTGATGCTGATCAAGAATATATATACTTTATAGGGTCGGAGATGATTCCTTCTAGCTGTTACATACTTTTGCACAAGTTTAATTTACTCTGTGTACCTTTGGTACAGAGTATAAATATCGGATCATATTCCAAGTCGAATGGATGATGGACAAGTAACTTTCCTATGTCTTCTTGACTACAGTAAAGCATTCGACACCGTGAATCATCAAATACTATGCACAAAGCTTAACGCGCTATTTAACTTCTCGTACACTGCAACTAAGTTAATTAAATCCTACCTAAGCAATAGTCATAAGGCTGTAGTCGCAGGTTTGCGCACCTCCGATCTTCTTTCGATTACGCGAGGTGTACCCCAAGGATTTGTTATTGTTCTCTTTGTATGTTAATGACCTCCCTAATGTGCTGTCCATCTGTAAGATACATTTGTACGCTGACGATGTCCAGATGTATGTAAGTCGTCCGCTAAGTCAGTTAAATGAGTATGTGTTTCTATATGTAATGAAGAACTTACAAAAGTAAATAAGTGGGCTATAGAAAATGGTTTGAGACTGAATCCGTTTAAATCCAAATGCTTGGTGCTGTACAAAAACGCCCTTGATGAGCTGCAACTGCCTAAGTTATGTGTTGATGGCATGCAAATAAGTTATGTTGATGATGCTACCAATTTGGGTATCCACTTCTATAATACGTTGTCGAGGAATGACCACATCAATAGGGCAACTGGAAGGTTGTACGGATTACTTAGGCAGCTCTCTTTATCCCAAAAGTTTCTATCAATTTAAATTCGAATGACAGTAGCTAAAATGTATCTGATTTGTACACTATTTTATGGCGTATAGGTTTTTAAGGCATTGTGATGCAGCTAGTATGAATAAACTTAATGTCGCCTTTAATTCTATAGAGACTTGCGTGGCCGTGGTACTCAACTTCTCGGAGATATGCGGGCTAGAGGTCCAAGCTGTACTAAAATTTATTCTGTTCACACAATGGTTCAGTACCGAGGACCCCCCTCAGTCTTAAAAAGGGTTAACAGGGGTCTAAGTGGGAGAACGACTTGTCGTTCTCAGCCATCGCAACCTAACCTAACCTAACCTAAGTACCCATTTAGCCCAACTGTATTAGTAAAAGAGATTTTCTTACTTTAGTTACGAACTTACAGTCGTTTACTATTTGCTCTATCGCTTTTTCCAGAGAATTCCGTATTTACGTATTATCCGTATTATATATTATATTCTATATTCCAAAAATTTCTACTTCATCTTAGTTCGAAAAGGGTATGCACTAAAACAAAAAGCTGATATAAACCAGACTTTAGCCAAAGCGCGAAGGGAACAAGCAGTAGGAGGAGGAGCTGTGTGTAACAAAAAGAAAGAAACAAATTGTGCAACGAGTTTTGGGTTTCGTTGGCGGAGTTCAATCGGTGTCTGGACTGTTGCTCTTTGTAAGCTTCGATTTCCGGCACACACACACACACACACACACACACTGGAGTGAGGTCTGAAAGTTCTAATGATCTAAAGGAAGTTCAATTAAAATTAAGAGCAACATTGAACAATATTTTGTTAGGTCTAGCTGTGGTAAAAGTGAGGAATGATAATCATCTTGCTTGTTCCTAAATGTTGTACAAATTTGCCAAAAATTATTAGACACAAAGGACACCCCCATACACGCTAGAGACACCAGCTGTTGGTTTATCAACTATTTGTAGAGCTTAGGGCGTGTGTGTGTGTGTGTGTGTGTGTACTTATAATTATTTAACTCTTTTGCATACCCAAACACACACAGACAGACACACCACCCTCCCAAGCGTCAGATGAAGATTAATTATAAGGGAAATTCGTAACATTTTTCATGCTTAATCTTGGCGCGAATCCCTAGGCAGGGGACCAGGCACTAGCACTCAGCCACGCACGTAAAGTAAAACTAACTTATTAATAATAATAATTGTTTCATATGCAGCCCAAGAACGGAACATGTGTCACACAGAGCGAGAGCAACGAGTCTGAAATGTGTTTGAAGTTTTGAAAAATGATTTTGGAAGCGGCTTAGTGGCCAGCCAACCAGCCAGTCAGTCAGCCACATTTAAGGGGGGGGGGGGGGGGGGGGGGGCCTGGGAAACCAATAACTAGTTTAACCATTTGAACTGACGTGGGCAACACAGCTGGACAACGACTTTTGCCATTTGACCGCTAGGGCCAGGAGAGGGACGCTTAAAACTAAGCCAGTCGGTGGGAGAAACACACTAATGACAACAGCTGTATACCCTTTCAAATTCGGAAACTATGATCTTTCAATTTGGTGTGATCCAAATTCAAAGTTACTCTATTTTTTACAATTTAGTCAACCGAAACTGATTAGTGCTAAGTTCGAAGACGACCCCTCTAAAAGAAAGTAATCATCAAATTTAGTCATCAATTTGACTCTATTGAGTATCATATTCTCCTTAATACTCCAAGTATCAAGTTGATTCAAAAGTTTTAAAATAATATTTCAAGTTTATCAAATTGATACTTTTTTGTATCATTTTGATACTAGCTATTATTAATTTGATATTTCAATTGTTAATCTTTAAGCATAATTTTGATTTTTTCTTACAAAATTTCACTAAAAAGTAAGACATGAAATCCATAAATTTTTGTATATATATTTGGAATTATTACAAAATTGTTTTTATTTACATTAAACTACATATCAATTCGTCTGTTGTTTGTACGCACCTTGCCATTGCTCTCTCAAATGTTATATGAAACTGTGTACAAGCAACGACATGTGATTGCTAGTACTTACCTTGCCTTCAAAGTAGCTTATTTTCCACAATAGCTTTTGTCCTCTTTGAGGTACTTACGTGTTCAGTCTAGAACCACAACACTTAACGTTACATGCCAAACGTCGACGAGCATGACAGTTTGAATTTTTGAACTTATATTTGGGTACATTACAACTGTTAAGTTTTACATCGGCTGAGGATCCAATTAATACCCAAAATATCAATTTGACAATTTCTAGTATTATATTGATACCAAATAACTGATACTGTTTTCAGTTTTGTATCAAACTAAAAGGATAAACATCAAATTAATACACAAAACATCAATTTAAGAATTTCAAGTATTATATTGATACCATAAAACTGAAACTAGTTTCAGTTTCGCATCAAATTAAACGGCTAGAGATCAAATTAATACCCAAAATATCAATTTGACAATTTCTAGTAATTTATTGATACCAAAAAACTGAAACTAGTTTCAGTATCGTATCAAACTGAAAGGCTGAAGATCAAACTAATACCCAAAAGATCGATTTGACAATTTCTAGTATTATATTGTTACTAAAAAACTGATATTGGTTTCAGTTTCGTAACAAATTATACGGCTTAGGAACAAATTAATACCCAAAATATCAATTTGACAATTTCTAGTATTATTTTGATACCAAAAAGCTGATACTAGTTTCAGTTTCGTAACAAATTATACGGCTAAGGAACAAATTAATACCCAAAATATCAATTTGACAATTTCTAGTATTAAATTGATACAAAAAAATTGAAACTAGTTTCAGTTTCGTATCAAATTAAAAGGCTAGAGATCAAATTAATACCCAAAATATCCAATTGACAATTTCAAAAATTATATTGATACCAAATAACTGATACTGGTTTCAGTTTCGTATCAAATTATACGGCTAAGGAACAAATTAATACCCAAAATATCAAATTGACAATTTCTAGTATTAAATTGATACCAAAAAAGTGAAACTAGTTTTAGTTTCGTATCAAATTAAAAGGCTAGAGATCAAATTAATACCCAAAATATCATATTGACAATTTCTGGTATTATATTGATACCAAATAACTGAGACTGGTTTCAGTTTCGTATCAAATTATACGGCTAAGGAACAAATTAATACCCAAAATATCAATTTGACAATTTCTAGTATTAAATTGATACCAAAAAAGTGAAACTAGTTTTAGTTTCGTATCAAATTAAAAGGCTAGAGATCAAATTAATACCCAAAATATCATATTGACAATTTCTGGTATTATATTGATACCAAAAAACTGAGACTGGTTTCAGTTTCGTATCAAATTATACGGCTAAGGAACAAATTAATACCCAAAATATCAATTTGACAATTTCTAGTATTAAATTGATACCAAAAAAGTGAAACTAGTTTCAGTAACTGATACTGGTTTCAGTTTCGTATCAAATTATACGGCTAAGGAACAAATTAATACCCAAAATATCAATTTGACAATTTCTAGTATTAAATTGATACCAAAAAAGTGAAACTAGTTTTAGTTTCGTATCAAATTTAAAGGCTAGAGATCAAATTAATACCCAAAATATCAAATTGACAATTTCAAAAATTATGTTGATACCAAATAACTGATACTGGTTTCAGTTTCGTATCAAATTATACGGCTAAGGAACAAATTAATACCCAAAATATCAATTTGACAATTTCTAGTATTAAATTGATACCAAAAAAGTGAAACTAGTTTCAGTTTCGTATCAAATTAAAAGGTTAGAGATCAAATTTATACCCAAAATATCAAATTGACAATATCAAAAATTATATTGACACCATATAACTGATACTGGTTTCAGTTTCGTATCAAATTATACGGCTAAGGAACAAATTAATACCCAAAATATCAATTTTACAATTTCTAGTATTAAATTGATACCAAAAAAGTGAAACTAGTTTTAGTTTTGTATCAAATTAAAAGGCTAGAGATCAAATTAATACCCAAAATATCAAATTGACAATTTCAAAAATTATATTGACACCATATAACTGATACTGGTTTCAGTTTCGTATCAAATTGAAAGGCTAAGGATCCAATTAATACCCAAAATATCAATTTGGCAATTTCTAGCATTATATTTATACCAAAATACCGATACTGGTTTTAGTTTCAATTTGATACGCGGTGTCCCAAATTCGATTTGTCAAATTGATTTTTTGTGTATTAATTTGATCCAAAGACTCTTTATTTGATACGAAAAAGTATCAAATTGATAATGATACAATGTTTTTCCGATTTGATCAAACTTTGTATAACTATTAAAAAGCAAATAATATTAAAATGGCAAAATAAAATGCCCCAATTAGTTTTAAAACTTATTTTGCAAAAAAACAGAACTTTGAACAAACCTCTTACGCAGACTGATAAGACCGGCTATAAGCCCGGCATCCAAGACTTAACGATAAATTCCCTAAAGTTTTTCTACTGCTTTCAGCGCCCACTTCCAATAGCTACAGGTTTTGGTCCAGCTGCTGCTTTTAATCAGCTTTCTTTATTGATCCCCCAAGTTTTGGTAAGAATTTACACTTACGCTGGCATTGTCCAACATTTGATTTTATTTCCTTATATTCAAATTGAACACCCAAGTCGCTATACCCATTTAACTTACTGGGACCATTAACACAAAAACTGTGCCTCATTGTTGTTTAACGACTTTTTACAACTGCTACCTGTTTAGTGACCCGAACCCCTGAACCAACACAAAACTCAAACTCGAGCTACTCGTACCCAGCCGGAGACATTAATTTTATTGTTTTGACTGGGCGCACGATCAAAATCTACTCTCAAATCTTCGTCTTGTGGCCACAGTTATTGATAGTTTCGAATTAAGGTCAACTATGCGGTTTCTGCCTAGCATCAGGTAAACAATTTCTATTAATTACGAAATCATCTTGAAATGGGAGTGGGAGATGGAGATGGAGCCTGAAGCTGAAGCTGTGCGAGGCGATGAGAGACTGAAGGCTTTTAGGCGCAGCTTAAGACCCTTGATAAGAAGTAAATGCCGCTGCAGCAGGTGTTGCCACTTGACAGTTAACAGGCGCAGCTAATGTTTAGATAATACCATGAGATGTAAGTAAGGGATGTGGCATTTGACTTGACTCACACAAAGATTTTACAATAATTTCTACAAATTTCCAAATTTATGGTTTTTAGGCTGCATCGAAGTCATCTATTACATGTTAAAAAAAACCTCAGTATATATTGTTGGGCTAGTCGAGCATTTACTCAAACTTGGTTTTTGCCTACCACCAACAAAATCTGAAGTTATAGCCCAAAAACCGCTTTTTGCTATTTTACCTCAATAAAATTGATATAACTCGCGCATGTACCGTCTGATGGTTTATAACCTTGTCAGTTGCGATAGTGACGAAAGGAAATCTTATATATTATAGTTAATGGTTTGACTGTTTTAACGCAATGGCTGAGAAATGCGGCTGACATATCTGACATTTTCAACTTTTTTATTTTTAAATTTCTACTTTGGTCACCATTGGCTTAACTATTTTATTCTATGCTATTTTTTTTTAAAGTTTATTATTAGAAACCATTTAATTCTCCGTTGAACAAATGTTATGCCAATGAATTTGGATACCGTTTGACAAAGTTATTCGCGTATTTCTGAGTACACATCGAAAAGCTAGAATTTTTTTTTTTTTGAGTGTGTTTACATATTAGTGTCAGCCTTAACATAAGTGCCCCTATAAGTATGCTCTGTTTTGTTTGGCGCCAGATTAAAAAAATCTTTTTTAAATACTTAAAATGCTAATATATATAAACTTCAGTTTTTCACAATTTCTGGGCCAAGAATAACGTTCTCCGAATACGTTTACAAAAAAAAGATAAGTAAAGCCTTAATGCAGCAGTGGGCAGTGGGCAGCAGTTCCAAACTATTGCTAAATTTCTAAATTGTTCATTAATTTCAGATTTTCATGAAAATTTTATGGACGGCTAGAGTACACGGGTAAATAAAGATGTGGAATAAATGGTCAGAAAAATCGCGAAATTTCAAAAATTCTCATTTGAATTTAGATTATCATAAAGAAGGGTAAACCGGCGGGTAAATAGGAGGAGTAGATCAAATGGTCAAGGAAATCGCGAAATTTGCAAAATTTTCAAAGGACCTAATATAACTATGAAGGTTGGATAGATGGCAATTGAAGACGCGTATATTAGAGGCTTAGATCAAAAACTGCGAAACTTGTCAAATTTTCATTTGAATATTTACGAAAGCGCAGCAAATTTTATAGGCGCTCGGAAACTCCAGAATTATATATTAATCCCTTCCTGTCATGTGGATGCTGAGAATATACCTCTCCCGCACAACTACATTGTGAACTTTGGGTCTAGGGATATTTCCGTCCCGCGCCCATTTCTAGTAAATATATGAGGATAGTGCATTTCACAAAAATTCCGAAATTTAAAGCGACAATATTTTTTTATAAAACTTCCATACCTTGTTGAGGCAACTTGACCTCATGGCAGCCATTCTTCAATTAATATTCAATTCAAATTTGGTTTCCCTCTTTTTCCCCACCTCCTCTTCCCACGCACCCTCCACTCTTCCCCCCCTCTTCCACTGTTCCTCACTCGAAGCCCACTGTTCCCCCCTGTTCACTCTCTTCGTCCACTCTTCACACCCTCTTCACCTCCCCATTCCCCCTCTTTCCCGCCCCACCCCTTCTCCATCCCACTCCACACACCCGCAAACACACAACCCACCTGCAGCATGCACTCTCATCACCCATCATACAACTATCTCAGGTATGGCGCTTAGCCAACATTTTTAACTAGGCGCTTTTGCTTAGAGCGCGAGAGAGAGTAAACGACACACATTCACTCAAATAAGGTATGCGTGTAAAACAAAAAACCAATGCAGAAACAACAATTACAGAAATGTCGTGAGAACATTTGAGAGCGTAACTCTTATCCCTTTGCGACTGTTGTTGGTTTCATTCATGTATGGAGACAATAGATACCAGTTACAGAGAAAATAAAGAGTTATATCCCAGACAGACAACGTTGTCTTCCTGTATTTCAAAACAGTTTGATTCCAATTCTTTTAGCCATTTTTGAGTCAAGCATGTTTTAATTAATTAAAAGTTGAATTGATGAAGTTAGTTTTCAATGTGAAACGGACTTGCAAAAAAATCAGAAAATGGTGAGCACAGAATCACAAAAAGAATACATTAACCCTGGCCTATTAGGATTATAATGTATCTGAAATATGTCTTTTCATAAAAAATAGATTTTTTACATATTTTACAAATTTTGCATATTTTGCATATTTTTTTATGCAAATATGCAATTTATGCAAAAGAGTTTTTAGCGGACTTAGATCGTTTTTCAATAAAAATAAGATGTGTGCAATCAGAACTTAAGTCGGACATGCGGTTCAAAATATGCAAATATGTAAAATCCGATGTCTACTAATTACACACTTTCTCTAGAAGGTATCTTTAAAACTGTGGGATATGACGGGAGATATGAATTTTTATCCAAATTGGGGGGCCTTTCAAAAATTAAAAATAAACTTGATCTGCCTGCAAGTATAAGAAGTATATGTCCCATACATGTCAATCCTCCATCTCTTACCATCTCTTTCATACAGACGGACAGACAGACGGACATGGCTATATCGACTTGGCCGTTGATGCTGATCAAGAATATATATACACTAGTAGGCACAATTATTTTGACAAAAAAAAATTCATAATATCTTTCAAACAAAAAATCTTAAAATTTTGAAATTTTAATCGGATACTGGCATAAAAGTAAGCTTTCAATAAAATATAAGTAGTACACAATTAGCTGCTTAGGTTAGATAATATAAATCAAAAAGTGCAAATTGGGGTAGCATAAGTATTTTGACAAGATTTCAAAATTGATTTATTCTCAGCACAAGACCTCAAATGATAAGAGAATGATTGATTCCAAACAAGTTTATCACGCTGAACCCAAATCTGCCTTTAGAAATTCCATATCTCTAATGGATTAACTGTAAATTGAAATTATATGCTAGAAACCCAAAATTTTTTTAAAAATTTGATATGTCAAATTATAGTACTTATTTTTATCTGTAAAATGAAGTATGTACTTAATTCATTTCATAAGATATAGGTTCGTGATCGATCTGCAAAGTATGATACTTGAAAACCCATAACAAATGTATAACAGAAGCAATAACAAAAATAATATTTCAGAAATTTTGAAATATTCTTTAAAATTAAAACTTTAACAAAATCAAATGTTTTTAGATATTTTAACTCAATATTAATAAAAAAATATAATCTCCCTTGGCACTTATAGCTTTTTGTAGTCGTCGGGTAACAGAATCTACCAAAGTTTTGATATATTCGAATGAATACTTCGGAAATGGTGTCCTCTCGTGTCCTGGTCAGATCTACACCTCGCCTATACATTTTCTATAATACTAATGTCTGGACTTTGGGGTGGCCAATCCAGAGTGTTTAACTCTACTTCGTTTAAAAACTGAGTAAGTGATTTGGCCTTGTGGCATAGCGCGTTATTCTGTTGGAATACAAAATTTTCTCCGATCAAATTATCACCAGATGGGAAAGCGTAATCATTCAGGACATGTAAATATTTGTTTTTGTCCATTGATCCATTGATTTGGACCAAGTTTCCTACCCCATTGTATGATAAACATCCCCAAAACATTACTGATCCACCGCAATGGCTTACTCTTTCACAAACCGGCACCTTTTTATACTCTGTACCGAAGGTACATAGAGTATATTAAGTTTGTGCAAGTTCTTGATCAGCATCAACAGCCGAGTCGATATAGCCATGTCCGTCTGTCCGTCTGTCTGTCTGTCTGTCTGTCTGTCTGTCTGTCCGTCCGTATGAACGAAGAGATCTCAGAGATGGTAAGAGATAGAGGTTTGACATGTATGGGACATATATTTTTTATATTTGCAGGCAGATCAAGTTTATTTTCAATTTTTGCCACGCCCCCTCGCGCCCCCGCTATTTGGAAAAAACGTCATATCTCCTACAGTTTTGATGATAGATGGTTCGTACTTTCTAGAGATATCTTACTTTTGTGCACCTGCTATCAGCTTTCGAAAGAGAAGAATGCGTAAATCAAGAAAACGTATAACGGAACTAAAACAAATTCTTTGCACTCTACTTTTTGCTTACATGTACTTTGCTGTGCAGTAATATTTAAAGCACACAGAAAAACATAGAGCATGGTTTTGTCAAAATACTTATGCCGTCGACTGTACTTTTGCACAAACTTTAGATACTCTGCGCACCTTTGGTACAGCGTATAAAAAAGGTGTCGTAATGCTTTCGAAAAATTTCGCCTGATCTTTCCGCCCGTTTCTGATCTCAGCAAAGGTGACAACAATCGCTTAACATTTTCACGCTGTCTGCGAAAAAAAAAACAGTTTTTGCACAACACATTGAATAGAGGGAGACAAAATCACTTCAATTGCTTGTTGGAGAGTGAGATACAGTTTTTTTATTTTACTTGCTATTTGCCGACCAATTCGTAAAGAGCACGTTTATACACTGTCAGAGCGGGAAATTACTTGCGCCCAAGGTATACTTAAGAAGGTAGCCGCAGCCGGCTAGTAGCCGGTAGTCTTAAATAAGAAGCTGAACACCAAAAAATTCGTCGGCGGAGATGCGTCGCTCACAAGGGTTGTTTACAGAGTGACATTTAACAAGTAAGCAAAGAGAGCGAGAGAGCGAGTGCGGCTACCTTGCTAAGTATATCTTGCTTACGCCCTCACTTTCTCTCTGACAATGACGCTCATGCTAGATCACAGCAATAAAAGGCGAACACATGCATTCTGCTTTTGAATAAGCACACATTTTATGAGTGCTCAACCAACTTGGTCTTGTTATTTGAGATATAGATCAGTGCTTTAGCTTAGTTATTAAAAACGTTGCATACTTTTTGCGTTTTCCTTAAGGAACACAACTTTTGTCATATAGGCTTTGTCTGTTAACATAATGTAAATTTGTTGACAATAATGTTTACATAAGGGAAGGCTATTAAACATCTTCTTCCCCTGAGTAACTAGTTTATATTGAAGTCGGGCATGGCTGACTTTAACTTACGCTCTCGTTTTTTTTCTGTCTTTGATGTGTGCTGAGCTGAGTGAAAATTTATGTTAATGGTGACAAGGTACAAGCTCAGATTGTCAGGCAAACTAAAATGAACAATTAATTAGAAGGCTCGGTGTACTTGTAAAACCTTCACCTTCACCAGCTACTGGCGCCAGCTGTGAAGTAACTAGCCATGAAAAAGCAAAAATTCTCTAACTTATGCCGTTCGGATTCGGCGTTAAACTGTAGGTCCCCTTTCTCTTGAGAGATTGAGAGAAGCTTGGCCCTGGCCCTCCTGAGGCAATTTTACATTTACTTGTAAAATTGATTTTAAAACAGAATCTTTGGCGGCGATTTCAACAGTCCAGCTGGTTCTCTAAGCTGAATTTAGAGCTTAAGAGCTTCGGTAACTCGTTTTCTACTTGTAGCAAAATACTGTAGCGAGCCTGAACTATTCCCCGGGTATTTCAGTGCGAAGACAAGGTATCGATTCATCGATATATGATCGAGATGACATGTTCTTAATCTATCTCTCTAATTTGGGGCTTGGGAATAAATGAATTGTTAACTAAATTGATTGGCGAACTCCCTTGCTTTGAGATAAATTGCACCTACTGGTTGGTTGCAGACCTCCTGCTTCACTCCCTCCTGCAACTCTCTCTCTCTCTTCCGCACTGCGTGCGCTGGCCAACCGGGGGGTTGATTTGGCCCACATCACCTAACAAAAATTATTAATAACGCTCGGCCAACCACAACAAGGCCAGACAAATTTGCTACAACATACAACAAAAAGGTTTGGTCATTTATCAGTTTAGATTTAGTTTTGTTTTTTTTTTTATTTTTTTATTAATCACTTCTTACAATTAGGTTTTAGTTTTTAGTGGTTGGTTTTCACTTGTTTCACTTGGTTTAATTTCCTCATACATGTTCTAGAAAATATGAATTTTTGTTTTTTGTTTTTTTGTTCATGGTGTATATATATATATTATAGGTATATGTGTGTGTATATATAATATAGGGTGTGTGTGGGTGTGTATATATATAACATTACACAGTTATACTTGTATATATCTGGCATATGCATCTGGGTGTACTTCAATTGAATCGCTCTGGTTGGGTGAATTGGTTGATCTAGTTGTAATTTCATTGTTTCAGCTCGTCTTATACTTAAGTGGTAGATGGTAAGTGGGTTGGTTGGTAAGTACGCGAACAGAAAAACGGAGATGATCATACAAAAAATATATATATATTGTATATATATATATATATTATATGTAGAGGAGTACATGTATATAAATATGTATGTCTAAGGTATATAGGCAAGGTATATAGGTTAGATATATGGTGTATATATGTATATATAGAGATTTATATGCTCGAATTAGAAATTATTGTTTTTGGGATCTAGGTCGCTAGGTGTGTATGTGTGTGAGAGTGTGGAGTAACTTGTTTCCCATTCAATGGAAGTACATATATATGTATATACTATATATCATGATTATACAATTTTGAACAGTTTTATATATATCAGAAGACCAAGTTACCATTATAAGTCGTTAGGCTTTAGGCTTAAATAGTTTAGAACAACGCTTTTTTTTTTATAACTTCTTACAAAACAAATCTCTAACAGCATTTAGCATTTAGTTTCTTTGGTTGTGTTTGGATGATTGGTCTGCCTTCCCTTTCTGTGTGTGTGTTCGTCTAATAGGGATAGAGATTCTTGCGCTTCAGTTCCATATCCAAGTCAGCCAATTGTTGCAAAAAACCATCATTGGGCCGGATCTCACGACGCATGCGCACCGTTCGTATGGCATCCACCGCTGACATTTTGCGACAAATCATCAAATAGGCCAGAACACAGGTGGCCGAACGTGACATGCCCACCAAACAGTGCACCAGTATTTTACCTAAATTAGAAAGAGATGAATATAGTAGCGAAAATCAATTGGAGAGTGCAAGGGGAGGGAAAAAGAGATAAAGAGAGAGAACGAGAGAGCGCACGCAACAAATTTGCATATACACATGATAAATCGAAGGTCTACACATCTTTGGTGTCCAAAATGGCAAAAGCCTATCCCATGGGATATGAACTCATAATTCTGCCGGCGTTGCAGCCGAAACACATATAGAGAGAGAGAATACGTGTGTTCTATAAATAGCACGCTCGGCGGCTTGCTCTCTTACGATGCGCGTGTTCAGCTTTTTGTTCTCTCACGAGGCATTTGTTCGTTGGCTTGTTGCTCATGTTTAAATGTCAACATGTTTACTTCGTGTTTCTCTGCTACGCGCACAAGCGCAATGCTTGATTGTGTGAGTTTGGACACCTCTGGTCAGCATCGAACATTTTCCTTGGCCGTTTATTTATATGGCCGTCTTTGGTTCTGCCACACCGGCGATAATGGACCATCTAAGAGCCACCAACTTAAACCCAGCTATCATCCTGTGGATTCACCATCTCATCAGCGAAATTGATCCCTCAGTTAGAGTTCGCAACGCATATAAATACCCAACCCATTAAGTATATAGGAATATAATCTAGATCAAGTTGACGAGTTGAGTTGATTGAACTTTGTCCGTCGCTCTGTTTCTACGCAAACTAGTCTCTCAGTTTGGAAGCTATCGGGCTGAAATTTTGGACTTGGAGTCTTTTAATTGACGCTCGCTACTATCGGATGGATGACTATTTCTTATAGCTGCCATAGGACCGATCAGTCGGAAAATGGGTCTTAGTGAGAAACACTTTTTGGTTTTCAATTTGATCGGTCTTAAACTCCGTGGTTATTATTTTTATATACTTTTAAACGGATTTGCAAAATTTTGTCAAAATCGGATGACCATATCTCATAGCTGCCATAGGACCGATAAGTCGGAAAATGGGTCTTAGTGAGAAAAACTTTTTGGTTTTCAATTTGATCCGTCTTTAACTCCGTGGTTATTATTTTTATATACTTTTAAACGGATTTGCAAAATTTTGTCAAAATCGGATGACCATATCTCATAGCTGCCATAGGACCGATAAGTCGGAAAATGGGTCTTAGTGAGAAAAACTTTTTGGTTTTCAATTTGATCCGTCTTTAACTCCGTGGTTATTATTTTTATATCCTTTTAAACGGATTTCCAAAATTTTGTCAAAATCGGATGACTATATCTTATAGCTGCCATAGGACCGATCGTTCGGAAAAAGGGTCTTAGTGAGAAAAACTTTTTGGTTTTCAATTTGATCCACCTTAAACTCCGTGGTTATTATTTTTATATACTTTCAAATAGATTTGCCAAAATTGGTCAAAATCGGATGACTATATCTTATAGCTGCCATAGGACCGATCGGTCGGAAAATGGGTTTTAGTGAGAAAAACTTGTTTGTTTTCAATTTTATCGGTCATAAACTCGGTGAATACTATTTTTATATACTTTCAAACAGATTTGCCAAATTTTGTTAATATCGGATGACTATATCTTATAGCTGCCATAGGACCGAACGGTCGGAAAATGAGTTTTAGTGAGAAAAATTTTTTTGTTTTCAATTTTTTCGGTGTTAAACTCGGTGATTATTATTTCTATATACTTTCAAACAGATTTGCAAAATTTTGTCAAAATCGGATGACTATATCTTATAGCTGCCATAAGACCGATTAGTCGGAAAACGGGTCTTAGTGAGAAAAACTTTTTTGTTTTAAATTTTATCTGGCTTAAACTCGGTGAATACTATTTTTATATACTTTCTAACAGATTTTCCAAAATTGATGAAAATCGGATGACTATATCTTATAGCTGCCATGGGACCGATCGGTGGGAAAATGGGTCTGTGTAAGAAAAATACTTTTGGTTTCTAAAACATTTGCTATTCTAGGGTTATATTTTTGTCGAAAAGACGAAGGAAGTTTTGAAATTGAAATTTTTTTTTATGAATTTTTAAACTTTCATTGAAAAAAGTTTTTAGAAAAATATTTTGTCAATTAGACTTAAGAACTAGAAATTTAAGGGTGTATGTTTGTAATATTAAGCAGCGTTTGTCAAGAAGGGCGTAATCTACTTCATTGACCGCTGGCCAGCGACTGAAAAGCGGTTAGCTCTTTCGGCAATGCAAGCGTTCGACTCGTGTCGGTGTGAATAGCGAAATGTGCTGGGCCCCTGATGCAACAGTGAGCTACAACTCTCTCTCTCTTTCTCTCTCTCTCTCTCTCTTTCCATTTCCCTTTTACAACTTCTTACCGCCGCTGCTGATTGCACTGTCAATAAATTTGGCCGCCACATAGAAGTAACGGGAAATATCTGTCGTTGGGGCATCAACCATGGGGAAGCCCATGTACCTAAAAACACAATCCTTATGTTGGCGTCTGCTCACAACAAGAACAACAGCAACAAAAACAACAACAACAACAAAAAACGCCGTAACAACAAATTGGGGGTGGTCAGAGTGAGATGGCAATACATACAGGTGCGTGTGTGTTTGTGTGTGTGCGAGAGAGAAAGAAAATATAAAGGTGAAATAACAAATTTGGAATTTTCGATAACAAAAAAGTGCAAAAATGTCAAAATAATTAGCCAAAATAAATGACAAATTTTTGGATTTTAACCCTTTTGTTGTTGCTCTTGATGTTTGCTTCACAAGTCGCAAGTCTTACCTAATGCTGGGCATATCCCGATAGTAACTATGCCCAGTATCCACCTGGCCATAGCGACAACCCTCCGCGGCATTCAGTACATGTGTGATGCCCATCATTCTCAGATAGGTTTTATTTTTGGCCGCCGCCCTGTCAATTAGCAATTTTAATAAGTTTTTTTTTTTCAAGGTTTTTTTCAGTGTACCACAACTTACGCATCTCCTATGTAGATGCCCGGATAGACTTCATCACAGTCCACATCGTGTATGGCACACTCGGCTCTCCTCAGGCCGGGCAAGGCGCGAGTGGGTGCCATTGAGTAATGCAGAACGCGTTGCAATTGGCGTCCAGTGGTCTGTTCGGAGGTCTCCAGGCGGCTGGGCGACTAGAAAACAAAAAAAAAATTAAATTGTATTTTAAGGGTAAAGCTAATGAAGATATGCGGTTAGTTCTCAGACTAGAGCAGGTTTTTGTCAAGAAGAGCGAGGTCAAAAAGTGAGAGCGACATAAACTAGCTCTGACCTGCTTCATCGACCGCTGGCCAACTACTAAAAAGGTGTTTACTCTATTGGCACAAGCCTCGGCATGCTTTCGGCTAGAGTCGGTGAGTATAGCGAAATGTGTTCTGCCCTAGCTGGCCAAGCGCGGCCTTCGAAGAGAATGTTTTGTCAAGGAACAATATTTTAGCCAAACAGCAAGCCCACCCTTTAAAGCCAGTGTGGTACTTGAACCGAATCAGAACCCAAATCCTAACCGAACCTTTGGGATAAAATAACAAAATTAACTATGTATGTACTTTCAAACCAACTGCGAGCAACTGAAGTTAAATTAAACAAAAAGACGAGAAGGTGAAACTAATTACAAATGGGCCGAAGATTAATTTCAGCTGCACTTGCTTAATAAAAATTGTAACAATACAACAAAAAATGTAATTTGATAGAGTGAGAAGTCGAAGTCTTCTTATGAAACAGTTTTCATATTTGTACAAAACTCTGCCGATTGTGTAGAGGAGCAGGGGTGCCCAGAATGAGCTTACGAGCGCGTGAAAGCCAATACAAATGCACAAAATACAACTCAAGCAAGAACAACTACAAGAAATAGAAAGAGAAAACCGATTTTTGTCTCAAGCACATGCGTGCGAGCGCTCGGGCAACATTGTTGTTGCTTTTTAATTTGCCAGAGACATAGGAGAGAGAGAAGAGAGTCACATATGATGTTGTTATTGCAGGTCTGCACGCGCCAACAACAAAACCTTAGTTCGGAAAGAAAGAGAGGAAAGCATGCAAATGAAATTATTTTTGTTTTGCATAATGCCGCGTTTGTATATGGCCGCGTTTTTCGTATGCGCGCGGGCTATGCCTTAGCGCAAAGCAAAAACAAATGCGTGACTTGCGGAATAGGCTTCGGCACCCCTGGTGTAGAGTGACCCATAGACTCAGACTTGCGTCTTAACATTGAATTTAGATACTCTATTCGTGTGATTTTGGCATCTAAGTAGGCTTTTCAATAATGTATGTTTTGACCTGGTTGTGGTGTCTCCAAAATATTTCATTACTTGTTCGTCGCTCAAGGCGTTCAGTTGATTTAATATTCTTTTATTTTCTTATCTTGCATTCTTTATTTGTGGATCATATGTGGGCACCTTTGGAAGTATTTCTTTGAGGTTCAGAGTCATATCCATGATTTTCTTATATTTTCTTGTCCTGAGACATTTTCCAATATCTTGTGGATCATCGGGTTCGTTTCACCATCGTCTGCCTCCTGGTAGAAGAAAGTTCAAGAAAGTTCAGATTTATGTCCAGGACCTGATTATTCAGTTGATTTAATATTCTTTTATTTTCTTATCTTGCATTTTTTTTGCGCAGTAGATTTTGGGATCATATGTGGGCACCTTTGAAAGTATTACTTTGAGGTTCAGATTCATATCCATGATTTTCTTATAATTTCTTGTCCTGAAACATTTTTCCAATATCTTCTGGATCAGCGGATGCGTTTCACCATCCGCACCCACATCACGAAGCGGCAAATGTTCTGAATACTAATTTTTGAACCAGCGAAAAAAGTATTTTTCCGCACGGATTCGATGTAGCCTACAGGAAGAAGAAGAAGAAGCAGCATTTCTATTTTGCTTGATAGTTGTGCCTAAAGGGCGATATCCATGGGTACGAAAACGGCCGCGAAATGATAAACTCTATATAAGAAAAACTGCTGAGGAATTTTTTCGTGTGGCCGTTTACCAATCGCGAAAAATGCTTACGTTTGCCACTACGTTATGTACACATGTTAATATAGCCTTTAAGTGCTGTTAACGTCTCTTTTTTGCCGTGACGTGAACAAAATAGGATTTTATTCTAGTTTGTGCGGCGAAATTGAAAGGTCAAATTGAAAATGAGCGCAACTAAAAGAGATTCCGGCAGCAAGCGTCGCCTAATGGCATTTTCAAGAGCGGACAAGCTGAATCTGATAAACGCAGCGAAAGTGAAGAGCGAGAAGAAACACTCGGAAATCCGCCAGGGAACACCGGCGCACCCGAGCACGGTCTGGTCTGTACCTGTGTGGGTATTGGTGGCGGTGTGCGCGCAATATCATGTGACGTCTCCTGCCACCACAAACCACCAGCGAGGAGTTTAAAATCTATTTGGCCAGCATTCAAACACTTCTAAGGCCGACTCCAGTCCCCTCAATTAGTTCGATTTGATTCGCCTCAACTATGTCTTCGATCACAGCTACCAGACCAAAAGGAAAATCATTGAACAGCCGTTGGTGCTCAATGATCGCGACAGTAAAACGGCCACAAACCAAATGCCCGCTCCCAGTTTAGTGGACAGCGAACTGCTGGCCTCCTATCAAGCGGTGGTTTAGCGGATAGTACAGCCTCAATTGACCCTCTGAAGGTGACGGAGCAAAAGCGGATCGGGCAACAAGGATGCCAATTATATCAAGATAAGAAATGGGCGAACCAAACTTCAACTTTATAAATCACTTCCATTTCTTAACGTTTCTTAACTACGTGGCCAAGTGCTATGTGACCAACCAGGGACCGCTGCCCAATACCATTTTCGAGTTTAGCGGAGCTATATACGCCGCCAAGTCACACATGCTACAGCAGTACATCCAGAGGATCATCATGCTGACCCGACCTGGCTGAAATTTACGGAGGCAATCGATATGAACGAAATCTTTGCCGTGGCAGCCAAGTGCCGCTGCTCGGGACTACATCGAACTGCATTTAATGCCATTGATTGTGCCACACACAATTTTAAGGAAAATGTTTGAAGAGGCAGCTGCAGATTGTCAAAAGTCATAATGATAAGAACAATTTATTATTAATTTCATTTAATAATAAAAATATATTAAAATAGCACATTGAATATGTTATATGCATTATCCTGCCAGTTGTTGTTGTTTATAAGTTCGCCGGCATATTTAACTGCGCCAGAGTAGCGCAAGGTTTCTTTTCCTCTATATCGACAGAGTAAATTATGTTATCCTGTTATTAACATAGGCTTAGCAGACTCTGTTAAGAATTTGCGGAATATCAACTTTTTCACAAGTAATTTTTTGGCGACCCGTGGATCACGGTTGCCACTTGAAAATATTAGATTAAGGCCTATTTCCATTACGCACGAAAATCAATTTTTATGTTGAACTTTATATAAAAACAACAACTTCGAACAGCTGATGAGCCATTTATTTAGTCTCGTTTATTTTGCTGATTTCCAGAAGAGAAACTAAATAGTCATACCACATCGATAGCTTGAGTGGATTGTAAGAACAGCTGATTTACTGAACTAAATTGAAAACCTTCAAATTGAAAATAAATAACTTGCAGCGCATTTTTCCGGACAACATGGAACAAATTGAAGGCAAAAGCGAGATGCAACAAAAATGTACAAAAAATTATAAATATATTAGCACATAGATTAGCACTCTTTTTCATTAGTTTTGCATATTTTTTAATTTTAAGTGCCTCAAAACTTTCTCTATTTAGGATCACGAAGTCGCGCACACTTGTGGTAGTACATCTTATGACTTTGAAAGCTGTGAGGTGATTATAAAATTGTTTGAACTTTAATTTGATAAAACATTTTGAATACAAGCGGCTTACAAATCAGTATGATTACGTTTTGGGTATTTTTTAGGGTTTTTTAAGACTTTGTGGTCCCACTATAGCTTACAATTCACTTATCGTAAATAACTTGCAATTTCGTGACATAAATTTATATTTGTTCTGGAAATAGGCCTTTACACCAAAAAAAAAGTTAAAAAAAGCCATTTTCATTCAAAAAGAGCCAACAAAATTTTCTTTCATTATTCATGTTATATTTGCTTTTAATAAAATAAAAAAAAATCTCTTTCACAAAATCGTTAAATTATATATCCATAGACCATACATTATAGGCCATATGTGACAGTCAGTGATGTGAAAGATTTGAAATCGGCCATTAAAGGTAATAATTGCTTCCTGAAAGGTACGGAAAACGCACTTCTGCTTTTATTCCACAGATTTCTTTACATTATAAACTACTATTTTACTACTATTTTTTTTTTTACTATTTACATACGTAAACCATACTCTAAGATCAGTTACTTCTCTATATTTCTATGTATTTTACAGTCCACACATAATACTCGTAATCATCTTCTTGCGAAGGACTATTTTTGAAACTGAATCAAATTCTAGTTTGCAATAATTTGCCGAACCAGCTCCAAGTCAAACTCACGCACCGTTTTCTTTACTTATAAAATGATGGATTTCCGTATACACTTGATATCCATATATTGTGACTAAGTTCCAATCTACTTCTACTCTATATATAAAACAGTTTGTTCTGATTCACTGACTGACTGATTCACTGATTGGCAATCAACGCAGAGCGCAAACGGTAAGTGATAGAAGGCAGAAATTTGGACTGGAATTTCCATTAGTTTTGAAAGTGCGTACTAAGACGGGGTTTTGGGAAATTCCAACCGGAATAGTCGGAAAAGCGTCGGAAAGTTTGTATGGGAAAAATTTTGTTTTTCATCCGATTGACTTGAAACTTGGTTTGTAAGCAGCAGTAAGCGAAATAATTCGTCGCGTGTTTTCCCGATTTTGGGATATCTGCTCAGGAGGAAAATGGCCGGAAAATTATGCAAATTATTTTTCATCCGATTGGCTTGAAACTCGGTTTTTAAGGATAGAATACGCAATAATTTGAAATGTAACGATAACGATAACGATAACGATAACGATAACGATAACGATAACGATAACGATAACGATAACGATAACGATAACGATAACGATAACGATAACGATAACGATAACGATAACGATAACGATAACGATAACGATAACGATAACGATAACGATAACGATAACGATAACGATAACGATAACGATAACGATAACGATAACGATAACGATAACGATAACGATAACGATAACGATAACGATAACGATAACGATAACGATAACGATAACGATAACGATAACGATAACGATAACGATAACGATAACGATAACGATAACGATAACGATAACGATAACGATAACGATAACGATAACGATAACGATAACGATAACGATAACGATAACGATAACGATAACGATAACGATAACGATAACGATAACGATAACGATAACGATAACGATAACGATAACGATAACGATAACGATAACGATAACGATAACGATAACGATAACGATAACGATAACGATAACGATAGCGATAGCGATAACGATAGCGATAGCGATAGCGATAGCGATAACGATAACGATAACGATAACGGTAACTAAAACGCTCACGGAACGGTCACGGTGGCTGGGAAGTGGGTAGGATGTGGGTGGGAATTGGAGGGAAAACCCAGCAATAAAGTCGGTACGGGGAAAAGACAAAGTAGTAAGACGTTAAGTTCAAGCTGATGTATGCAAGATATGCTTTGTGGGCTCTACGGGGAACACAAATTAAAAAGGGTACACTGATGGAGGCGCAGCGAAGCGCGACGGGTTATATGCTAGTTATATCTATAAGAGTGTGTAACAAAGCTATTGAGAATTACACTATGTAACAAATTCCAGTATATTTAAGGGTTGGTGGTGATTATAGATGATTTTCGTGTGTTGAACACGAATCTGTTTTCGAAAATGGTCCATCCCGTCCAGATTTTCGGTAATTTTTTGAATTAAAGTGGCTTAGTATGTGCCTATTTTGAACCACTTTAGGGGCGTTATGTTAAGGAGCTTACTTTTGTTTTGACTCTTTTTATACCCGTTACTCGTAGAGTAAAAGGGTCTACTAAAGTCGTGCAAATGTATGTAACAGGCAGAAGGAATCATTTCCGACCATATAAAGTATATATATTCTTGATCAGCATCAACAGCCGAGTCGATATAGCCATGTCCGTCTGTCCGTCTGTCCGTCTGTCCGTCCGTCCGTCCGTCTGTATGAACACCTAGATCTCAGAGACTAGAAGAGCTAGAGCAACCAAATTTGAAATGTAGACTCCTATTGTCTGCACGCAGATCAAGTTTATTTTCAATTTTTGCCACGCCCCCGCAATTTGGAAAAAACGTCATATCTCCTACAGTTTTGATGATAGATGGTTCGTACTTTCTAGAGATATCTAGTTCTTAAAATTATTTATCGATTTGCTGAAGGAATGATAAAGATCGGATGAACGATACTCAAGTTATGAGCAAAAAACGATCAGTTAACACCCACCACCCACCCCACTCATAACCTAAGCATTGCGTTCAGCAGCAATCTTAGTGAGAGAGAGAGAGCGAGAGAGAGAGACGAGTTAAAAAATGTTGCATACTTTTCGGCTGACCCACCTCAGGCATACAGTAAGGCTATTAAACATTTGTTTCCATGAGTAACGGGTATATCGAAGTCGGTTAGAGCCGACTTTAACTTACGCTCTCGTTAATAATATGTTTGGGTACTATTGTACGATTTTCTTAAGCAAAGATATGCCATTTACTGGTTTTACTTGGCAGAATTTTTGGAATTTTTTCAATTTCTACGTCCTTTTCGGGCTCCATGCAAAATAGCCAATTCCACTAAAACAGTGCCAGTGCATCAACCATTTTTGGTGCAAAAACACCAAGTGTGGCAACTGTGCCCTTAAGTCTACTTCGTGTTTGCACGATACCTGCACGAAATCAGAATTGCGCCTGACTCGCGCATCCGTAGACAGGCCTTGAAAATAGCTATAAATATTCAATATACAATATTTTTTTTTTTTGGCTACATAAATCTCCTGACTGTGCCATCAACAAATTTAGCACAATTAACCCACACACCTTGCAAGAACAAATATATGCATATCTGACCATAGATCAGTCACAATAGATCAACAGAAATTGTGAAAGAACTTTTTGTTGGCATCTTTGTTCAGGGTCGCATGCCGCGACAAAAAGCAAAAGTTTCAAAACGAAAAGATGATGACGTGATGGTTTTTCATTTCCGATTTCTATTATGACAAGGCAACAGACAGCAGACAAAAGTTTTCACTTTCACATGTCCCTGACAAACAAAACAAAAAAATTGACAAACAGCGGCCGCCCAGAGCGACCTTCGCCTTTACCATAAATCTGTTTGTTTGATTTTTTATATATTTTTTTTTTTTTTTTTTTTGGCAACACAAAGCACAATTGTCGCTTAGGCTCAGTTTGTTTGATGCCCATAAAATATTCTAATTGCTAAATGCCAAATAAAGACACAAAATTTACATTTTCGCCATAAATTCTGACAACAAGCTCAATGTCAGGCAAGATGATGATGACGATTTTGATGTGGATGGGCAGAAAGGGCACAAGCCCAGGCAGAGTAAGAGATGGTGACATAATATTTTAACTATCATAAATCAGTTCAAAAGTTGAAGTGACAAACTTTTAAACAAAAGTTGCCTTTCGGAGCTGGTCACGCTAAGACCTATTTTCCAACCGATCGGTTTTAAGGCAGCCATCAGATATATACCCTTGTTCCACTGGCGACATTCAATCACATTCTCGAAAAGTGCATTTTCCTTGTTCCATAATAATATTGAATAATATAGGATTCCTTCCAAAGACTAGGAAAATCTCCCAGTTGAAGATAAGATAAGTTGAATAGTTTTGCAAGCGGCACACATAAAGAGTTGGCACAAAGGTTCAACACACAGCTGGGCACTTTGTCAGGTCCGGGACTGAAAGACGACTTGATTGATCGTAAGCTGAAAAAACGCTATCTGCATCTACCACAGGGCATACAATGCAGCTAGAATTTTCCACCAAATAAGTAAATGTGACCAATTTATTAGGCAAATTACAAGAAAGACGACGTGACATTGAGTGACGTCAAGGGTAGTTTAACTGTTCAAAGTATACAAATGTACAAATGGGCTGTTGAGTTGATGTTAATTATGGCGAAATTTTTACTTCTGCTACTTCTTTTCTCAATTTTTGTATAAAACTTTTTGTTATTTTGCATGTCCGCAGGGGCTTTTAGACATACAGCATTAAGGCGAAAGCAACATAAGTTATGTTAGTTCAGCAGCATCAAAGTCAAAGTTAGTTAACGACAACATTTCAACACTGCTTCTGAGCGAAGCGCATGCTTCGACAAACCTGATAATAGTGTGGATTATATCTATCACCAATACTGCTGCTATATCTGTCCGTGAGTAGCTGAAAAAAGATTTACCAAATAAACAATTTTTTTTTAAATTAAAAAGAACGAAATTCAAAATTAAACTATGGAAATAAAATGTAAGAGAAATTTTGTGTGTATAAATCTACGAAATTGAATATCCATTTTAAGCAACAAAGAACACAACAACTCATTTTCGCAAAACACTTCTAAACCACACTTAATATCAACACATCAAAGAAAATTTGGTAAAAATATGGGAAATACGACGGAGTTGCCCTCAAGCTTTTTATTTTGTATTAAATATTTCAATTTTTCAAAACTTCTGGATAGCCAAACTCCGGACAAATTAGTTGCTCGAGCTGACCTGAGTTTAAGTACTTTGACTTTCTTAACGACAGCTTCACCCGATATCGATAAATTGCTTTCGCTGCAATGAGGTGACCAGACTCTGTTAAACAAATCGAACGAATCAGCTATATTTGTAGTGTTATTTAATAATGTTATTAGTTGTTGCTGAATTCGTATATGGGTTCAGTCGGTAGAGCCAACACACTTTGGAAACTTAGCCATCTCAAAGAACCATTGAACACATCTATTGCAATACATTCAGTACCGGATCTAGGGGGGCGAATGTGAATGTGATGGAAAAAGATCACGAAAGAGTTAGCAGCTTTCGATCTGGAACCAAAATGGAGTCCAAGCACTGATATGTGAAAAACAGACCATGGAATTGTATAAGCATTTGTTCAGTCATGCATTTAGGTAATGCATTTCAAGAGCCTGCGATTTCTATATTGTGTTTGAGAAAAGTTTCTCTCATTCGTTATAGATATTATTCATACGGTCTCTTTAATGGCATACAAAAATGCCTAAGCTTTAAAATGGAAAGCTAGCCACACTTTCTATTTTAATATTACCTGTACAAAAAAAAAATTTTCAAGGATTTTTAACAGATGGCAACACTAGTAGCAATTGACTTCATTTTTAAGACTCATCATTAGGCTTTCTTTTTCAGTATATGTCGTCTGAAGTGTAAACAACATAGTTTTTGTGTGCTCCGAATATGTCAACAAAACTTAATTTGCGGGAAAGTTTACCTTTCGGCTTTCATTTGAAGAAAAATATAGCTGAAGGCCATCGAATGCTGCAAAAAGCTTAAGATTCAGCAAAACTTCAATAATTTCCACATGTGAATTACGACGCCTAAGCCGAATATTCATGGTGCCAAGGTCGTGCTCTGTACTTGATGGGACCAGTTGGGCGTAGTGTACTATGAGCTGCTACAACCGGGTAAAACCATCACTGGGCAACTCTACCGAACTCAATTGATGCGTTTAAGTCGAGCATTGAAGCAAAAACGGCCAGAATACGAGTCAAGGCACGACAAGGTAATTTTGCAACATGACAAAGCTCGGCCATATGTTGCGCAGACGACCAAACCACCTTGAGTTGCTGCCCACCTGCCGTTTACCCCAGACTACTATTTGACCTACTACCACTATCATGACCAAACTTTGTACAAATTCTTTCAGTACAAATACGCTGTGGAACCGGCCGGATTGGACGACTATAGCATATAGCTGCCATAGGAACTATCAGTCGAAAAACTAGTTTTAGTGAAAAAAAACATTGTTGTTTTCAATACAAACGTTCACAAACTTCGCATTTATTAGTTTTCTATGCCTTTTCATAATTTCACTAAGTTTGATGGATATCAGACAACTATAAAGAATAGCTGCCATACAAAAGATAGGTCTAAAAAAAAAGTCTTAGTAAGAAAAACTTTTTTGTTTTCTATGCTATCGCTCCAAAACTTGTTATTGAGCACTATTATATGCCACCACACTATTCTATCAAGTTTTATCCAAATCAGATGACTATAGCATATATCTGCCATAGGAACGATCGGTCGCAAAAGTAGTTCTAGTTAGAAAAACTTTTTTGTTTTCAATGTTAGCGTCCTCAAACTCGTCCATTATTAATATTATATGCTTTCAAACAGATTTGCAAACTTTGGTCAAAATCGGATGACTATATCTTATAGCTGCCATAGAACCGATCGGTCGGAAAATGGGTCTTACTGAGAAAAACTTTTTTGTTTTCAATGTTAACGTCCTCAAACTCGTCCATTATTAATATTAAATGCTTTCAAACAGATTTGCAAACTTTGGTCAAAATCTGATGACTATATCTTATAGCTGCCATAGGACTGATCGGTCGGAAAATGGGTCTTAGTGAAAAAAACTTTTTTGTTTTCAAGTAAATCGTTCTTAAGGTCGGTGATTCTTAATATTAAACGCTTTCAAACTAATTTGGAAAATTTGATCGACATCGGGTGACTATATCTTATGGTTGCCATAGGACCGATCGGTCGGAAAATGGTTCTTAGTAAGAAATTTTTGTTGTTTTTAATGTTAGCGTCCTTAAACTCACTGATTACTAATTCTATATGCTCTCAAATATATTCGCAAAATTTGGTCGAAATCGGATGACTATATCTTATGGTTGTTCATAGGACCGATCGGTCGGAAAATGAGTCTTAGTGAATTTTTTTGGTTTTAAATTTGGTCGAAGTCCGATAATTATCAGTCGGAAAATGGGTTTTAGTTACAAAAATTGTTGATTTTTTTGTAAGCGCTCTTAAACTCTGACATTTCAAAAACAGCATCTGCAAGGATATAAAAACTTTGGCACAGACGAAGCTAGCTTGGAAGAACTGTCTAATCATGTCATGGACATGATTGTTAACCTCAAAAAGATTAAAGAACTATCTAATCAGGTCATGGAAAAGAGTCTTAACCTCAAGGAAATAATTCTACCAGGAGGCTGACGATGGTGAGACGCATCCGCTGATCCAGAAGATATTGGAAAATAATTCAAGACAAGAAAATAAAAGAAAATCATGGATATGACTCTGAACCTCAAAGAAATACTTTCTAAGGAGCCTACCTATGATCCCAAAAGCAATTGGAGAAAAAATTCAAGACAAGAAAATAAAAGAAAATTAAATCAACTGAACGCCTTGAGCGACGAACAAGTAATGGTCTAAACATACATTTTTGAAAAGTCTACTTAGATACTAAAATCAAACGAATGTGTACCGAAAAGTGGGTCGACTTTTGGATTGCCTGCTAATTAGAGCTGTTTTTTTTTCTCACTCAATAATAAATACATAAATAAATAGTTGGCACTCTCCATAATGCCAAAGGCAACATAAAAAATGAACCAACAACAGCACGTTGTCTGATCCATAAATAGTTTCCTGCTTGTTAGTGGTAATATAATATGGAAATTATAGTTCTCAGAATGTGCGAGACGACAACAGCAATCAGGTGGAAACGGAAATAGAGCAAAAGCTTTTCAGGTGTGCAAATCAGATGAAGGCGTCGGCGTTTGACGTTTTGGCGTCCACCGACGATGCCGCCTTGACCTTGTGCTTCTATAGATACGATGCTGGGTCTTTCTCTCTCTCTCTCTCTCTTTGGCTGTCTATAAATACATTGGCCAAACACATGCAAATATAAATTTTTGCAAAACAAATTTACTCAATACTTTGTAGAAGAACTGAAACGCAGATCGCGCACATACATACCGATATGACTCATCCATTCCCTCCCGCATCACCACACATAATTAGCTGGACGTGACACAGACTAAAGTGGTCAATGAGTTAAATGTTAATCACCAGCATTTCAAGACCACATTCCCAATGGCTGAAACACACACAAACACAAACAAAAATGCATCGTTTTTTCATTAGAAAAATGGCCCCCACAACTGGCTAAACAAAAAAATAAAACAGAAAAATTCCTAAAGTAAGATAAAAGCTTGCTATTATGGTTGATGCTTAGTTGGTGTCGGAGTTGATTCTGTTTTTATCGTTTCCTCATGCCCCGACCCAAAAGCAGTGTGTCAGTCAGGCTGAGGTCAAACTGTTGCCGGGTTGTGCTGGCATCACAAAAGGACTAACAGGGCATAACTTCCTGGGCAGTTGCAGTCATAGGGAAAAAGGATAAGGTTAACAATGAGAGTTTATTTTCTATACACTCACTTTAAGTGAGTGGAAAAATGGGTAAAGTTGTGCACGCCAAAGCCAAACTCGTTACAGCTATAGACCAGCGGTGGGCAAGCCCTTGCTCCGAGATTTTTTTCTCGGCAATTGGCGCCAGTTAGTCTCATAATAAGCTGCGTCGCAATTTTACTCACTTCAAATTGTGAACAACAACTAAGTCAATGCGAATCGGAGCACGGCGCCTACAAGACGCGCACACTGACGGCGCAACAGCTGCATTTTTGGCGATCGAGACTTGCTGATATCGGTGTTTTTTTCTGTTGTTGTTGTTGGGCTGCTCCCAAACTCAAATTTCATGCCCACCGCTGCTATAGACAATTGAACCTTAACTACATCCAAGACCAATATGACGCAACTACGATGTCAGCTATTTTCAAAGCCAGAACTGATTCTCCATTCCCCACACAGGCGTGGCCCATTTGAGATATGCAGCTTTTGTAATCTTGCAGAACGGGAAAATGTCATCCACTTTTGCGCCACATGTCCAATTTTCCGGGAGCATGGAACAAACTAGCTCTCACAAACAAGGAGATACAACTTGTGTTCAATGGCTACCAATGTCAAAGAGGCAACTCGTTACAGAACCAGCAAAATGAGCGGGGACTTTTAATAAAAGGGCGCTACTATCTCGCGACGAGCGGGTATGGTGGATGGAGTAGACCACGAAAACTCGCTATGGCGACCTCATACCTAATTATGTATCTATATGCAATATAGTTTATAATCTTTATATATACCGTATATTTAATTAATTGAACTTGAGGCTGTGTGCCAAGCCTTTTTCATTAATGTTCTTTAGTATTGTTACTCGAATTAATTGAAAAATGGAAAAGATAATCCAAATAAAAGAACAACTACTACTACACAGACACAATCCAGCTGTTGCTACGGCAAATGCGGCTGACTTTGCAAAGACAAATGCGTACCCAAAAGAATCTCTCACTAAGATAACATTTTTCTAGTTTTACTCCCCTAGTGGAACGTCTGTTTAGTTCTGATCAGTTCTGTATCAGCACTGATTTTGAAGGCTCGGTACTGAAATCCAGCAGCCTTTATATGCTCTTCTGATTGTCACAATTCCACTATAAGACAAAGTACTCTCTGAAAAAAACAAACGTCTGGCAGAATTCAGAATGGAACTTAATATCGTTAAAAGTTCTTTTTGTACTTATGCTTTGTTTAAGTACAAAATTTCTTGTATTGTGGGTATATTGTAAAGGAATTCAACGAAAAATGCAGATTATTAGAGCGAAGCTCTTTTACGGACGTTTGACTGGGGGACTAAAACTGGAAAAATTTTGTCTACGTGACAGAATCTTTTGGGTACGCGTTGTCGTTGCATCGCTTTTACCATTTGCCGTAGCAACAGGTGGGTTGTCTGTTTGTGGGTGTGTAGAATGGTAGCGTGCGCGGATGGGAAGAGGGGTTAACAGTAACTTAACAGTGACTGTACAGTGACTTGACAGTGATTTGGCAGTGACTTGACAGTGACTTTACAGTCAGTTAACTGTGACTCAACAGGGAGTGAACAGTCACTTAACTGTGACTTAGCAGTCACTTGACAGTGACTTAACAGTAACTTGATACTGACTTGACAGTGAATTGACAGTGACTTAAGAGTGACTTGACACTGACTTGACAGTGACTTGATAGTGACTTGACAGCGACTTGATAGTGACTTGACACTGACTTGACACTGACTTGACACTGACTTGACACTGACTTGACACTGACTTGACAGTGACTTGACACTGACCTAACAGTCACTTGACACCGACTTGACAGTGAATTAACAGTGACTTTAGAGTGACTTGACAGTGACTTGACAGTGCCTTAACAGTTAAATTTACAATCAAACTTAACGTAGCAAAGGGCTTTGCTCTAGTGTTGGGTAAAGGTTGTATTTTTCACTGAACATGTTCACTTGTTCTTTTATTCTAAGTGAGTCAACTCACTCAAATTGCTCACTTGTTCAGTTGTTCAGTTGTGCTGGTTCACCTGTTCTAGGTCTATGGCGGATGGTTGTGTTTTTGTTTTTGTTTTGCCGACGGCATTTCCAAGGGGTTGGTTTCGGTTGCACTGACCGCGTTGTTGTTTTAGCATTGCTTTTTTGTTGTATACACATACGAAATTTGTGTGTATGTGCGCCTTTTACTCTCACGCTAGCTCTCCCGCTCTCTCTCTCTCTCTCTCGCGCGCTTAGTTCAAAATGTTGACGCCATACTTGTTATAGTTGTACGTACAGACACACAAAACAACTCACACAGCAAGAAAGAGTGAGAAGCTCAAAGAACACAGAACAACACTTAGAGCAAGGCAGAGCAAGCTCACAAAGCGAGACAGACATAACAACTCTCTGAGCAATAGAGACCGAACAGCTCTTGAACAACTCAAGAACAACTCAGAACAAGATGGATTGAACAAGATAGACTGAACAAGACTCGCTAAACAAAAATGAACAATTGTAGAAGAGCATGTTGACTTGTTCAGTTTAAAGAACAACTCAATTTTGTTCAATCACTCATGACCCACTCACAACCCAACACTACTTTGCTAGTACCGGGCGTCCCGTGACGCCCACTCTTTTTTTTATATATATATAGTCTGTGCTTAAAACTCAGACTTTAACAAGGTATATTTTGTACTTATTTGAATTATGCAAATTCCTGTTTTAGGAGTTGGAAACCAAGGCTGCAAATCGGTCCTAAGCCGTACCTAGAAGAATCGGTACGGTTCGGTTTTATGGGTCCATCATATCGAACCCAGAACCGAATCTTCTAACCGAACCTGGGCTCGAACCGGACTTCTTCCGCTTGGAAAAACGTTCGGTTCGCAGAATAACTTTAGTTAGCTTTTTTCAGTATTTATTAAACTATCGCAATATCGGAATCAGAGCCCTATTATTTCAACATCATATCCAACCTCGGCATATTACGACTTCGAGAAAGAACAAAAACCATAAGTATTAATTTGTGCTCATAAAAGGTGAGGCTAACTATGTATTTTAAGCCCAGACACTTTTGTACGCCGTGTTAGAGAACTTAAGAATGATAAATATAACAAATAAGGTCCAATAGCCTATTGATTAACCTTTATAGGTATAGTAACTTATAGACAAAAGTATGTCCAAAGAATCCATGAACAAAGCTTCGAACCAAAATGTAAGGTTCCATAAGTAAATGAACCGGCCCGAGAACCGAACCTTAGACTTTTCAACAGGTTTGAATCCCATGACCGAAACCTTTCCAGAATGTCAGAGATTTGCAGTTTTGATTACAACCTAAAAGTATGATGAAGTATGAAGAAGTGGGAGTGAAGTGATGTAAGAAAATAGAGCTACGTAAACTAGATCTGACCTGCTTCATTGACCGCTGAAAAATTGTTTGCTGGAGTACTGAGTATTGAGTACTGAGTATCGGCAGTTGAGTATGGAGACTTCAGTATAGAGTGCTTAGTATCGAGTTCTGAATATCGAGTACTGAGTATCAAATACTGAGTATCGAGAGCTGAGTATCGAGTACTGAACATTAAGTACTGAGTATCGTGTACTGAGTATTGAGTAATGAGTATCGATTGCTGAGTATCAAGAATTGAGTACATATTACTCGTGTACTGAGTATCAAGTACTGAATAGCGAGTACTAAATATAGACTACTGAGTATCGAGTCTGAATATTAAGTACTGTGTATCGAGTAACATGCAGTAAGTAAGCGAGTAACTTGAGTATCGCTCTTCCGATCTTTATCATTTCTTGGGCAAATTGATACATAATGCTAATTACTAAGTATCTATAAAAGAAACGAACCATCTATCTTACAAACTGTGGGAGATATGACGTTTTTTCCAAATTGCGAAGGCGGGAGGGGGCGTGCCAAAAATTGAAAATAAACTTGATCTGCCTGTAAGTATACGAAATAAATGTCCCACACATGTCAAACCTCCATCTCTTACCATCTCTGAGATCTGTGCGGTCCTACAAACGGACAGACAGACAGACAGACAGTCAAGATCAAGAATATATATACTTTATAGGGTCGAAAATGATTCCTTCTTCCTGTTACACACCTTTGCACAAACTTAATATACTCTGTGTACCTTTGGTATAGAGTATAAAATTATCGAAAACCTTTGGCAGAATTTCGTGGGTTCAAACCAAATCAAATTGAGTTTGTTCATTAACACGTTCCGGTTAATGAGGTTCAGCTGTAGCCATTCGCACATATTGTTTTCGTCTTATTAATGGTCATTACTTGACTTTTTGGCCATGAAACAGATTCAAAATACAAAATTCCATTCAATTGCAAAAATATGTGTGAGAAATCGCAGAGGCTGTTTTTGAGCAACAAATTTATTCAAATTTACAAGTATATAAAATATTTTCTATATACTTATTTGGCATTGGCAGAAGTCGGAATCATGACCAAATACATACAGTATATGCATATATTATCCTCATGCTGCTTGCATACTTTTGGGGTAAATAAATGCAAATCGCATTGACATGCAAGCTTGCAGACAAAAAAAAGAAGTACAGAAAGAAATGTATTGATTAAACAACAAAACAACCAAAAACTCAGGAAACTACATTAAATTTCCCGCAAAAAAAAATGGGAACTATTAAAAACATTGAACATTTTGTTGTTTTATTATGTTTAAAGACCATTTTCCGAGTCCAACACGTGCTGGCAAACATTTGTCATTGCGAAATTCGCAATGCGCAGTAGTTTTTGTTTTTAATTTGCCATTTAAGGTGTGTGTGCTCATCTGAGATTGACAGTCCCACAAAATTTATGCAACCAAAATGCTAATTGCAATCAACAAGGAAGGCATCCAGGGGTGGGGCTAGAGAACCTTTTCAAAATTGGGGCGGGGGTGCCCTTGTTTGGGGGTGTGAATTAAATTTTTTAATTTAATACAACAATAAATGACTCTGGTAATTGCCATTTCTGAGTTGTGGTGAAAAAAACATTTCGCTGAAGCGTAAACAAAAGTTATTTGTTTTTATTCAATTAAATATGACAATTTAATTTGCGGGAACTTAAGCCAGGAAATAATATTGAAAACTCATGGCCGTCATACTTAATTGATTCTTTTGTTTTTGGGCAAATTGGAAACTTTAACATTATAATGCTACAATGCAAGCCGCTTGCCTGGTACAAAAGTGGATTAAGTATCAAAATGTAACCTTATTGGTGTGGCGTATAGATTCTCCGGACCTTAATTATATCGAGAATGTATGTTTATGAATGTAACATTAACTAAAGCCCTGTCAAACGGCTGGTAGTAACTTTCACTGAATCTTTTAAAATCTCTTTACAATTCAATGCCTAAATGAATTTTTAAAGATATGTTATAAACATCAAATTTTACATTTCATATTAAGGGTACCGCCTACATTAGAGGTTTTTTTTTTTGCTTAAATCGAAAGTCCTTCAAGTATAGAATATGCTCCTAAAGTCCCATAGCCTGTGTATTGTTCGTGCTCCGGGCGCTCCGAAACGAGCGCCATGTCAGAATTTTCAACAGCCACTTGGCATTTCTACAGGCATTGTCAGTGTGAAAGTTTAATACATACAGTATTGATTGTGTGTGTTTCAAAAGGAACCGTGATGTACGTAGTATATATTTTGACGCGAACGAGAGTTTCAACGCGATGATTTGGCGACTGGCACCGAAACACCTCCACTGTGGTCGTAAAATTGTCGAAATCGCCGCTTGGATTGCCGCGGGGATTTTCAACGAAGGCTATATGTCTGTGCTACGGATTATGGCGAGCATGCAGATTATAATTGGGCCGGTTTGCCGAGAAGTTGCGTCCAGGGTCGACGAAGAGCGCACGAGGAGTGAAAATCGTCGAAGCAGATCGGTCGGACTCGCAGCAGCAAAGATTCAAAAACAACAACAAATTGAATTAAACGAACTATATGAAGATGAGGAGGGACTTCTATATGAACCGGGGATAGCAAATTGATCGAAAACTGCAGGTAAATAAACGATAATAAGTTTTAATCAACTATTTTTTGGGTCCGAAAACTTTGAACGCGTTTTTCTCGAAACGACGTTTTTCAAAATGGCGTACACGATTAAAGAAAAACTACTCAACGGATCGACTTGTTTTTTTTTTTAAATTGAAGCTTATTAAATTGTCTTCTATGTGAACTAAAGAGTTCGATTTAAATTCTCGCTGAAAAATAGTTATTAACAAAATAAAGTGAAAATTTTCCGAAAAAAAATCAACTTTTTTGTTTGAACAGGGACTTTTTTTTTATTAATTTCAACAAAATAATGTTTTTTCTTAGTTCACATAGAAGGTATACTCATAAACTACAAAAAAGATTTCCATACATTTTTGTTTCAGATGGTTCTATGAGGCGGTATCGTGTACGCCGTGGAGGAGAAAATATTTCGGATACTCCAGCTGAATCCGATATAATCCGTCGCCGAATTAATCAAATTGAATAAAAAAATTTGTATATATACCTATAGATATACAAAATAAACAGTTAAAAATTCAAAACGATCCGTGCTGTACCTTGTTTGAAAAAAAATCATGAAAAAGTGTTTGGTTTTGGCCTCCTAATGGAGGCGGTACCCTTAAACTTGGGTCATTCTTTTATAAACCGAACAGTTAAAAAACTCACCATTTTTGATTTCAATAAAAAAAAATCCGAAACTAGATCTCGACATGCCCACCAAAACGTACTTTGCGGTTTTGCAAAAAAATTTTTTGTTAATTTTATAAACAATTTCAAAAATTGTCAAAAACGGAAAATGGAAAAAAAATGTTTTTTTTTTAAAACTGGATTTCTCAGGTTTGGTTTATCGGACAGGTCTCGTGTTGATATTGCTGAATAGTATTTTAATGTATCTAGTTAAATAATAATTTAACAACTTTTTAAATTATTTAATAATATTAAGTAATTGTTGCTAAATTTTATTTATAATTTTTTCTCAGTGTTAACCACCATGATATAGCTTCTAAGGATATACAATTTATTGCCCTAAATACAACTTAAATTACGGTGCTTTCAAAAAGATGAAGACTTTTATAGTTTAAAATATATTAATTATTGAAATTATAAACAAATAAAAATATAATTTCGGATTTTTTTTTTATTGAAATCAAAAATGGTGAGTTTTTTAACTGTTCGGTTTATAAAAGAATGACCCAATTACAGCATTATAAAAACTCAAAGTAAGTGTAAGTTTTTAAAAGCTTTCATTATTATATGAATGTCAAGTAAGGTATGCGGAATGAATTACGAACAAACTCTTTGAGAATAGGAGAAAATATATAATATATATTATATGTATGTTATGTTTATAAATATACACTTTATAGTAATTTTACAAAAAAATTTCATGACCATAGCAATCAGTCTTCCTTATATTTTGGGAAACTTCGAGCATCACCTTCAGAATTCCGCTTGTAACGATTTTCGCAAGCTCTCTTTTGATTTTTAAGATAAATCAATTGATGTTTTCGGCCTTATATCTTTTGCCGTAGACTTTTTTTCAAATTGGAACCAAATTTTTCGATTGTCCTTAATTGGGGTACATTGGGGGGTTTTGCAACTTGGGTACATATTGTATATTTAATATATCAAGTGTCTGCAGTGTTTTTTTTTTGGCATAGTGAGCAGGTGCTAAATCGGACCAAAAGACCGTGTGTCATTCGCATGATGCTTTTCAATAAATTGTTTAAGCACTGCAAGATAATGGTCTTTGTAAATCGTCGTATTAACAGCTAATCCTGTTTGCTGATGCCACGTTCACTTATGAACAGCCGCAGTAAATCCTTCTTAGGATATTTGGTTTTTGTGATTTGAGTGACATTTACAGGTGGTTTAGTGTTAGAAAGCTTGAAATAGTCGATGGGTGTACACTCGTGGGCCTCTTCTGTGAAATAAGTCTCGTCATCCATAATACAAACTTTTGACGAGTTTGAAGAGAACAAATTTCTTTAAAGTGCTCTTAGCCGATGATTAATGGTCTTCCTTTGCTGATCAGAAACAGTAGGCACGGTAGGCATGTCTTTAATTTTATTTTTTATAGTTTTGTCACTCAAATTATAGCTTTTTGCCTGCGCACGATATGATTTGGCTGTGCGACCCACAATTTCATACTTTGATTTAGCTCTTAATTTTTCTACGGATCCAGGTTTTTTCTACATTTGCTTTCCACTCTTAACGTCCGATATTACTTTATAAAGAAAAATTTTCTTGAGTCCCATTGCCGAAAAATAATGAAATATTTAGTATTTCGTCTGCTTTGGGTTGTTGGTGCAATATATGCAAACTAGCTTTCGCTAGCGCTCTGCTGCATTCAATTACATAATTGCTACTGTCCGTTATTTAGAAAGCTCATCTTTGGTGTAATGCATGCTAGAATGGTACCGATATTTTTCCAATAATTTGTTTTCTGCTTGTCTGTCTTAAAACTTTGTGACGTTCGTATTTTATTCCGCATACCTTAATTGAGTCTATTCTGATCAGGTCGACGAAAAAGACAATTTTTAAGGCATAAACAATATTTGGAAATATTTTGACTTAATAAAGAAGTGTAAACTGTAATATACTGTGTACCTGCAGTAGCAGCGCTGCTTTCGAACTTTCTTTTGGTCATAGCTTGACCAATACATGGCGCCACTACTTGCTTTGAACTATGCTGGATGAGGGATTTTCAAAACTGCCCATTAGGTGACGCCACTATTGTGAACATTTGGCCATCCAGCAAGCTAGCGCTGCGGCAGAGAACTTTCTTTTGGTCATAACTTGAGTATAGTTCATCTAAACTTTATAATTTCTTCGGCAAATCTTGATTACTAAATATCTCTAGAAGGTACAAACCAACTATCTACGAAAATGTGAGAGATATATAGTGTTTTTACAAAATTCCAGCGGCGACAGGAGGCGAGGCAAAAATTGAAATCAAAATTGATCTGCCTGTAAGTATGAGAAGTATATGGGACATACATGTCAAACCTATATCTCTTACCAGCTCTGACATCTGTGCATTCATACAGATGGACAGACGGATGGACGGACAGACAGACAGACGGACAGACGGACATGGCTATATCGACTTGGCTGTTGGTGCTGCTCAAGAATATATATACTAGATGGACCACCCTGTACATACTTTATAGAGTGGTAAATGTTCCTGTTCCCTGTTACATACATTTGCACAACTTCAGGATCCTCTTTTACCCCTATTCAATGGATACAGGGTATAAATATCAGGGCTGGAAACCCAACAAAATTTTTCGGAACCTCCGGTTTGCAGGTTCGAAGCAAAATTTAACAACGGTTAAGATTCGGAAATTTAAGGTTCGAGGTTTTTGGGCTTTGATTTTGGTTCGAACCTTAATTCGTTGCACGTTTTACCCAATATATAGGTATACACCTGACGCATAAATACATTGTAAGATGTCGATTATGCGTGTGCTGGATATGGACTTTCTTCATTGCTAGTGTATAAATCTTCAGTCCACCCTCTAAAAAAAATTCGGACATTTATGACAATTATCTAGCATTCTGTATGACTGATGATTCTGCAAAGTATTGATTATGCTTTCCCGTATGCACTTTTATCAATCTTTCACTCACAAAATTGAGCATCGATTTGTGTTTATTCGCCACACTTGGAACTTTTTTTCATAATGATTTGATCAAAAATGCCTTTATGTCTTTCAATTTTTGGCGTGTGGCTAGTGTTGTCAATTTAGCTATTTTTCCGACCAAATACCGACTGTTAAAAATGCTAAAACTTAAGAGAGATTAATTTAATATGGCTAAACATTTAGCTAGAACTACAGGCACCGGCAGAACTGAATAGTTTTTGGCTTTCGAGCTTACAAAATAGCTATATCTGGTGGGGAAAAAAAGCTAAATCGGCAACGCTGCCTGTGGCACACACTTCTGTTTGTATGGAATGTATGTACTTTAGTTACTGGACAATTCGGCAGACATGTTTCTACAGTAGCATGCACCGAGTTGGTTAGATTGGCGCATATGGGTTCGGTATCATATATTTTCGTTCTCGTGGTTCGGTTCAGGGTTTGGTTTACAGTAAAAAAAAAAGCCGGAATTCCGGGCTCGAACCTGTTCGGTTCAAAACCGGTTTGCAGCCTTGATAAATATAGATATATCGATTTATCAATGGGGATTTTAACAAGACCCGCTCAAAAGGGTTTGTTTTTCGTTTTGAAACCCACTGTTAACCCACTATTCACCCAGTGTTAACCCAATGTTAACCCACTATTCCCCCACTGTTAACCAACTGTTAACCCAATGTTCACCCACAGTTAACCCACTGTTAACGCACTGTTAACTCACTGTTCCCCTCTCTTCCCACCCTCTTCCCCACTCGCACTTCCCACACCTACAACCCACGACTTTGCAAATACAGAAGTCCCCCAGTCGAATAAATATATTGCGGATGATTTAAGATCAAAGAAACAAGGTCGTTCGGATTGAGGTTTGCTTCGCTCAAAATCTGACCTTTAGAGGTCAGAATTTGTTGTTGTCTTACCGCTAATATTGTTTTGCATGTCTCCAAGGGTTTATTCCAGGGTTGCCCATATGTTTCTTATGGCAGTTCAAGCAATAATATTTTTTGTTAAGAAAGCAGCTGCAAACTGTTTTCAAGCGAAATCATGTCTACCAACTAAGCCGGTTGTTCGCTTTGCAAAGAAATACAAAATTTGCTTAACAGAAACAATTGCCCCGCTGTCTTTAAGTGGAAATGTCTTCCAAATGAATCATCTATAGCCTATAACCTTGAAAAGGGTATATACAGAATCTCCCACATTTAGCTTCCTCAATTTTTGTAAGATTTAATTGATAATTGTTTATTGCAAACAAAAATGGAAAACAATAACGCCAGCTTCTGCCTTTCGCTTTTTGCTCAATCAGGCGCAACAGCTGCCTGAGCAGGCACGCCCACAATGGGTAGGTTTATATATAGACATGGATAGCCCAAGATGTACAATGCTCTATCGATTGTTCAATTAGCGCCCGGCTTGGCAGCTCAGCTGATGACATTGACATTTTAGCTAAGCTCTTTATTTACAATACAAATTTTTACACGGAAGCGGGCCAATTAAACACACAAACACACACACACACCCCCCACCCCGTCCCCTTGTAATTCGCTTGCCCAGCAATTTAATGAGTTTGTTTTGTTTTTCAAGTTCAATAAATGCAAGTCACTCGGCTGGTTGCATTTCAAAAGCGTTCCACTAAAGTTTCGTTTATAATTAACTTAAATGTGCCCACATGGCGTATGAGTAATCTGCTTAGACCCCACAAAGCCTATTTACATTGATCCACTGTTTTTGGGGTCAGCCAAATCGCATTAGTTCTGTTGAGTGCATTTGGCTCAAATAGCGCAGCAGAATGGGAATGTTTGGGGGGGGGGGGGAAGTAAGTTGCTGTAATTTGCATTAATCTTAAGTTGGATTTACAGTGAAGAACACACACACAAAGCCACAGAGACTGGCTATTGCATGTGCTGAGGCCAGTGACCACAGCTGTGTGAGTTGTTGTTGTTGTAGCTTTCTCAAATTTTGTCTGCCAACAAAGTTGAAAAAGTTTTCGTTTTGGAGCATGCAAGTAAACTCACTTTTCGGTGGACACTATTTTCGGCACAATTTTTGAACTTTGATAGGCCCGGAATAAAGGGTTCTCTCATAAAAATCATTTATTAGTTTAAATTTAAAATAAACGTATTGTAAAAGTTGCAGTTGTGTATTCAAGCATAGTAAGACGCTACAGTAATAAATAACATTTAATCTGCAGGAGAAGATGACGTGGGATGAGTATATAGCAAATCTTATGATATATTGAGATAGGTAATACATAATCTAGGTGGTTACACAAGACCTTTTTTATACCCTTGCAAAGGGTCTTATAATTTTGCCCAGAAGTTTGCAACGCATAGAAATAAATTCATTTCCGATCCCATAAACAATACTATATATTCTTGATCAGCGCAAATAGCCTAGTAGATGAAGCTTTCTCCGTCAGTCTGTCTGTCTGTCTGTTTTTACGCCAACTAGTCTTTCAGTTTTAAGGCTATCGAGCTGAAATATAGCACAGAGTCTTCTTTTTACTGCACGCTGCTAATATGTCGGAACCGATAGGATCGAATGACTATATCTTATAGCTGCCAAAGGAACCATCAGTCGGAAAATGGGTCGTAGTAAAAAAAACTTTTTTGTTTTCAATGTTAGCATCCCCAAACTCAACTAATATTAAAACTAAATGCATTCAAACAGATTTGCAACATTTGGTCAAAATCGGATGACTATATCTTATAGCTGCCATAGCAAACATCGGTCGAAAAATGGATCTTAGTGAGAAAAACTTTTTTGTTTTCAATGTTAGCGTCCCCAAACTTGCCCATTGGTAAAATTGTATGCTTTCAAACTGATTTGCAAACGTTGATGAAAATCGCATGACTATATCTTATGGCTGCCATAGGACCGATTTGTCGAAAAATGCGTCTTAGTGAGAAAAACTTTTTGGTTTTCAATTGTATCGTTCCTAAACTCTTCCATTATTAATTTTAAATGCTTTCACACAAATTTCCCCATTTTGGTCAAAATCGGAGGACTATATCTTATGGCTGCCATAGGACCGATCAGTCGGAAAGTAGGTCTTAGTGGGAAAAACTTTTTTGCATTAAGATCTATCGTTCTTAAACTCGGTAATTGATCATTTTTATACGCTTTAAAACTGATTTGCAAAGGTTTTTTGATAAACCAGCATTTGTATGAAAACTTTGGCACAGACAAAGTTAGCTTAGCCTTCTCGTTTTTGGGTGTATTTATATGGATGACTATTTTGTAGAAAACTAAATCTGCCGAATAAGCTTTGGAAATATACCTATACCATTCTTTTTAAAATAGTTAAAGTAATACCAAAAACAAAGTCGGTCAAGCACGACTATAACATACTCTGTACCAGTTCATTTGCCCCCGACTATAATAATATAATACATCCAAGGAGTCACGCGTTTATGGTGCAATATTTTGATACGCTCATCTCTAAGGTTTTCTCTCTCTCTCTCACTATGATTGCCTTTGTTCAATGGAAAGCTGTGGTGATGGGTGGGGGGTGCGGGGTGTTAACTGGCCGTTTTTTGCTCATAACTTGTGTATCGTTCATACGATCTTTATCATTTTTTCAGCAAATCGATAAATAATTTTGATTACTAGATGTCCCTAGAAGGTACGAATCATCTATCATCAAAACTGTAGGAGATATGACGTTTTTTATAAATTGCGGAGACGGGAGGGGGCGTGGAAAAAATGGAAAATAAACTTGATCTGTCTGCAAGTATAAGAAATATATGACCCATACATGTCAAACCTCTATCTCTTTCCATCTCTGAGATCTGTGCGTTCATACAGATGGACAGACGGATGGACGGACGACTCGGATTTTGATGCTGATCAAGAATATATTATATATACTTTATTGGGTCGGAAACGATTCCTTCTCCCTGTTACATACTTTTGCACAAACTTAATATACTCTGTGTACCTTTGGTACAGAGTATAATAACTAATTTATTTAATTTGTTTGAAAAAAAATGTGTTATTTATATCTGTTCAATCTTGTTTATTAGCCCTTTGAAGACGGACCCCGTATGTGGGCTCGAAATGTATTGGGAAGCATGCAAAAGAATCCACCGTTTTTTCATTCCTTGAATGGGACTGATGACCTCAAGCCGGCTAAACCAAATATTTGGATTTAACTTTTAATTAAATAAACTGTCAAGAGACGAAAAAATATAGTAACTTTTTCATACTTATGATCAGGGAATTAAACCGGAACCAAAACATTTACCATATACCGAAAAGAACCAATTAAAATTCAGTACCTTAACCGTAACCGATATATTTAATTTTTTCAATTAACATTCATGAAACCGAAAAGAATTTAAGCCTTGTACCGGTACAGTTTCGGTTATGAGTGCAACAACTAGACTGCAAAGCTGGCACTTTGTTTTAGGTGACTTTTACGCAATTTGTTTAAATTGCGAGCTTACAAAAACAAGAGTCTGGCTCAGCAAAAGTTTTGGTTTGTATAAATATTGCATCCTATATTCTTGGATCCTCATTATAATGTCATGATAACCTTTGAACAGAAAGGAACTTGTGTTATCAATCGAGGTTTTTAAGTAATTTGAGCCTTTTTCACCCTTTTCAGACGCGTTTTGTGGGGAACCTATACTTTTGTTTTGACTTTTTTTGATTTTATTGTAAATTACTGTTTCTTAACTTTAAAATAAACTATCCCAAAGAATTTTACGATTTTTTTAAGGCGAAGATATATCATTTTGAAAACATAGTCCCGATAATAATAAAAAAAAACCAAAACTGTCTACTGCACAAAAGTATGCCTTACAGAAACAGTACAACCGGCTAGTAATTTGTATAGAATTTCAATGAAATTTTTCAACAAAACCCATTGCATCCATTCTGGCAGCAACAATATATTGAGAATGGTAGAAATGGTATATCTTCTTTGAAAAAAACCGCAGAATTGTTTGGGATAGTTTTGTTTCAAAGTTAAGGAATAGTTCTTTCTGATAATATCAAAGAAAGTCAAATCCGAAGTATGGGTTCTCTCCAAGAGTCAAATAAGTAATTTTTTGTATCTTTAAGCTCAAGCTTCTAAAAATCTCGACGTGATGGACCATTTCTGAAAACAGATTCGTGTACAGCACACAAAAATCATCTAGAATCACTCCCAACCTTTCAATATACTGGAAAAAGTCTAATTTTGTTGCCTCGTGTTAGCTTTATTCGGCTACTGTGCGAGGGGTTTAAACTAGAAGACAAAGCCTTCTTTAGAATCTGAGAGCTGCATATGCGGCATTTTTGCGGAGATTTTATATAAGTATTAAACTATTACATTTTTATAGAAAAACATTTACAAATAAACTCAGATTCGAACCAAATACTTTGTGTAAGTTTCAGCTTTCAAACAAACAGATGAACATATGAACATTATTTATGTTAAGCTGTAAGCTTTGTTATTGTCATTTTTGTATTTTTCGTTTCGTTGCAGTCATACTCTGTTACATGCAAGATCGCTTAAAAGAAAGTGCAAAAAATTCCGCTTACTGTTCAAAGATATTCGAACAGTGCATTGTGGGTCCAAGTACCTACGCTTGGGACTCAAGTACGGGGCGCATAAAAAAAAAGAGGCACATCTGTTATCTATAAATTAGAAAACTCAAGCATCGCACAGACTTCCTATGCATTGCGTAAGGTTAAACAAAAATGCATAAAAATATAAGCAATTTCAAATAAAGATTCGCTCAGCTTCTGGAAGAGAAGCTAGTCACTCGAACACCATCAAGAGCGCGTCTATACACTGAAAAAACAATATCAATCTAAAATCTAGATTGAAAATCTCGTTTTCAAGAACATTGCAATCGTATAAAAACAATATTGGAAAAACCTTGAAATGAGCTTAGAAAACTTAAAAACAAGATTTATCATCTAGCAACTTATCAACCATTCTACAGTTTTCTGAACAGCTTCAGTTGAAAATTTTTTGATATATATAGATTTATTATGCTAAAAAAAAACAAAAATAAACAATTTTCGTTTGCAATGCAACCCCCTCCTGGGACTCAAACGACGACCTCTTCGTTCAATAACACATTGACACTGCCGATTAGTCGATTTTGCCGTAGGGGGTCAATTGTTAAGCGCAGCCAGTTGCAGTATAAGAACTCAGGCTGCGAAAATCTCTGCTCTTATACTGCAACTGGTTGGGCCTAACAGTTGCCACTCGATAGTAAAGTGGTGGTGTCAGTGTTTCAGTGCGCAAAAGGTACTGAGCTCAAGTTCCAGTATCGGCGGATTAACAAATTACAGTTTTTATAAGTTGTTCAGAAAGAAGAAAATGTTATTAGCTAAAACAACTAACTAAACCGACCAAATCACACCACCCCTACTTTCCTCCCACCCATCACATAAAAATAAAAAATGCTTAATTTATTTTTGTCTTTTTTTTCATATTAAAAAATGAGATGGTTTTATCTTAAAGTTGAGTATAGACGATCTTAATTCAATATTGTTGGATTAAGATTCAAATTGAGAATATAATCTTAGTCTCTGTCGAATTCAGACACCGTTTCGTCTCGTTTCAAGATTATAATCTTGGTTTTAGATTGATTTTTTTCTCAGTGTACCTGCTTTCTTCTATGCTCAGTATGTTTTTCAAAAGTTTCCCAACTTTTCAAAATCTCACACGTTGGACGCCAAATAGAAATATTGATGCTTTTATCAGCCGTAAGCCAATGCACACAGGCAGTGCACAGAGAGACAAAAGACAACCTCAATGTTTTGTTAGGAAAAAAAAAAAGGCACTTGAACTTTGCGTTTGCAGGGCGAGGCCTTCAGTGGGTTATGGGCCCACTAGAAAGACCTTTAAGACCTTTAATGTATAACGGGAGTTTTTGCAGGTAGAATGTGTGTGTAAAGGTGACACAATTGGGTCAGCAGCACAGTGGCACATCAAGGTCATCATTCACAATATCATCAGCTGTTTTTGACACTTAAACTTACCGCATATCTCCAGGACATCTTTGTAGAGTATGTGGGTGTGTGGGTTTGTGTGGGTGTGTGTGTGTTTAGGGTCCTGCTACCGCTCCTGCTCCTCCTGCCGCTCAATGCCACCCAGCCAATTCCTGTTCCTGTCGTTCGTTGCTCCCGTTATGCCTCGTTGCTGTGGCTACCTTAACGTAAGGTTTGTTGCCAAAAGAAGAAAATTTTTTATACATTTGTGTGTGAGCACTCCACTTCAAACAACAACAAAAAAATTCACCTCAACTACCTTTTCTTGTATGAATTATAACAATATAAAAAATTTGAATTTTTCTGTTTTTCTTTTTGTATTTTTTTGTATTTTTTTTTATTGTTAATTCTATTTTGCAGCGGCCCACGTTTCGTATGCGCAATTTAATTGCTTGAATTTTTCAGCGTTCTGGCGACGGACTTTTTTGCGACTGATTTGCCAAGCGGCTTTGGCTTTGGGGGTTGTTTTGTAGGCGTCCAAAAGCTCTGCGCACCAAAACGTTATGACGTAGCTAGACAAAAGCTTTGTGAACTTTTCCTCTCACCCGAGCACGTGGTGACCAAGACCAACCATCCACATCCACATCCACACCCACACCGAACACATTTTCAATGTCAACAAAGTCGCAGCTTTGCGCATCTGTATGGGCTTTATTGCTCGATAAGATCATGCATGATTCATTTGTATTACTTTTGAAAGCTTTTCTGAATTCCAATTGAATGTATTGAAATTGTGCGAGAGAGTAGAGATGGGGTGAAAATAGAATTCGAGAGTGAATTTGGTTGGTATTGGGTGGGTCTGATGCATTACTCATTTTCTTTGAAATATCCCCAAAAAAAAAAGTACCATGGAACGCACATTTTTATACGAATATTAGTACTAGAGATGGGCGACCCTTTGGAATCCCATTTTTCATTCCATTCCGAATTCAAAACATAAATCAGAACTCGCAAAAAGCGGTCCCATTTTTATAGGCTGTCAAAAAAACAAAAGGTGTGAGTGTCGAGTGATTGCTTTGAAGTGAAACATGATGCCAAATTTAAGGGCTTAATTTCAAAAATCACAAGCTCTCTCAATGGTTTATAAATCAGCAATGACAATCTATTAAAAGAGAAAAACTAACAGGGAGTAGAATTATCAATGTTCAAAGATATTTGAACAGTGCATTGTGAGCTCAGGTATCTGCGCTTGGGACTCAAGAACGAGTACCTAAAATTCTAAAAGAAGAGCCACAAGTGTTTGAAATATATTAGAAAAACCAACCAGCACACAATCATATCATGTAAGTGCGTTGCTTGGGGTTAAACCAAAATGAGAAGATCAATGTCATAATAAAAACGATTCAGTTTCTAAAGGAAGAACCAATCACTCGCACCAAATATGCGTTTTATTCAAACAACAACAAGATCACTTGCTGCTATGTTCTTTCTTTATTTATTGTGGTGCTCCATAGATAAACGAGAGCAACTACAGTCGCAAAGGACCCTCTAGTACGGCTGGGGTCAGTCACTCAGTTTCGTCAGTTTCTAAACGAAGAGCCAATCACTCGCACCAAATATGCGTTGAATTCAAACAACAAGATCACTTGCTTCTTTCTTTATATATTGTGCTGCTCCATAGATAAATGAGAGCAACAACAGTCGCAAAGGATCCTCTAGTACGGCTGGGGTCAGTCCCTCTATTTTCGTCAACCCAGCGTTGCTCTTTGTACGGTGATGCGTCGTGCCGCCTGTCAAATTGTAACAAGGGCCGAACGCGTGTCGAACGAGTGTCGCTAAAGTCGGCCCATACATGGCATTGGGTCGAACGAGCGTCTCTTAAGTCGCCCCATGCATGGCATTGGTTCGAACGAGCGTCGCTTATGTTGCTTCTCTGCATGGCATTGCGTCGACCTAGCATGCCTGGAGAGCCGTTAACGTATTGAGCGGACATCGCCTTGAAAAATACGTCAGTCCAGCGTCAACGACAGTCACAAAATCGTCGACGGAACGTTGATACAGCGTGGGTCGGCCGTACTAAAGGGGAATAACAGGCATAGCAAAAAATACAAGTAAGAAAGTTGGTCAAGCGCGACTTCAATATACTCTGCACCTGCAGTAGCAGCTGAAAGCAGCTATACTTTATAGGGTCGGAAATGATTCCTTCTCCCTGTTACATACTTTTGCACAAACGTAATATACTCTGTGTACTCTGTGTGTGGTACAGAGTTTAATAAATAACACAGGCCAACAGCCATTTTGGTCCAGCCTTCTCGTTGCAAAATTTTGATTCAGTTTTGTGCACTGATTCTAAAACTGGTTTCGGTTCTTGTCGAAATAGACCATTGAAGATTAATTTTCATCAAATTATGGCAAATTTTTCAAACTTAACTTAACTTAAAACCATTGCGTTGGTTGCATTTTAATTACAACCACTTTAGCATGTAGCCTAAGGGCTCTTCTACTTTCACAAATTTTGTTGCATTTAAATCAGCTAGATGAACAAAGTTAAAGCCGGTTAATTCCGAAAATATGAATTAAAATTTATGGCAGGACAACTAGATTGATACATAAAATGAGTATAGGAAAAGACTACGTGATCTATCATAGACCTAACATGAATTGTCAAGCAAATGTACAATAACATTCAGGCAGTACTAGATTCATGCAATTTATCACAAATTCATATTTGGTTAAGCGTCGTACGGAGACGCTGACAATTTTTGCGAAGCCTATCTAATTACATAGCTCAGGAAATCCGCTCATGAAAATTGTCAGAGCACATTATCAGAGCGAGTACGGAGCAACCAACAATTTGCTCTGACAATTGCTTGGACCTGCAAACTCGTTTTTTTGAAAACAGCTGATAAATTGTCGATGGGGGGTATGGAAATTATGAAACATGTCTAATAATTGTCAGAGGTACCTTTAGAAATTGAGCACACAATAAAAAAAATTAAAGCAAAGAAGACCAAAAAACAAAACTACAATTATTTGGACACCTCAAACAAGTGGAGCTGATCAAAGTGGGCGAGTCGCAACCAATTTTATGGAATCTGGCCAATAAAAAGCATTTCCCTACCCGCAGCTGGATCACTTGTGGCGGAGAATCCTTCTCTGTATGCTTCTCCCGGCATGCCATTTGCCCAATGTATGCATTCCACCCGAGTCTTAACCTTCGCAGTCTCCACAGCCCACGGAACGGCCCTACAGCTAACGGCCAAGCAGCCCTAAGCTGAAGTCTTCACAGCCCATTGTAGTAGTGGCTCCTTCGGCTTACTGTGGTAGCTTCCGTTGCTACTGTTGTGGCCACCTTTAAATCCGTATTCACCTAGTTTATCCTCCTCTAATACGCCCGGCGAGTATGATCCGCCTCCAGTCCATGAAGCTGGCTGTGGCTATGAATATTGCCTCTGGTTTAATACGCGGCCCAGCAATTTTAATCTCCAGATGCGTTTTGTGTTGTCGTTATGGCAGTATGTCTAAGTGGCTAAGTTCTGCTCCCGCAGTCCAAAATAAAGGGCTTCTATCGCCCCACACAAAATGCTTACATGAAATAGACCATGGCATTAACACAGACAACTGAATTTCCCCTAGTGACTTCCATTTTCAAATTTATACACTCTTTTATTTTATTTGAATTAGCCCGCTTATTTTTTATACACACAACAGCTGATTTCTGTCTGTTGCCTGGTCACACTACATTGTCTGAGCGGCTTACAAACAATTTCCGCTCCGTAAAAATTGTCACCGTCTCCGTACTACGCTTTAATATCAAACAACCACGCGAAAATTACATCAAAATTTTATGAATTGGCCATCCACTCAGCCATCCCTTTAAGCCTATCCCTTAAAACTTGTATCTAAATTTCTATATACGATTAGCACGATACAAAGTATTTTTAGTCGATACTTTGAACACTTCAAGTGTTTTTCACTTAACACTTTTACGACCGATTTTTTAAGGATACCCCAGGGCAGCAAAAACTTTTTAAGTAATTTTTATACCCTTGTAGAGGATATATTAAAATTGTCCAGAAGCATCTCATTTATTTATTTATTCGCCAATTGAACAAAGGTCTTAACTGGCTACTCTATTTCTTAACTTAAATTAGTTTCTAAAAGAAGAAAAGTATTCAGCTAACAAAATTTTGATTGCTGATTTATTGGAGTCGAATTCAAATCGCATGCTAACGGGTAAGCAGTTAAAGTTTTTAAGAGCCCTTGATATGGGTTCATTAAGGGAATAATTAATTCGGTAAAATTGGTTGGAAAAGGGTTGGAAGGTTCTAAGATTTCTGCCTGGTACATTTAAATTTATCTTCCCTATTTATTCCCCACGATAGTCTTTTGGTGCAAAGAAGCTGCACATTTATCGGAACCGATCGGATCGGATGACTATATCATATAGCTGTCATAGGAACGATCGGTCGAAGAAGTAGTTTTAGTGAGAAAAACTTTTTGTTTTCAATGCAAACGTCCCCAATCCTCTTATTTATCAGTTTTTTATGCCTTAACATAGTTCCAAGAAGTTTTATGAAAATCAGACAACTATATAGTATAGATGCCATACAAAAGATAGGTCTGAAACAAAGTCTTAGTAGGAAATACTTTTTATTTTCAATGCTATCGCTCCCAAACTTGTCACTGATCAATATTATATGGTACCACACAATTCTGCCAAGTTTGATCCAAATCGGATGACTATAGCATATAGCTGCCATAGGAACTATCGGTCGAAAAACTAGTTTTAGTGAGAAAAACTTTTTTGTTTTCAATGGTAGCGTCTTTAAGCGTTCCAATTATGAATATTATCAGTTTCCACACAATTTTGGGGAGTTTGGTCAAAATCCGATGAATATATCGAATAGTTGCCAAATAACATACAGGTGTGCAAATGGTCAAAGTAGTGGCGCCGTCTATTGCTGAGTTTTGGAAATAACTCGGCTAATATTGTTCAAAGCGAAAATAATTAAAAACCTTTATTTATATAAATTATACAAGCTGCAAGGGTATATAAACTTCGGCCGAGCCAAAGTTAGCTTTCCCCTATTGTTTTCTAATGTATTTTGTTGTGGCGTAAACTTTTGGAGTTTACCATTTTACAAGGGCTGGTGAATACCCTATAAGAAGCATAAAACACAAGAAAAACAAAATCAAGTGTACTGTTAAATTTTTCCCTGTCATTTCGGCATTGCAAAAATGGAATGAATTCTTTACTGCGTCAAATATTATATCTCAGCCCTGTTCTCGATTCCAAATTCGATTGATCGGAATTGGCGAGAGTTTTAATTATTAAGAAACGCATAAAGAGGTCGGGCGAAGTTTTTTCCAAGAGACAACATCAAAACGAATGTAAAATATTTAAGAAAGCAGAAGAAAAATTTATTAAAAACCTGAGGCAGCTTCATGCACCTATAAAGATATGTAAAGACAACAAAAAAAATAAATAAAGAAAAACGCAACTGAACGACTCGAGCGACGAACAAGAAGTGAAATTTATTGGAGACACAACAGCAAGGTCTAAGCATTAGTTTTTGAAAAACCTACTTGACCTGAAAGTTTTGCAAAGTATTGAAACTGAGCTGCTTTTTTTTTTTTTTTACTGAACAAACTTTTGTCAAACTTTATTGGTTACGTTGATGTGTTGTTGGTTACAAAATATACTAAATTTAATTAAAACAATTAAAGTAAAATAAAGAAAATGTTAGTGAACCAGGAGAATTGTGGTTGTTTTGAGCCCCGAATTTGATGAGGCTTCCAGTCGTGCTACCTAAATAAGTATCCAGCAAATGCAGTAAGACATTTTTTCATTATTTTTAATTAATCGCTTCTATTTTTTGCACATTTTCTCAATTCAACAGCAACAAATCAATGCCCAGGCAGTCGGACCTGTAGTTGTCAGTGTCGTCGGGAGTCTGTGAGTGCGATTCATGTTCAAATTAAATGCAATTAAGTGGAAATATGCTGTAGCTATGCTGTAGATGTCTGCACCAGCAGCAGCAGCAGCAGCAGTTGGTGCCTCGTCAACACATGCAAAAGATCAGAGCGGAATGAAACCAACTGTGAAAATGGCCTCAGGGCCAGCAGGAGAATGATTCTATAAATACATGCCTGACTCCCAATTGTTGTGGAATGGTTGTGGATGAGCCATACGATCTGTTAAAAATAACAAGGGCATCCGCCTCTCCCGCCCCACTTAGCATGTCAACAGCGGCAGCAGCAGCAGCCGCCAAACTGTTGTCACTTTCCCATAACTTGCACTTTTCTTCTTCAACAAAAGCTGGCCAAAGCCTGCCTAGATTAGAAGCAAGGCTGCTTTGTTATCCCCGGAGCTTAACGTGTACATCGTCTACTCATCGACAACATCAAAGCCCAGCCAAGAGACAATTAAAAGGCCATTCCCAGGCTATGCGCCTGTTTGCACCTGCCGTTCAGATATCAGCGACAAGCGACAAGCGACACAACATTGCCAGCAATTTCAAACAACCAACCACCAGGCGCATGACACTGAGCTGCATAAAATAACATGATTTTCCATCAAATGTTTGAAAACTTTCTATTTGACTTTTAATCTGGAAAGATTTCTTCGTTTTTGAATTCGAAATTGGGGGTAACTCCGATCTAAATGAATGAAAGAAACTTTTTTGGAATTACTTGAAGCCATTTCCATGGCAACCCTGAATAATAGCTAGTTATTTCTACAGCAGTTTATATAAATACCAAAATACCTGATGAAAAATTCCACATAGAACTCAAATGAGGTATGACCAAAGGCGACATAAAAGTGTATGTAAGTCAAAATATTGGGAATGGACGGGGATAGGGAAGGGTGGACGGGAGGGCATAGTCTTCTTTCTAAACATTTTTTTTTAATTTACCTTAACTGGGAACTCGAACTCCGGACCTCGTGGACTTAAACACAAAAGCCGGCATCTTAGCGCATACGACTAATCAGTGCTCGCGTCACGTTGTCACGAATCTCAGTTAAGAACACAGCCACTACTCTATGTTCAGTATCAAATTTAATTTATTTCATAATTTAATTTCAAATTATGTGTTTAAAGTTTGATTTTAATATGAATTCCTCATACTTTAAGTATGGGGAAAACTAAAATGATATACGAAAAATACATTCAAAAACAAAATCAATCCATACGGGATCAAATCAATCCCAATCGGTAATGAAAACAACGTAATCCCGGATATTTTGGAGCCGTTCCGAAAAAAACATTGAGTTGATTCGACTTTTTTGATCCTAAAAAGGATTACATTTATCCCGGGGTAATCTTAAAAAAGATTGAATTAAGCAAAAAATTGGAGCACAATTTAATCCCAATGCATTTTTGAGCTCGATATATAATATTGATTTAATCCCAGGAAAGATACCTCTCTTCTTCCTTTCCTCCGACGTATTCAATAGGATATCCTTATACACTTCAAGACCCACACCAGTTTTGGTTTATTTAAGATTCTTCTGAAAAACAAAGAAATATACAAATTTTTAGGGCTCAACTGGAATTCGAACCCACGACCATACGCACTGAATACGAATGGAATGGCATCAAAACGCACACCACCAACTCCATCGCTTGTTGCCGCATGTCAAAAATTATACTTATATTTAGTCGCTCTCGCTCTCTAATCAAAAATGCTACTTAAAATTTGTCGCTCTCGCTCTCTTATTTAAAAACATATGATCTCGAAGGGGATTGAAGTAAGCACATTTGGAATGATACAAGTTCGAAAGGCTTGGGCCAATCCCTGAAAGCTTGAATTGTGTAGAATATCCTGCAAATCATGCCGGGCTTACTCCAAGATTTAAAAGATTAAAAATATCTCGACTTTTTGTTCTGTTTAGAGGAAAGATAACTTCGGCTCAACCGAAGTTTATATACCCTTGCAGCTTGTATAATTTATATAAATTAAGGTTTTTTAATGATTTTCGTCGAACATTCTTAGCTGAGTTATTTCCCAAGCTCAACAATAGCTGGCTCCACTACTTTGACCATTTTCTTGCCAGTTTTTTATACGGCAGCTATACGATATATTCATCAGATTTTGATCAAACTCCCCAAAGTTATGTGGAAGCTGATAATATTCATAATTGGAAAGCTTAAAGACGCTACCATTGAAAACAAAAAAGTTTTTCTTACTAGAACTACTTTTTTGACCGATCGTTTCTATGACAGCTACATTCTATAGTCATCTGATTTGGATTAAACTTGGCAGAATTGTGTGGTAGCTTATAATATTAATCAGTTACCATTTTGGGAGCGATAGCGTTGAAAACAAAAAAGTTTTTGCTACTAAGACTTTTTTTTAGACCTATCTTTTGTATGGCAGCTATACTATCTAGATGTCCGATTTTGATCAAACTTGGTGGAATTATGTAAAAGTATAGAAAACTTATTTATACGGTGTTTGGAGACGTTTGAATTGAAAACAAAAAAGTTTTTCTCACTAAAACTAGTTTTTTGACCGATGGTTCCTATGGCAGCTATATGTTATAATGCTCAGATTCGGCCAGTTTCGACAAATCTGCAGCATATTTGTACTTAATGACTTCGTGCTAAGTTTGGTCAAGATATCTTTAAAAGATTTACAATCACTGGTAAGATAAGTATGTTAAAATATTAGAAACATTTTCCAACATCAAATAAATCGTTATACAACGTGCATATAATTCGAAACGGGTCGTGAGATTCGAAATTAGATCTACTTAAATTTAAGAAAATTGGTCGGAGCTGTGGTGTAGCTCTAGCTGGGATTGAAAAATTAATATGGCTCAAAAGAAAACAAGAATCAATATGGCCATTTATTAGTTTATGGAGGAACATAACTCCATGACAGATTCTACGATCTTGCAGAGACGGTGGGGTTAATAGACGGAGTCTGTCCACATACGATGGCAGGCGACGGTGTTGTTCCCAGTTTAGTTCACGTAAGGCGAACAGGAGAAATTGCTTCTGCACCGACTTAATAAGGCCCTGGTATATTGCATACGGACAAGTGAGACGTAAAGAAGCTTAGTGGTGTATGGGTCATCAAACTTCTTAGACCAACGCTTAACAAATGCGTAATTATGGCTGAATAATACGCCAAGGTCTGTTACCGCATGGCCCAGGGAATAGTTACTCATAAATGGGGCAGAGCGGTAAAAGGACATAACAGTACATTTAGAGTTGTTAAGGTACAGCACCAAGATTGAAGGTGGTTAATATCATTTTGCAACAGACAATGTGAATCGGGGTCTGTGAGCTGCCTACAAATTTTAACATCGTCTGCATACATCAACAAATGCGAATTTACAATGACAGAAGGAAGGTCGTTTATGAATAATCCAAAAAGCAAGGGTCCTAGGTGACTCCCTTGTAAACACACTTGGATATAGTGTTGTTAAATAAGACTTTCTGTGTGCGGTTTGCCAAGTACATTGAAATCCAGTTGACTTAGGGGTTGGGAAAACCTAAAAGTGATAATTTCTTTAAAAGCAAAAGGTGATTAACTGACTGATCTGACTGATTTTTCAGCTTGAATCCGTCCCTTATTATGGAAGTAAACTCGAGAAGATTTGTTGACGTAGACCGGCGCTTCATAAACCCGTGCTGTGATGGAGACATAAGAGAGACACACTGGTGCTGCAACTGAGAAGTTATAACCAATTCATAAAGTTTGGGTATGGCACATAGTTTTGCAATCCCACGATAATTCTGAATATCAGTTCTTCTTCCTTTTTTAAGATGTGGTAAAATGAAGGATTCCTTTCAGATATCAGGAAAAAAGCTGATTCAAAAATTTTAGAAAGAGGCTTACATAAAGCATTTGCACAATTCTTGAGAACACAGCTAGGAACTTTGTCCGGACCAGAAGAGAAGGAAGTTTTTACAAGTTTAAGATTTATATACCTTATGTGGTCGGGGACGCTTCCTTCTATGCGTATCCCCCTGCAAGGGTACAAACAAAAATTGAATTGAAATTGATGTTTAGTTGAAGAATGGGCAGGAACTCTTGTTTCATGGAATGAGCAATCTTGGTAATCTTGAGTGTTCTAAGCTTTTTATTCAAGAACGGTCGAGCTAGGATTTAAGTCAACAATATTACTACTTGATTTAAGAAATTGTTGTTGTACTTGGATCAAGTTTTGAAACTCTTGGATCAAGAAATACGTGAACAAAAATTCATTCTTGGAACAAGACATCGAACATTCTTGAACCAAGTATGAAAATCACTATTTTTTCTCAGAGTGTTTAAACATAGTTTTTTTTGCGAGTGCATTTGAAATGGTATATTCCTGAGACAAAATTAGTCAGTTTCCTTTTTTTTCAGAAAATTTCAGCAAATTTGTAGCCGAGTGTCATTAAAACTGAATACATCACACACACACTTACACTCACACTCACACTCACTGGGAGCAAAATATTTGAAGCAAATTATGTTGGCTGGAGTATATATTCTTGTCGCACTGCCAAGGTGTTGATGCGCTTGACAATGTGGAGCAGCAGCAGCAGCAGCAGCACCAGCTCCTGTCCCTCCTCTGATTCGCTGCTTGTGATAGTTTAAGCTGTTAAGCCGCGGCTGACGTCTGACAGGTGCTGGTGCTTCTGCTGCTGCTGCTGCTGTTGGAAGCGTTGGCATTTCGTCATAGACGCGTGCTGGAATTAGCCTGGCCATGTCCATGTTTTTTCACATGATGAAGATGATGATGATAGGCCAACTGACTGAAGCCTGATGATCCCAGACGATGACGAGCAGGGGTTGTTGTCTTCCTGTTTGTTTGCCTGCTGCTTAATTTGATTGCCACGCTGATGCTGGTGATGCCGCTGCCAGTTGTAAAAAGTCAAGATTTATGGGTTTTAAATTTTCATTCATGGCAAGATTCTTTATTTCTTGGTTTATTTATTTTTTTTTAATTTTTTGATTCGTTGATTGCCCAGCCGGATGCACAAATCAATTGAGAAGGAAAAGGAGAGAGAGAAGCTCGCAAAAAACAAGCATCTTATCTTCGTATTTTCGAAAATTGATTTAAAATATACAGTATATTTTACAATTGTAAATTACAACTGAGGTGAGCTTATTACTCAAATTTTCTTGATCAGTTTGAGTTCGCGTCTACTGGAATCTTTTATAATAGTAACATGCGGCAAAAACTATTTTAATTTATTTGTAAATAGTTCAAGATAAAATTCGACAGATAAACCAAACCTAACATTAGAAAGCATGCCGTTTTCACATTGATCAACGAAGTCAGTCGCGGAATATGGGTTTTTATACCCTAGCAAAGGGTATTAATATTTATTTCCGAACCCATAAACTATGTATATACATAAAACGGCTGTAGTCTGGAGAGAGCTCTCTTGTTCACCAACACAAGCACACTTTTTTGTCCTCTCCATTTGGCCGGCTCTGACCTACAGGGACTAAGACGCTCGCCCGAAAAAAGTTGTTTCATTCTACAACACTAACGACGACATAATTTCATACCTTAAAGGCATCGCACACAATATAAAATTTTAATACAATAATTCAATAATAAAACATTAATAACAATATACAATAACAACAACAACAATTACAATAACAATAACAATAACAATAATAATAAAACAATCATATATCATATAAAGTTGAGTAACGATGATTTTTATTTGTAAATAAGTGATTATAGTAAATAAAATGCAAGTGTATAGTCAGGGATAGAAGGGCTACACAAGTGAATTTTTGCCTGCGGCGCAAATTCTTGGCAATTCAACATACGTCATTTCAACACATTACAAATTAAACACAAACAACGAGTAATGATGATTTTTATACCCTTGTAGACGGTATATTGAAATTGTCCAGATGTTTGTAACATATAGAAAAAAGCATCTCCGACCACAGAAAGTATATATATATTCTTGATCAGCATGACGAGCTGAGTTGATATAGCCATGTCCGTCCGTCTATCCGTCTGTTTCTATGCTATCTCCTCTGTCAGTTTTAAAGGTATCTTAACCAAACATTGCACAAAGCCTTTTGGTACAAATACGCTCCACATTTGTCGGAATCGGCCGGATCGGATGACTATATCATATAGCTGCCATAGGAACCATCGGTCGAAAAAGTAGTTTTAGTGAGAAAAACTTTTTTTGAATTTAATGCAAACGTCCCCAATCCTCGTATTTCTAAGTTTTTTATGCTTTTACATAATTCCACCAAGTTTTATGAAAATCGGACAACTATATAGTATAGCTGCCATACAAAAGATATGTTTAAGAAAAAGTCTAAATAGAAAAAACTTTTTTGTTTTCAATGCTATCACTCTCAAACTTGTCCCTAATCAATATTATATGCTACTGCACAATTGAGACAAGTTTGATCCAAATCGGATGACTTTAGCATATAGCTGCCATAGGAACCATCGGTCGAAAAAGTAGTTTTAATGAAAAAAAATTTTTTGTTTTCAATGGTAGTGTCTTTATACCTTCCAGTTCTGAATATTTTATTAGTTTCCACACAATTTTGGGTAGTTCGGTCAAAATCGGATAAACACATCGTATAGCTGCCATATAACAAACTGGGAAGCAAATGCTCAAAGTAGTGGCGCCATCAAGCTACAAGGGTATATAAACTTCGGTCGAGTCAAAGTTAGCTTTCATCTATTTTTATTAGTAAATTAGTGGTGATAGTAAAAAAAATGCAAGTTGGTCGAAAATATCGCGATTTTTTTCAAAAAAAAATTTATCTGAGGCGCAATTTAAAGTCAATTAAACATATGTACGTCATTTCAACACATTAAAAATTCAACACAACCAACGAGTAACGATCAATTTTATTATACCCTTGCAAAGGGTATTATAATTTTGCCCAGAAGTTTGCAACGCATTGAAATATTCATTTCCGACCCCATAAACTACATATATATATTCTTGATCAGGGCGACGAGCTGAGTCGATTGAGCTTTGTCCGTCCGTCTGTCTGTCTGTCTGTCTGTCTGTCTGTCTGTCTGTCTGTCTGTCTGTCTGTCCGTCTGTTTCTACACAAACTAGTCTCTCAGTTTTAAAGCTACCGAGCTGAAATTTTGCACAGTCTTCTTTTTACTGCACGCTGCTAATATGTCGGAACCGACCGGATCGGATGACTATATCTTATAGCTGCCATAGGAACCATCGGTCAAAAAATGGGTCTTAGTGATAAAAACTTTTTTGTTCTTAATGTTAGCGTTCCCAAACACGGTTATTATTAATATTATATGCTTTCAAACAGATTTGCAAACTTTGGTCAAAATCGGATGACCATATCTTATAGCTGCCATAGGACCGATCGGTCGGAAAATGGGTCTTACTGAGAAAAACTTTTTTGGTTTCAATGTTAGCGTCCTCAAACTGGTCCCTTATTAATATTATATGCTTTCAAACAGATTTTCAAACTTTGGTCAAAATCAGATGACCATATCTTATAGCTGCCATAGGACCGATCGGTCGGAAAATGGGTCTTAGCGAAAAAAATTTTTTTTGTTTTCAAGTAAATCGTTCTTAAGGTCGGTGATTATTAATATTAAACGCTTTCAAACTAATTTGATAAATTTGGTCGAAATCAGATGACTATATCTTCAGGCTGCCATAGGACTTATCGGTCGGAAAATGAGTCTTAGTGAGAAAAACTTTTTTGTTTTCAATTTTATCGTTCTTAAACTTGGCGATTGTTAATTTGATGTTTTCAAAAAGATTCGCGAAATTTGGTCGAAATCAGCGTTCTCTCATTTTGCTGACATTTTAAAAACAGCTTTTGCAAGGGTATAAAAACTTCGGCACAGACGAAGTTAGCTTGGCCTTCTCGTTAGTAAATAAGTTGTGATGCTAAATAAATTGCAAGTGTACTTACAAATGTGCATACACTTTCGAAGGTACGGAGTATACTACACTCGAGTTCGACGGAAATTTGAAATTGTTGTGTTCTACTTCCTGGTAATATGCCGATGTTGAATTGCTTCGTGATGAAATAAATTATGTTGAAATTGTAGTTGTGTTGAAATACCTTGTGTTGAATTTGTTCGTGTTTAATTTGTTTTGTGTTGAATTAACGTGTTGAGATTGATTTGTGTTGAACAGACGTGGAACCTGCGTTTCTTGTTTCACAAATATTTTCTTTGTATTGGTGTCCACGCGGCCGTAAGCTAATTCTGAACTTTTAGATTTAGATTGAAGAAGTAACCACGCCCGCTTGGAGAAGAACTCTCACACCGATTGAGTAGAAACCACACACCTTTCAGTAATATCTCCCATTTTATTTTACATTAAGTCCTTCTAACATTTGTTTATCCTAGGTTTCTAATCAATTTTTACACACTTATAAATTTAGCCCAAATTCAAACATTTAGCCGATTTCACGTGACAAAATGGAAACGGATTTCTGTTGGGGATGTTGGTGTACACATATTTTGTGAAGGCGTTTCTCTTTGATTGTGTGTGTTCATCCTGTTGCATTGTTTTGTGTAGGGTTTCCAGCTAAAAAACATCAGATCAGTTCCAAGTGTGTGTTTGTGTGTGTTTCTGTGTATGTGTGAGTGTGTTTGTGTGTGTGTGTGAATGTGTGTGTGTGTGTGTGAGTGTGTTTGTGTGTGTCCCCTTGTGGTGACATTAAGCCGAATTGTAGTCTAGTGTTGTGTGTCCTGCTTTAGCATATCTTGCCCGTTAGCAGTGCATCGGTCTTGAGTTTCGGCTCCTCCTTCTTTTTGGCACCCGATAGCAATTGCTTCAACTGTATGATGGCCCGTGCCGGATTCAGATTCTTCGGGCACGTATTGGTACAGTTGAGTATGGTGTGACAGCGATAGAGCTTCCAGGGATCCTGCAAATAGCACAAACGCTGCTCGGTGGCCTCATCACGCGAATCGATGACCCAGCGGAAGGCCTGCATGAGTACGGCCGGACCCAGATATTTATCGCTATTCCACCAGTACGAGGGACAGGCCGTTTGGCAGCAGGCGCACAGGATGCACTCGTACAGACCCTCCAGTTTGTTGCGATCCTCGGTAGACTGCAAATACTGCGCCTTGCCCATCTCCGCTTTCATATTCTTGCGCTGCAGCCAGGGCTGAATGGAGCGATATTGATCATAGAACTGACTCAGATCGGGCACCAAATCCCGCACCACATACAGATGAGGCAGAGGATAGATGCGGCAGGGCTTGCTCAGAGACGTATCGATGGCCGTGATGCAGGCCAGGGTATTGGTGCCATCGATATTCATGGAGCACGAGCCACATATGCCCTCGCGGCACGAACGCCGGAAGGTGAGAGTTTGATCCACTTCGTTCTTGATTTTGATTAGAGCGTCGAGTACCATGGCGCCGCACTCGTTGAGATCCAGGGTATATTTTTGCATTTTGGGTTGATCACCAGGCTTCCAGCGGTAAACTTCAAAGTTCTTCATGCGAGGTTCGGGCTTCGGTGGCTTCTTCTCCTCATCCTTGCCATCCTGGCCGCTGGCACCGGCAGCATCAGGTTTCTTGCAATGATCGGGTAGTTGTTTGGCCGATTTGCCATCCTTGTCCTGGCTCTGACAGTACAAGCGTCCTAGTCCAGTTGTAGCCGATGTGGCAGCGACTAAAGCTCGCACCGCTGCATGTTGTATGATGGGCAGCTTATGCTGCCAGTGCAGCAGTGCCATCACCCGGGAAAGTGTTTGGAATTTTTTCGGTTTTTCGGTGTTTTTTTCACCGAATTTTCAACGAAAATTTTTGTAATTTTTGGTTTTTATTTGTTTTATTTTTTTTCCCCGGGGACGTGTTTCCACAACGAGCTAGAATCAACAACTGATCTGAGAAATGGGACAGACTGTGGATGTAGCTGAAGTTCAAAGCACAAGGGCAACTAGATATACAACTTATTTTTTTACCTAAACAAATGCCTAAAAGTTAATATGAAATTTTTACACTTTACTTTACTGAGACTTGAACTCGGGCGACCTCGAAGACTGAACAACACACGAACGACGGCGCCTTAGCTCACTCGATGCGTCAAAATCATACTTAAGAATGAAAGCAGTTGGCACTTTGCCGCTCAGCGAGCAACAAGGACCGTGGTCTAGTGGAAAACGTGCCAATCTGGGGGGACTTAAATCAAAAAAAAAGTGTTTCATACCTACATTGAACAAGGCTGATCAGTATAGAGAACGCTTAAACGAACTATTGGGAAATCAAAGGCTGAACTCAACTGATGGAAATTACAGAATTGAGATGCTACAAAAATGTATAACAACGGTGCCAAAATGTATGGGAAGAAAGTCAACGGAAAGGAATTATGTTCAATCATGGTTTGATAAGGTATGTGAGGCGGCCAGAAAACTGTCTTTTGAAGCACTTAAAAATGCTAAGCAAAGCGATTGCGCCAGAGCTAGAGATCACTACCACCAGATAAATCAAGCCTACAAGAAAGTATGCAACGATAAACGAGCCACGTACTATTTTCAGTCGGAAATATCCATCCTAAAAAAAAAAGCACTGGCACACTATTTTCAGAAGCTTCTCTATATGAGTCAGCCAGAAATACAGCTTTGCTATGCTTTATCCATGATTGAGAACAGCAATCTCGATGTAGAGATTTCAGCGGTGGAAGTTAAAATAGCGATCGCAAAAAGCATATTCAAAAAAGCTACTGGTGTGGATCGCATTCCCGCTGAATTCTTAAAGGAAGCATCTCCAACAATATTATGCTTAACTCAGAGGCTCCTGTTTCCTTCCGACTAAATATTATATATCCCATATACAAGAAAGGGAACCCAGCGCAAGCAGAGAATTATAGAGGAATTGACTCTCTCAATTTTCCTACTTTGCTAGTGGGTTTTTAAAGTAGGAGCATAATTTTTCCAAATAGCTCAAACAAATTACCAACTGAATTTCAATCAGATCGGCTCGAAAATTATTATTGTCCTTGAGCTCACCCCCGCATCTCATTTTCTATGCTTGCGGGTGGATTTTCCAAAATTTGAGATTTTCCCACATATGAAAACCACATCACAAATTATTTCGAATTAGTATTCTTACAAAGCGAGTTAATCGAATGAAAAATAGTTTTTTGCATGCTGAATTTTTCGAGAATTTACCCATATTGGACAAGACGAACAGTGTTTCAAGTCAATCGGATGAACAATAGTTATTTCCATACAAAGTTTTCAAGGTATTTTCGAACCCTGAAAGCGAATTATCCAATATCAGAAAATGAAATCACAAATTATTTCGCATACTATACTTTGCTTACAAACCGAGGCTACAAAGCTTATTCCGTTCATGGATGAGGGGGAAAAATAGCAGATCGAAGATTAAAACCTTTACACATTGGCTCTAGAGCTTAATGTAAAACCGCCAGCATGACCAGTTCCCAAGGCGCAGGGGCGGCCCATCCAAAAGGTGCAACTGTCGCAGTGCAAAGGGTGTAGTCGATAACGCGGTATCACCAAGATGTCAACTCATTGTGCTCCAGCTCAGCAGCACACTGCTCCAAAATAATCCAATGCAGTGTGGCCAAAGTCTTTTTTTTTTACTTTAATCAAAGCAGGGTTAATAAGTTTGTTGATTGCATCCTTAATAGTGCATTGACCATAATCAATTGTCCAGTGGAACTCCACAAACAATCTTTAGTTTGGTTGGAATTCTCCTTAACCTTTGTGCCTTGCCTGTGCGGTCTAACAGCTGTTTTTTGTTGTGCTAGTGGTGATAGTTGAATACGATAGGCAAAATTATCGAGTATTTTATCGAGTATTACGAATAGACGCAACTGCGAAGCTCTACTTTTTGTCACCACTAGGTGCCTAGACCACTCAATAACGGAATTCTAGTATAAACAGCCTATAAGTGAGGGTGTGGACAATCTACAGAAGATGGAAGTGCCCATACGGTTGCAGCAAGAGTGCCGGCAACAGCAATTATGGTGCTAGTAGAATCACGGACAACATGATCTGTGCTGGCCTTGTGGAACAGAATGGCAAGGATAGTGTTTTAGATGGTCAACAGACCTATCCTTACTGGCTGGTAAAGTCTCCTGGGTCGAAGCCCAATAATCTGGTCTTGTAATTAACCTCAATGAGTGGATTGAGGCGCCAATACTACCCTTGATGCTTGCCCAGGCAGAGCAGCCGCCGGCGGCAGTTACTTCCATCGAGCAGCAGGCGGAGGAGTCTCCAGAGGTGGAGGAAGCCAGTAAGTTGCTTTAAAATTTCTATTTTTTGTATCTTTCAATTTGATTTTCAACATATTTACCGTTTAGGAAAAGTTGTCAACAGACGTTTTCCAGCACTGTCACCTCTGGAGATGCACCGCCACCGTCATAAAAAGGTTTATTGCCAGCAAGTCGCCATGTCTTCATCCTCCAAACGTATATTGAAAATGCACGACCAGGTGCTTTACCATGCATATAAAGTCCAACGACTTTTGAAGCCCAAAATCAATCTATTATGACGATGCCAGTCTGATAAAGTTCATGGCTTCACCCAAAGAATCACTTTTCCTCTAGATCTTAATGAAGATCTCTTAGAAAAAACTCGTAGAAAAAACCCCAACCTCCGCGTGATCACTTCTATAAGGAAAATTTGAATCATGTTACGATTCATAACCGAACCTCCTGGAATGCTGGTGAGGAGCCCGTATGGTTTTGAAGAGATTGCTGATTTCGTATGTCGTAACTCATGTGCACGCCATATAAACTGGAAGATGTTGGCCACCAACTTTCGCAATACAATGTACTTGTGCCTGGAACGATCTGTCACCGGAGGATATGGAGAGGCAACACAACTTCAAATTGATGGAGGCCAAGCTTAAGCAATATGCGTACACAGGTAAGTAAGAGAGAGAAAGAGAAAGAGGGATGGGTTAGGGAGATCAGAAATAATAATTGCAATTTTTCATAGATCATCCCAATAAGTCAATGACCATGTCACCTCAACCAAATGCTGAGTTTAATTTTGTTTTTCGGTATGCCATTGGAAGCCTATCAGTGATCTATTACTCAACCATGGGTAGTGCTATTTAGCCGAACCAAGAGTAAGAATAATACAAAATAATATGAAGTTATCCGTCAGTATTTCTGACATTAGCATTATCTAACCTTTAAACATGACATTCTTTTGACGATATTCAAAACAATCACTGCCAGACAGTTGTCAGTTCAGTTGCTACTGTTCATTGAAGTTGCTTGGTAAAGAGAGAGCTTGAACTGAAAAGAGAAATTTAACCGGACTCTATCCTACACTAATCTAAAAACTTGATTGAAAACACTGTGGATCATTTTTCAACAAAAAGAGAGATCTACAAAATTTGAAAGGTACTTATGGTACTTAAAAAACGAGAAGGCCAAGCTATACCCTTGCAAATGCTGTGTTTGAAATGTTAGAGTTACATAAAAATCAAAAATTTTTCTAGCTAAAACCCATTTTCCGACAGAAAAACATCGGACTTCGACCAAATTTCGCAAATCTTTTTAAAAACATATAAAATTAACAATCGCCAAGTTTAAGATAGATAAAATATAAAACAACAAAATTTTTCTCACCAAGACTCATTTTCCGACCGATCGGTCCTATGCCAGCCTTAAGATATAGTCATCCGACGTCGACCAAATTTTGGGAATATATTTGAAAGCATATAGAATTAGTAATCAGTGAGTTTCACGACGCTAACTTTAAAAACAAAAAAAATTTCTTACTAAGAACCATTTTCGACCGATCGGTCCCATGGCAACCATAAGATATAGTCACCCGATGTCGATCAACTTTTTCAAATTAGTTTGAAAGCGTTAATATTAAGAATCACCGACCTTAAGAACGATTTACTAAAAAAATTTTTTCACTAAGACCCATTTTCCGACCGACCGAGCCTATAGCAGTATTATAAAAGCGAAATGGTATATGAGAAACATGTTAATAATATAACATTATATGAAATTAAAATGTTCCATTTTTAAACCTTATAGTTTAATTTAAGCCCATACAGTTAATTTTTATTACTCGTATAAATTGGTGAACAATACATTTTAATTTAAAAGTACATTTGTTGTACCTTTACCTTTACCTAGGTACTGGAAATTCCGTATACCTTTTACCTTACCTAGCTATATTTTTTGCCATTTACCTTGTACTTTACCTAGGTAAGAAAATTGGGTACCTTTCCAATCACTGACTACAGTTCAACGTCCAATCGCTTCCATCATCATCATCATCGTTATTTCTGTTGTTGTCTTTATCGGCTCCTGTAATCCCTAAACCAAAGTGTTGGTACGAACCTCGATTCGCTTGAACATAAAACAATATTCTCAAATTATTAATACTTATTATTATAATTTTGCCCAGAAGTTTGCAACGCATTGAAATATTCATTTCCGACCCCATTAACTATATATATTCTTGATCAGGGCGACGAACTTTGTCGATTGAGCTTTGTCCGTCCACCTGTCTATATGTTTATAGTAGAAACTTTTTACGCAAACTAGTATCTCAGTCTTAAAGCTATCGAGCTGAAACTTTTGCACAGAGTCTTCTTTTTACTGCACGCTGCTAATATAATATGTCAGAACCGACCGGATCGGATGACGATGTCTTATAGTTGCTATAGGACCGATCGGTCGGCAAATGAGTCTTAGTGAGAAAAACTTTTTTGTTTTCAATTTTATCGTTCTGAAAATCGGCGATTGTTAATTTGATATGTTTTCAAAAGGATTCACAAAATGTCGTCGAAATCGATGATTATCTGTTAGAAAATGGATTTTTAGTTAGAAAAATTTTTGATTTTAAACCTAGCGTTCTTAAACTCTGATGTTTCAAAAACAGCATTTGCAAGGGTATAAAGACTTCGGCACAGAAGAAGTTAGCTTGGCCTTCAGGTTTATTTGAATAATGTAATTTTAATTATAAAATTCTTTAGTTGACATTTAGAACTTTTGAGAACTGCTTAGTTTAATACTGAGCACATCTAACATCCGTCAATTTTGAGCCAAAGAGTGTCTGGGATGACCAATTTACTCTTGATTCCATTCCTTCAATTCTTAATGTCGGCATCATTCCCATATAGGAAGATGACGATTTGGAAGCAATGAATGACTTTGCCAGACAGTGATGGAATATCTTCTTTTTTTCTCAAGAATTGCATTGGCGAGCTTTGTGAGCCTCTCACTATGATGTTTTCTAAATCGCTTGCACTTGTAAAATTTTTAAATAAGTGCAAGGTGGCCTCAGTTATTCCTATTCACAAAAAGGGATTCAAAAAGCAATGTTTATAATTATAGGCTAATTTCAAAGCTTAGCAATATATCTATGCTTATCTAATAAATTCTCATATAGATCCCAATCAGCATGGTTTTTTTCCTGGCCGTTCCACGGTTACGAATCTAACAGTATTTAGCAATATTTGCAATTCTGCATTTGAAAATCGTTGTCAAGTCGATGCAATCTACACAGACTTCTCTAAAGCATTTGATAAAGTTTGTCATAATTCCCTTTTATCTGAGCTCTCTAAGCTTGGCTTTCATTCTTCCATCCTCAATTGGATTGATTCTTATCTTGATGGCCGATTGTATCAAGTCCTCATTAATGGCAAACGTTCTAGTCATTACGTACCAACATCTGGCCTCCCTCAAGGGAGTGTACTGGATCCGTTGCTATTAACGTTATTCATTAATGCAGGCATGCCCAAAAGCAGCATTCGACAGAGCACTCACCAATACTCACAAAGATAAGCACCAATACCAATAATGAAATTGTTGTTGGTCAGTTTGCTTGCGCTCGCAAACACCAAACAAAGAAGAGAACAAACCCGGTTTTTGCTCTACGCGTCGCATACACACGAAATCGTTAGCTTGTGTGTCGTTTTGTATGCCTCGCGCCCTGCATGTATACGATCATTGATTTCCTATGTTTGGTGCAATTATAATAACATAAATTTGAATTTGAATTGAAATTTTAAGATCTATTAAAAGCCTGCGCCCGAAATTTACTATCTCTTAACTTTTCAAAGTGCTTTTATGTAACATTTGGAAAACGCGAGCTGCCGATTCTTACCTCGCATTCCATTGCTCATCACGCTTTGAGTTGTCAATATGAGGCCTGGGATTTAGGGGTGGTGTTTGACTCTTAATTTCAGTTTTCTGGGCATCTAAATTATATCCTCCACAATGCTTATTCAATGCTCGGCTTTGTAAAGCGCAATTGAAAACAGTTCAATGATCCTTATACACGGCTAAGCCTGTACTCTGCCTTAGTGCGTTCCAGGATTGAATATGCTTCGCTCATCTCGAATCCTTCGGCTGCCGTTTATGTTTCCTCAAATTTACACCTACCAATTTATATTTTTCAGAATTTTTTGCCACCGTATTTGAGTAGATGTCGCCTCATGAATGTTTCTACCCTTGAGGATAGGAGGACAATTGCATCCTTAATATTTTTAAATGAAATTATAGTCGGCAATATTTACTCTCCAACTCTGCCCTTAATGATCCGATATCTAGAGCACTTCTTACATACAATCGGCTTCCAGTTGGCATGCGGTTCGATTTTAGCAGCATCAATGTTACTGTTAAACCATTACTTAGGGACTTTTTCTTTTAGTTTGAGCTGTTCATCTATACTAGTTCTTAGATTAGAAAGATCAAACTGAAGTGTTGAAAAGGTTCGTTCAACTGATAACTGATTTGCTGAAACAGCAAGTATATATACTTGCTTAACTATAGTTAGGGCAAGTTTACGTTTTTTTTTACCTTTTCTAAATTATAAAATATTTGTCGATGTATATTCTCTTGAACAATTTTGAACGACATTCCATTCAGATGTTTTAAGGTGGAGTTCTTTTAAAGAACTCTGAATGCAAAAATCTTTAAGAGTCAGTAAATGTTCCCACATTTTATAGCTTGTGTTCCATCGCTTCACAGCCTAGCCACTAGCCTTTGATGCGGTCAGGTCGAAGCATCCTAATACACTCTCACTTTTTGGTCTCGCTCTCGTTGGCCAACGCTGATTTAGAGTGTGTACTTAAACCGCCTCTTATCAGCTCTGAGAACTGTGGACACGAACACGAACAGACTTGCTTCTACATGTTACATAACTAATTTCTTTTTTCTCTTATATATTTCAGACGCCCTTCCAATTCCTTGTCGTGTCTGTGTGATCGCTTTATTGATTTTCAATTGGAGAGATCGTCTACGAACCCGAACAGTCCCTCAAATGGTGGTCAGAGTGCACTCAAACTGATGTTCATCAAATATGTAAGGCCGGTGTCCAACCCTCTGGACATGTGGAAGAACTAAGCTATCTCAAAAGCGAAGACAATGTAAGCGATTAACTGCACTAAGCGCATGTATGCGAAAATTCTCAATCTCTGCTCCATTTCCTTAGGCTCATTTTTGGTCCACGCAGCTGTGCGAGAGCTTCCTGATGAAAAGTGATGGAACCAAACAACAATCACTGGACAATTTACGAGTTCGATTATTCTGCGAAATTCAGAAAAGCTGATGAAATGTCTGAAGTTGGTATCTTCTTAAGATGAAGGATAAAGTGTAATGCTAAAATGCTTTAATAAATATTGGGCACCTTCTTTGGAGGTCTCCGCCTGTAATATGTAATCTACTTGTTTTGAAGTTAACCCTCTCGAGGCGCTCAGAAAGAGGAGGAGAATGGAGAAAGGAAGTGCAAAGAGTTGGGGGGCTGTTTGACTAACAATAGTAAATATGAAAGATTAATCTTTTTATTTAATTCAAAATAGAGGAAAACTAACTTTGATTCCGTCGAATATATTTTTATCTTCGATTCTTAAACAAATTTTAAAAATTCTTTTAAAAATTAATTTTTTTGAATATTTTTGTATATTTTTCCTAGGCTTCAAATGAATTTTCTTGCATTTTCGAGCAAAAAAAAACGATTTTTTTTGTAAATATTTTTTATCATTGTATTCAAACTATTAAAATGCGCAGGTCTGAAGACCTTAAACGAAATTCCTTTAAAATATACTTGTGTGATAGGAGGAATAATTCGAGAAATAGTTTGAGGAATAGTCCGCTGATGAGAGAATTTGGTTATTCTCGAAACAGATATCGTTATACGGACATACCCAATTGCTATTCCAAAATGTTGTAATTAATATCTGTTGATTTGTGTTGTTTATAAAGAATTATACTCAACCATAGACCTTGAGCTAGCCTGATGTAACTTTAACTAAAAGGAATAATTCGAGTAATTACAACGATTTGAAAACAATGTTTGATGCGATTATTGACAATTCAATTACCTTTCGATTTATATCTTGCTTGCCTCCATCTAAGGACTATGAAGTGAGATATGGCTTAAAATTGTAAGTGCACCTACTTACATTAAGTTTTTGAAATCACCAATCCAAGCTACACTTACAAATCCATCGGACCCCACGGACTAGCGACCATCCCATCATGCTTAAGCATCTCGGACCGCTGCGCATTAGTTTCCTCTTAAGCTGTGCCTTAGAACTCTTATCATAAGGCAGAGCATCTCGAAGACTGGTAAACTAATCCCAGTCCTAAAGGTTGGTAAACCAACGAATCAGGGTGCTTTCTACCAAAGATTTATAGAAATTATAGATGACGCATGTGAAACAAAAAACGATTTTCTTGGGAACATATGTATTGAAATTGAGCTATACGTTTGAATAAATGGGTGTTGACTGAGACCAAAGATTTTTAGATATTATTGCGTCATCTATGTGAAAGAAAAAACGATGTTTCTTGGGAGCTGACATTGGATCCCAAAAAAAATTAATAAAAAAGTTTGTATGAGATGCTATAGCTATATATAAGGTTGTCAAAAAAGTCTTGCGGTATTGTTATTGAATTTTCAATTGTTCATAAAATTGGTTATAATAATGCGATTTAAGTCAAATATGCGCCGTTTTGTTCGATGACGAGTTCCCAACGAGATTCCAACTTCATAATGCCCCTCTTATAGAAGCTCGCTTCCCTATTGGCAAAAAACTCGGAGAGCCAATTTTCACAGGACTCTCTTGTGGCCAACTTCCGACTACCAAGCTCGTTCGCCATGGACAGAAATAGGTGGTAATCACTTGGTGCGAGATCCGGACTATACGGTGGATGCAAAAGAACCTCCCATCCGAGCTCCCGGAGCTTCTGGCGCTTCACCAAAGATGTGTGTGGCCTGGCGTTGTCCTGATGGAAGACAATTCGGCCTCTGTTGATCAAAGATGGCCTCTTCTGCATGAGTGCTGCATTCAAGCGGTCCAGTTGTTGGCAGTACAGGTCCGAATTGAGCGTTTGGCTATAGGGGAGCAGCTCATAGTAGATGATTCCCTGCCAATCCCACCAAACACACAGAAGAACCTTCCTGGCTTGGCCACCGTCTGGGCAGCTTCACCGCTTTTCGACCACGACCGTTTGCGCTTCACGTTGTCGTAAGTGACCCACTTTTCATCGCCAGTCACCATCCGCTTCAAAAACGGGTCGATTTTGTTGCGATTCAGAAGCCATTCGCATGCATCCATACGGGCAAAAATGTTTCTTTGCGTCAAGTCGTGTGGCACCCATACATCGAGCTTCTTTTTGAATCCAAGCTTCTTCAAATGGTTTATAACGGTTTGATGACTCATGCCCAGCTCTTGGCCGATGCTACGGCTGCTACTATGCCGGTCTCTTTCGATCAATTCAGCGATTTTATCGCAATTTTCGACGACAGGCCTTCCGGACCATGGCGCATCTTCGATCACCTCTGCACCAGAACGAAAACGTTGAAACCATCGTTGTGCGGTGGAAATGGAAACTGTATCGGGTCCATAAACTGCACAAATTTTATTGGCAGCATGAGATGCATTTTTGCCTTTATCGTAGTAGTACTGTAAAATATGCCGTATTTTCTCTTTATTTTGCTCCATGTTTGCGACGCTATAACTCACGAACGACTAAAAACAAACAACAATAAATCAAACACGTGTTAGCGCGTGAAAAGAGCTTTCCAAAAAGCTCTAGCGTGAACCGATGCGACGAATACAACTAGAACTACGCGCTTGCGGAAATACCGCAAGACTTTTTTGACAACCTTATATGTAGTGTCTTTGGTTCTATCGATCGATCACGCTCCTTTCTCCCGTCATCAAGATACTCGAGTCCTTGCTGCTGCCCCGCCTTCCAACCGCCACCCATCAACATGGTTTTAGAAAGGGCCAACTTCATGGCTTCCGAACTCAACAGTATCCGCCCCCAATTGAGCTCTCAAAGACCTTTGATATGGTCAGCCATACAACTCTACTTCAGAACCTTTTCCGCAGCCGTCTCCCGAACCACCTTACCAGATGGATATGGATGGCCAAGTACGTATTCGGTAGACAAGTCCACTTGGACTTTCGTGGCAAACTATCAAAAACACGTGTCATCAAGCAGGGAGTACCTTAAGGCGGAGTACTCTTCCCACAGCATTTTAAAACATATGTTTCCGGCATACCAACAGACAACATATGCTCCATCATCACTACCGGCAGAGATGTTGGAGCACTCGAGCAAAGACTAAACGCCTACCCAAGCTGGACAAAGAAAGTCAAACAGATGCTTGGTATTCACGTCAACGGACAAAGAATCCCAACCGTCATCAACCACAAGATTCTTGGCGAAACGTTCGACTCCCTTTTTACCTTCGCCAAACATTCTAAGGGAGTCATTAAGAGGAGGTAAGAAGCAGGAATAAAGTCTTCAAAAGCCATAGCAGGGAGCACCTGGGGGAAGGAAAAGAAGACCATCTCCACTGCCATCTGGTAGTCCAATGGAGGAACCTCCAGCTTGCACAGAATGCCGCACTGTGAGTTGTCATAGGATGTCACATCAATGCGCACCCCGAACACCTTCACCACAACAAACTACTGACACCACAATGTCCAATCGTATGCAACTATGATATCACACCCTAATCATGCCTGCATCCTACCAAATATGTCCTGGCGACCACGTGCAATGAGATTCGATCTCAGAAATGAGCTTGCACCTGTCGGTCAAATCCTAGAAGATGATCCGCATACCGCCACTGCGTTCGTAGAGGCTAAAAAGCAGGGCCACACCTCCAAACATACTGGCATAATATAGTTCTGGGTGGCAGACCTCCTCCCATCAACTCGTCGGAACTGACACTTCCATGAAACGCAAAGATCAGTATAATCCAAGCTCCTAAACAGCTGGACGAATGCCCCAAATGTGGCCACAGCCCCCCCATGATACCAAGCATCTTTTTGAGTGCCCCCGCCATGCCACAACTCTGTCGCCATAAGACCTCTGGACCCACCCAGTCGAGGCTGTGGCTCGACCTGGCCCCTGATTAGCTCTTACCTCTTACCTCTTACCTCTTTCTATTCTATCATTTTCTCTCTCTACGTACATATCTTTCCAGACTCCACAGTGCCATAAGACCTCTGTACCCACACAGTCGAGGCTGTGGCTCGACCTGGCCCTTGATTAGCTCTACATCTCTTTTTATAACTTACCCTCTTTCTATTCTATCATTTTCTCTCTCTTCGTACATATCTTTCCAGACTCCACAGTGCCATAAGACCTCTGGACCCACCCTGTCGAGGCTGTCTTATTCCTCGACCTGGCCCCTGATTAGCACTAAATCTCTTTTAATAACTTACCCTCTTTCTATTCTATCATTTTCTCTCTCTTCGTACATATCTTTCCAGACTCCACAGTGCCATAAGACCTCTGGACCCACCCTGTCGAGGCTGTCTTACTCCTCGACCTGGCCCCTGATTAGCACTAAATCTCTTTTAATAACTTACCCTCTTTCTATTCTATCATTTTCTCTCTCTACGTACATATCTTTAAAGACTCCATAGCGCCATTAGACCTCTGAACCCACCCAGTCGAGGCTGTGACTCGACCTGGCCCCTGATTAGCACTAAATCTCTTATTATAACTTACCCTCTTCTATTCTATCACTTTCTCTCTCTTCCCACATATCTTTCCAGACTCCATAGCGCCATAAGACCTCTGGACCCACCCAGTCGAGGCTGCCTTATTCCTCGACCTGGCCCCTGATTAGCACGAAATCTCTTATTATAACTTACCCTCTTTCTATTCTATCATTTTCTCCCTCTACGTACATATCTTTCCAGACTCCGTTACTCAAAAATAGTTTCAATAGAAATGTTTCATTTTATTTTGTATGCTTTGTAAACTTGTGTAGATTGTATATTTTTTTGTAATACAAATTTTTAATTTATTTTCTATTTTTAACAGCATGTTAAGTTCCTAGCATTTAAAATACCCAACTTGGAGTTACCCAAATGACATTTTAGCTGCAGTTAGCTGTAACTTCTAATGGATCTCGCAGGACTCACAGCAGCTCAGTTTAGGTTATGGATCACCGCTAGGCTTAAAGGTAGATGCGGTATATTTGGCGCCGGGTAAGCTTTTTGTTACACAACGCGCACTTGTGTGATGACCGAATTGCAGAATGGAGGCAAGGCTGACAAAACACGTGCCCACATTTGGTGGCCATGGGATCCCGTGGGGCTACGCTCTCGTAACATACGGGGCATTTGTATGGACCTTCCGCCTGCGACTGGTTTGCCTCATTACGCATGCGCTTTGAAGTCGATGGATCAGCACTGGCGTTAGCATCGGCAGAAGTAACAGTGCTAGTAGCTTGACCTCTGCGACGCTGTCTTGGATACACGTGCGGTCCTGCTTCAAAGTCAATGTTGGCGATAGCATCGGCAGAAGTAAAAGTGCTAGTAGCTTGACCTCTGCGACGCTGTCTTGGATACACGTGCGGTCCTGCTTCAAAGTCAATGTTGGCGATAGCATCGGCAGAAGTAACAGTGCTAGTAGCTTGACCTCTGCGACGCTGTCTTGGATACACGTGCGGTCCTGCATCAAAGTCAATGGTGGCGCTAGCATCGGCAGAAGTAACAGTGCTAGTAGCTTGACCTCTGCGACGCTGTCCTGGATACACGGGCGGTGCTGCCTCAAAGTCAATGTTGGCGCTAGCATCGGCAGAAGTAACAGTGCTAGTAGCTTGACCTCTGCGACGCTGTCCTGGATACACGGGCGGTCCTGCATCTAAGTCAATGTTGGCGCTAGCATCGGCAGAAGTAACAGTGCTAGTAGCTTGACCTCTGCGACGCTGTCCTGGATACACGGGCGATCCTGCATCAAAGTCAATGTTGGCGCTAGCATCGGCAGAAGTAACAGTGCTAGTAGCTTGACCTCTGCGACGCTGTCCTGGATACACGGGCGGTCCTGCATCTAAGTCAATGCTTTCGCTAGCATCGGCAGAAGTAACAGTGCTAGTAGCTTGACCTCTGCGACGCTGTCCTGGATACACGGGCGGTGCTGTATCACTGCCGATGACTGCAAGTACTGGGAACGCACGGTTGTTGGAACGCACGGTTGAAGTGGATGCGTCCGGCTCAGATGTTAAGTCTATCACTTCTACTGGATCGTTCATCGGAGCTCTTGGCACTGAACCGAATATACCTTGATCAACTCTAACATAACCACAGAAACGAAGATAGGGCTCGAGTACAGCCAACCTCATGGCAAGTCCTTGAGCAAAGTTCTGGTTGGTTATGATCGAGGGGATCGGTGGTGCAGTACCATTGCTTAAGCCAGTCTGGATCGGCAACTGGTCTGTTGGCTTACGTTCATTGTTGCGCTCGTTCGAGTCGGCCATTACGCTGCAAAAATTGTTATACACACGCTGGATTGTCAAATTGTTACTCGTTACTTCAAGCTTCGGCTGCTTCTTCTTTTTCTGCTTTTCCGCTTTGTATGTGTTTTCTGGTCGGAGATGCAGAGTTGGAACTGCAAAAAGGGCATCCAATATATGTTTTTAATAGCTATTCCGAGCTTAGTCAACAAATCATAGATTTCAACTATTAAACAACAGTCTCCAGTAAATTACATACCTTGGGCGACAACTTTCCAGAGAAAATCCAGGAGCAGGAGCAACAACGCAGCTAGCGGCTTTGCGTGTAAAACAGAAAGGGGCACCGGAACTAGAGGTGGGAAATAGACGATGCTTATGGCATCGATTCTTATCCAACCTATTTAGAAAAACCGCGACTATAGTCGATTAAAGTCGTTTTTTGAATTTGTCTAGAGTAAATACTTATAGGTAGACAACGGATGTTATGCACTTTTTTAAATGAAGGTTGATTGAGATGAAAATTTGGATTTATACTAATGTAATAACCCAATTTATATTGAAAACTGCATATTCAATATATGTAATTGTATAACAAATGTATAAAAATGTCGAAATTTACAAAAATTCTCATTCTTGATTCTAGATTATTATAAAGAATATATGTATACATAGTTGGCATGTATAGACGGTTAAATGGAAGACCGAGCAAATGAAAGGTGTAATTTGAAAGTTCTAAAATATTGGGAAATTTCTAAATTGTTCATTAATTTCAGATTTTTATGAAGTACACGTTTAAATAAAGGAGATGAAATTTCAAAAATTTTCATTTGAGTTAAGATTATTATAAAGAAAACCATTCCGGCGGCTAAATAGGAGGAGTAGATCAAGTGGTCAAGAAATATATTTTTAAAGTACCTAAGATAACTATGAAGTTTGGATAGATGGCAATTGAAGGTGCGTATTTAAGAGGCTAATGCTAGGTTTACATAGCGTCACACTGTGCCAATGTCATCTGTGACGCTCTGTGCCCAAAGTACTCAGAAGTCAAAACACATTGTTCACATTGGCGGCACAGAAATTTCAAGCCAAATGTGTACTTTTGATGTGAACGCTTCTTATTGTCGTCACAGAGGTCACATTGCAAGTGAGCATTGAGCGAGTTCATGAGCGCTGAACCAGATTCACACATACAATATCAACCACAATCCAAAAAGGAATGATCGAAAAGAATAAATAAGCCAAAAATTATAATTCACGATCGCCGTGTGGCCAAGCAGTGGAATGCCGATATGATCCCTAAGCTTATTGAAGCATTCGAGGAGTCGGAATGCCTCTGGAATATGACCAGCGTCAATTATAAAAATCGTGATGCCAAAGAGTCTAGCTAGAGACGCTGTCGACAAGTGGAACAGTTTGCGAAACACATTTCGTGTGAGTTTGCAATTCAATACAAATGCAGCCTGCATCCACTTTGTGACATGAAAACGAACATGCGCGATTTGCTTGGCACAGTAAAAATAGTTCAAATGAGCTAATTTTGAGCTAACTCATTGGATCAGCTGTTCAATTAATTGTGATCACACGCGTGCCCGCCTCGGTCACAGAACCACTGTGACGCCAAATGAGTACTAGTGTTCACATTGAAGAGTACTCGTTCCTGTGACACACGATTTCTGTGCCAAGGCATTGGCCGTTCACATTGCGCTGTGCCACTGTGACCCTGAAATGTGCTGCGCTCTGCCCCAATGTAAACCCACATAGAGAACAGTAGTCTCTTCTGTCATATTTCCACAAATGAAGATGCCTTTTAGAATTTCAAAAGATGACAGCAATTGAAATAAACTAAATAACTTCGTTGTAAAAATTTGTATTTGTTAAATACACAACATACATTGTTAAATATACAACAAATATTAGCTTTGGGAATGCCCGAGACCCACTTTTTTACATTTTGCCGGCTTGAAGTCCGATCTAATGTACAGATAGTTAAGTCAAATTAGAATTTTTCGATTTATGAAATATTGACCAGCCAGATATTTGATTGTGAACGTCCGCCATATTGAAAAACGCGTATCTGGTCTGTATCTAAGAAACTATTGCTTTTAGACAAAAATTTCCACATACAAAGTTGTAACTAATAACATTACCTTTCTTTTTGGTGTTAGACAATTTTCTATGCGGGTAATAGTTTTCAGGTTATGTACGATCTAAAATTTATTTTTCGCTTTTTTTCCATTTTTCCTGTTTCCGGTGAGAGCTACGCACAATTATGTCTTAATATAAATTAAAGAGCATCCAATTTGCAATAACTTTCATTCAAAACATTTAGCTGTGCGACAAAGCGTTACAAAACTATAGCTTCCTAAACTTTGGAGCATACCGTTTTTTGCCTGTAATCACCCGAAAACCAAGCTGTTCAATAAATCAAATAACAAATGAGAAGTTTGTTTTTATAAAAATGAAGGAAATTTACTTTTTTGATTCTTTTATGTATTTGTATGGACAATATGTTTGACGCTCGTTGTTTTCTAAATCTGCTAGGTCTTCATCATCGTTAACACATCCCTATATCTGGATATAAAGTTTCATTTGCATTCTCAACTTCGATTAAACGTTGTGTCAAAAGTCACATAAGATCTCGTGTGCACGTCAAAGGTCACAAAAATCAGTTTTCAGCGATTATCTCGGTTTCTATAGCTCTAATGATGTAAACACACATAAAAATTGTAGAGCATAAAATTTGCGACAAATTTTGCCTTGACCATTTTTTCATACGCCCAATTTTTCTTTTTTTAAAACGCCAAAAAGAAGGTGTATAGAAGCTTATTATCTCAAATTCCGAGAAATTCCTTTTTTTGGACTATTAATTATTATAACAGCTCTGCAACAAGCTATATTAGTGTTGTTATGCTGGCTGTACACTGCGTCACACTGTGACTCTATTTGCTGTGACAATTTGTGACACAATTCAAAATTGTTCACATTAGCGTAACAGAAAGTATGAGACACCAATTGATTTCGGTGACAAGGCATTTTCCGTTCACATTGCGCTGTGACACTGAAATGTGACTCTCTGTGACGCATTGTAAGCGCAGCATTAGTTTGAGAAGCTATAGTTTTGTAACGCTTTGTCGCACAGCTAAATGTTTTACATGAAAGATGTTGCAAATTTTATGCTCTTTAATTTATATCCTACGTTAATTGTGCGTAGCTCTCACCGAAAACAAGAAAAATGGGAAAAAATTGAAAAATAAATTTTTGATCGTACATAACCTGAAAACTATTACCCGCACAGAAAATTGGTTGACACCAAAAAGAAAGGTAATATTATTAGCTACAACTTTGTATTTGGAAATTTTTGTGTAAAAGCAATAGTTTCATAGATACAGACCAGATACGCGGTTTTTCAATATGGCGGCTGTTCACCATGACACAAATTGACTCAAATTTAAACTTTCCCCTGCCACATATCAAATATCAGCATCGAAAAATTCAAATTTGACTGCACTAATAAGTACTTATTGTAGACAAATTTAAAAAACGATTTTAATCAAGTATCGAGTATCGATTAACGAGCGTCGATGCCATGTACATCGATGTTTTTCCACCTCTTGTTCAAAGTTAGCGCAAGCAGCTGGTCGGATTTTGGACTCGGTGTTTTTCTGGAAATTTCTCTGCTCTCGCCCAAGGTATGTAATTTACTAGAGACCGTTGCTGAATATGTTAAATTTATACTTTGTTAATTAAAAAAGTCTTGTACTCAGAACGACAGCAAATTCCTTTTGGTCACAGTATTTCACATAAATAGAAACACTTTCTTACGGCACATGAGCATCAAAGCAAAGCCAAGCCAAGGTGTTTCTAATTCAGGGGTCGGCAAAGCACACATGCTCATTTTGGCTTTGCGTATGTGTGTGTTTAGCCCACATCCTCGCATCTTTGTTGCTGTTGCAAAAGAGCGAGCAGTATAAGCTCGCATACTGTCGGTGTGTCGACGTCGCTGCGGCAGAGCGATAGGGAGGCGTCGGACTCTGTTCTAATTATATAAAAAAAACTGTGAAGAAAGGAATTTTCTGTCGTTCTGAGTGCGGGGCTTCAGCTCGGAACAGCTATTAAAACATATATTGAATTCTTTTTTTGCAGTTCAACTCTGGATCTCTAGAACCTTCTTTTCTACCTATACAAATACAAAGCAGGAAAGAAGCAGCAGCAGCAGCCGCTAAAACATCAAGTAACGAGTATACAATTTGACAGCGAGTGCGCCCAACTATTCCAGCAAAATGGCAAACTTCAACGAGAGCGCCAGTTCGAGCAATAATGAACTTAGCGCACCGAGCTCCGGAATTGCCAACTTGAGGGCTGAATTACAGAGCCTACTTCGTATAAGTGAACATATTGAAAGTACTTTAGTTAGAATCGGTTTGAATTTGAACCTTTACTGGAGCAACTCTAAGCCCGCAGCTGCTTCGACATCAACACAAACTCTTGCTTCTGGCGAAGATCCATCGCCTGCCAAACGCATGCGTACGGAGGAGGCAAATGACAACCAGGAGGATGGTGGCTACAAATGTCCAGTCTGCTGGGGAAGTGTGGCCAATCGCGAACCCATGACAACAAAATGCGGACATGTCTTTTGCAAGATTTGTATAGAGACCGCAATTTGTACCTCAGCCAAGTGTCCTATGTGTTCCAAGAAACTCACTCAAAAACAAAAGTTTCGCATATATCTTTAAGCCAAGTTGTGATCCATAACATTAACTGAGGTGCAGTGAGTCGAGATTGAGTGGAGGTTAAGTTGTATATAAGGCGGCAGCTGAAATGTCATTTGGATATGCTTGATTTTGCTTTGTTTTTACTACCAATTTAACTGCCTGTAACCAAGGAATTATTAGGTATTACACATTCATTGTATTTGAAGTTAAAATGAACAACAAAAATTACTTCATAGCAACTAATTTGTGTTTTTTTTATGTAAAATTTGATTTCAGTGTCGCGTCATGCTGGGAGAGGGAGGGGGAGGGGGCAGAGCGTAGTGAGAGTCTAGTGCCCCAGCACACTTACAAACCATCACAACAACAACAAGAGATTAATAGAGAGTGTAAGCCCACAAGAGAAAAGCCTTCTCTCAAAATACACGTCGCTCATCATCCCAGTCCTGCAATACGCCGATGAAGAGTTTATTGACGTGTTTGAGCGAAAAATTCTTAGGAGGATTTATGGACCCTTAAAAGTTGGCAATGGATGCCGCACTCGAATGAATCGCGAACTGTATGAGCTCTATGGTTACAACAGTCTGGTCAAGCTTATAAAGCAAACAGCGGCTGCGCCGTATAGGACATGTCACCCGGATGGATGAAAAAGCTCCAGTAAAATAGGCATACAAATTGAAGCCGGCTGACTTTAAAGGCAGTGGCAAGAGGGGACGGCCACCACTAAGATGGGAGGATTAGGTGCGGAGACATTTCCAACCTTGGTGTGACCAGCTCGCACTAAGCAGAAGCGACTGGAGGCCATTTATAGCAGAGACCGAGACCATCAAACTGCGGTGTTGCAAATAACGGGCCAAAAAAGCAAAAGAAAGAAGAAGCGTACATACATACACACATACATGCATACATATGTATGCATGTAGTTCTTGTTGTTGTTGTGGCGGCTTTCGTTTTTTCGGGTTGTACGTAGGAGTAAGAGAGATAGAAATATATAAAGGGTTGAATAGTAAATATGAAATGGAATGGAATGAAATGGAGACGACAAAAAAGTGTGGTTGTGTTGGTGAGCAAGAGAGCTCTCTCCGGACTACAGCAATTCAGTGTTCATCCGACTGACTGCGGCTCCTGTTAGCTAAGGCTGGCCATCTCTGGGGTAGCCCCAGAAACGTAGCGCACTCGTTGGAGTGCATCCAAAGGTCTTCTGGCGTTAGATTAGTGGGAGCTTTTGGGGCAGTCGAACAGGCGTCGAGTATCATGCGGGTTTCCTTTACAGTCAGAGCACTCAACGACTACCTCGGGGTTTATTCTGGAAGCCTGATCTGAGCCGGGGCAGCAGTTTTTATGTTTCGCTTAAATTGTTGGTGGGCGACCACCAAGCACAATGTTGTTCTTGAGTCCGTTGATGGTGATGTCGACATAGCTTCGGTGGCTGACAGGTAGCTGGCATTGTTTGCTGTCGAATCTCGGGCATAAAGATTCGTACAACTGGCCTACTAGGTACGTGAGGGAAGGTGGACTTGCAGCGAACAGTCGTTAGCGTGGTCTTCCACAAGGCTGCTGGCAGCAGTGGACTCTTACACCCAGGATTTGAACTTCCTAGTGTGACCGTTTTGAGAGCAGCGTTTTCCCCCCTGGCATCTCACTGATGGCAGGTGACCAGGTCGGGGCTGCATAATCAGCAATTGTTCTTCCTATGGCCTTGTAGGTTATAAGCAGGGTCTCCTTTTGTTTCCCCGATTTCTGTCTCTCATCTTGCGCGCCGGCGAGAGATTGTCGAACGTTATACCTTTGGGTATTTATTCGAGGGAATCTTTACTTCATCCACGGTAACGTCGAGCTGGGTATTCGCTAATTTTGTCCAGGTGGTGAAAATGGTGGATGTGAACTTCTCAGGCGAAATGGTGAGGTTTCGAGCTGAAAAGAATGGTGTGGCTGACAGAAGGTAGCAGTTTAGACTTGCAACTATGTACCTTGTGATGGTCCCGATCCGATCCTAGGATGGTGCAGTCATCAACATAACTCATCAGCTTGAGGACAGCGGTGGAAGGCGGGATTCTTGCGATAATCCTTGCTTTGCCGGCCTGAGATGTAATTCGCCAGCCAGCGCTTTAAGGTGTTCCTGTAGCAGCTTTGCATGGCTTACTTTATGGAAGTCCTTTGATGTGCGCTTATGTGGGCTTATGGGGACCGCCTGCAATGGTGCCATTGGCAGTCTAAATCTGAATGATCGTCATAAGCAGCGTATAGCTGACAGTGGACATGCCTCCAGTGCCCCAGACGCTGATGTGGCCGAAATAACTGGTCGCCTGTACGTAGTGTGCGTTCAGGTGGTAGGCACCGAGGCGCATCCCGAAAGTGATTCAACCGTCTTCGAATCGGATTCCCAGCATCATGGTTCGGATGTGTTTTTGGGCGAGTATGATGATCATCTGGACAGAATGCGGAATTCTTTGGAGCTGTGTGTGTCGATTTCATTAACATGCCCAACTGGTTTAATGAACAGAATGGAGGATAGCAGGACAACAAAGTCGATGTGAATGACAATTGGCGCAAGCATATTCTAAGCAAGTTGCATACGCATCAGCAAAAGGCCAAGCTCCAAAAGGTGGCCAAATTTGAGAAGGCTGTGCAATTGTCGTCCTGGATCAAGTCATCGGTGATTACGAGGATTGCATTATTGAATTGGAAAGGGTTAGTGCCAGTGCTGGCGATGGCGATTCAGGTACCTTCGTGCAGCAACAAAAATTCAGTTTCCCCTGTCGGACATCACGTGTGTGCAGTGTTGCAGTGAGGCTGGCGCTCCACGTCTATGAAATTACAATTCCCTAGCGATGCGGAAATGGAGGATTTACTATCGCATCTGTCCTCGGTGTACACTGATGGGAAAACCGGCTAGCAATTCGATTTGGATAACCAACGATTTGGGCGAAGTGTTTGTCTTTAATGCGGCCAATAAGAACACACAGCAAATGGATAAGAACAATCCGGTTGTTGGCTATATGGAGCGCATGGATGTGTCCACCTGCGAGACTCCCTATTATAACACACTTTACAATGGGTAAGTTCAAAGAAAGTTTTCTAGTTTTCTGCCTTTGCCAAAGACGTGTTGGTAATCCACTAGAGGAAGGTTCTCTTGCAGTATGATTGGAATCATGTCTTCTGATGGCTTGCCAAGCTTGAGCACAGGGATGATATTGCCCATCTTCCACATGTCAGCGATGACAAGGAAGAAAAGGCGGAAAAATATCGAGCTTTTTTTTATAGCAAAATTAAATTCCAATTTTTAAATGGACCACCCTGTACCAAGGATAAGATGTCTATGGCGCCATGAATTTAAGACCATTTTTGAAATTTATTATTTTGGTGTAAGAAAGCGATTTACTCTCGGCTCTAGGTATTGCGGTATTCCTCTAGTTTTTGTGGTCCATGTCTAGACTATTGCATCGATGTCGTTTGCTTGACGGTTGAGTGACCCGATCTATTTCATCATAGCGATCCAAATAAACGCATCCACTGCACATACGACATTTAAGTTGGTCACCACCGGAGGCGGTCTTCCACTGGCTCCACATATATGCTGACATCTGTTTCGAGTCCATCCAGACGCATAGCCAGTTCGGCAAATTGAAAAACGTCTAAATAGAGAAAAGGCGAAGATAATTAGAAAGATAAGCTAAAGCTAATTGGAGAGGGATATCTTACCTAGAAATCACGTAGTAATTTTGAAGCGGCATCGCTAAACTTTGCTAGCTTAGCAAAGTGAGCATCCGACGCTTATCCTCATGGAGGTTACCACAAAGAGGGGATCCAGGAAGAATGAAGGCTTCTTGTTCTATATGAGGGAATTGGACAGACGTAGCCCGGGTTTGATCTAGCTACGCCTCGGCACGTAGGGGGCTAGATGCTGGAAGTAGCTAAACTGCAACGAAAGGCAGATGTTTCGCATAGCTTCGTCTCAAAGCGATTATCGTTGCTACGGTAATTAGGATTGCAACACCCCCAAACAATCTAAATCTCCATCTGCATCGTCGGTAAATAAACGCAAGCGCGATCCTTGTGCCCCGAAGAAGCGCAAGCGTAATCCTTGCGCCAAGCTACGCAAGCCAGTTTGCCCCAAGCTGGCAAGCGGAAACGGTGCAGCAAGCCAGGATACCTCAATAATGGATACCTCAATTTCATCCGTGCTTAAAAGAGAGAAAAGTAGGTAACTGAATTAAAAATTTAAACTGGATTAAGTAGAAAGTTTTATATTTGGTCGGTTCAACAAGTGTTCCCTTTTCACAGGCTGTGTTCTCTCCTCTTACAACCAAATAGAAGCAGAGAGCGTAGCTAAAGGTTGTTTCGGTATCACTTTTTAATATGGTCGCACGAAAGCTGTCGTTTTCTGACAAAAGCAAACGGGGGACTGATTTATGCGACCTCTGCTATAAAGTGCAAAGGTCGTCAATTATGAGTCGTCAATGACTTACCTAGCGCCCCACACTTGTCCTTCACGATAAGTCCTTCACGATAATACCCTCAACGTTCAGTTCTTCACCATCACTTCTTCCTTCGGTCCGGAAACTATTTTACAAAATAATTTAAATTTTAACTAAAAATTTTGACTCGTGTTGTTTTTTTATTCGATGTGTTCACTCTGAATAGCTAAGATAGAATGAGTTCAGTAAGACGAATCCAGTCCTTATATGGTGAAAAAGCTACAGCCAGGCCCAGGCCTACTTGATATTAATTTGTAAATATTTTTATTTTCTAACAATGTACATTGGGCGGAATTCCCATTTTTGTTGGCATAAAATCCCATATTATTTTTTAGTATGTACATAATCGTAATATTATTTCCGTTAAATAAATGTCTCATAATCGTCAGATGGTGTCAAGCAAGTTATGAACCGAAAGGTAATTCAATTGTCAATTATAGCGTAGAACATTGTTTTCAGATCGGATTAGAACTTTGAGTACAATGACCAAAAATATTTCAAAAAAATCGATTTTTTGCTCGAAAATGCAAGAAATTTCATTTTTAATCGGCTAGGAAATATATAAAAAAAACCAAAAAAAAAATATTTTCATTCTTTTGACTTAAAAATCGCAATTCTACAAAGATAATACGGCATTGATGAAATAAATCTATGAATAAATATTGTAGCTGGATCAATTTAAGTGAAGGAACAAACAGTCAAATTTGACTATTTTAAGTGTTAAGAAAATTTTTTTTCTATTTTCTTCTTTCGGTCAATATTAGAAGTGGTCGAATAGCCAAATCAGAAAAAAAATTCCAGAACAGAACAAAAGTCGAAGCAATTTCCTTTGTCATGGCCGGTACCGAGTATGCCCAACACATCATAGACGAGGCACGCCAGCAGCTGACCCAGGAGAAGGAAAAAATGGAGCCACCCAAAGTGTCCGAATATTATCAGGGCCAAATCGAACCGTTGGCCTGTGTGCAAATGGGTTTGCGTGCCGCTGCCGCCGAACGGCAGCGTCTGGTGGGCAATGTCTGCGGACCGGGCAGTCGGGCCTTGAGTGCTCGCCAGGATTTACGTTTACGCCGGCAGCTGTGCGGTCTGCCACCGCTTGAATGTGATTTACCCCGCACCAATGTGCCCATTGTGGGTGACCATTTGCGTTCCCTGGCCATGCAGATATTTCAACGTCGTTTGGATGTCAAATAGCGTTCAAGAGAAGCCACTCATCATCGCCAAGCAAACGAACCGCTTGGCTATAAACTGGACATACAAATTTATATGCAATGCCAGGATCCAGGCTAAGAGAGAGGAGCAGCAGGACGATAGCAATTAGCTTTCAAGCTTTCCCCCCAAAATATACCTTAAACAATGATTAGTCCTATCATAAACCATTGCAATACAATACTGTTCCAATATGTTTACATAAGTTGAAAGTATCTCAAATAAATTTGATCAGATGGGTAAACTATATGGATCCATTCTGAAGCTAATTGAAAGGTTTAGTCATTTGTACACGTTGGTTGTTACACGCTCCAAGACTGCAGTATACACCAATCATTTCTTACATTCCGCACTAATGAAACCCCTTGTAATTCTCAAGTTGAAACTCGGTGCATTATCAATATACTAGGGGCAACTGAAATTTGGTATTTAAATGTTTTCAGTCAAAAATAAAGTGTCTAATAGAGTAGCATATCCCAGAACATTTGGCTCAAGATGAGCACAAACGTAAAAAAAAGTGAAAGAACGGGGTTTCTCATCCATTTTATACCCAACTAAGAAAAACATGCATTTGCATCCTTGGTTTACTTCTCTTTGTGGATATAAATTGTCCAATTTCTAAAGAATAGTTTGACCTCACATTTTTGACAAAAAATTCCTAAAATTTATGCAGTTCTCTGTCTTATACAGGGAGGTCCATCTAGAGTTTGGAATTTTAACTATTCATAATTTGACTTTAAAAACGTCAAATGTCATTCGGAAAGCGACTAATATTTAGCATAAACTTTGACATTTACTAAATGGGTCGCTATTCGCTTGAAGAAAGGTGGGGAAATATTAAAAACATATTTCCAAAGTGTGCATAATTTGAAAAAAACTTTTACCAAAAAAAATGTTCCGAAAACTCACTTTGTGGATCAGTTCGTGAAGCGAGTTCGTGAAGTTGGAATGTTGGTGGATAAACCAACCCGTGTACGTACTCGTCCGGTGCGCTCGACTGAAAACATTGCTGCGGTTGCTGAAAATTTGCGTCAACAACCATCGACGTCAATAATTGGACATATCGCGCACTTCTTTGATGTGAGTTTTGCATAAAGACCTTGCCATGAAGCCATACAAAGTTCAATTGGTGCAGCAGCTAAAGTCAATTGACCATCCGCATCCTCTACAGTTCGCAAATTGGGCGGAAGATCGTTTGGCCGAAGATGGTGAATTTGACCGAAAAATCATATTTTCGGATGAAGCACATTTCCAGCTCGGTGGTTATGTTAATATCCGCATATCGTTGTCGAGAAGCCAATGCACCTACCACGTGTCACTGTTTGGTGCGGATTTTGGTCTCGAGGCATCATTGGTAAATTTTTCTTTGAAAATGAAGAAGGAGCCACCGTGACCGTGAATGGTGAATGTTAAGTGATTGGTTCTTTGAGGAAATTGAAGCGGAAGACTTGGACGATATTTGGTTTCAACAAGACGGCGCCACAATCGAACTTCTGCGCCCTATCTTCGAAAATCGAATAATCAGCAAATATGGAGATGTGAATTGGCCGCCAAGAAGCTGTGATCCGACACCGTTAGACTATTATCTTTGGGGAGCGGACAAGGACAAATGTTCTGTAAACAATCCTGAAACAATTGATAAGTTGAAGAACGAGATTCGCTGACATACGTGCCGAAACAATTGAAAATGTTCTCAAAAATAGGGGATATCGAATGGGCTACTGCCAAGTCAGCCGTGGTGGTCATTTGAACGAAATTGTTTTTCATTAATAAATGACATGAACCAACCTTTCCAATAAAACTTTTAATTTTGAGTATGAAGATGTCTTGTTTTTTATTTGCTACAAGGAAATGTTTTGCAGGCCAAACCAAGAGCAACAAATTTGCTGAAAATATAAAAGCTAAATTCAAAAAAGTTTACGAGATATGGAATTGTAAATCCTATTCAGAAGCTGATAACTTCAAAGTGCAATCAAACCAAATCCGGACAAGAATTTCAGAATTTTTTGGTCTCGACGCGATCAACTTTTTTAGAGTTTATAAATTTGTCACAGTGTTATCATTTAAACTATAAAAATTACCAACTTTATTAAATGGCATTACACTCTCGATTTATTTGGAGACCTAAGTAGGCTTCTCAAAAACTCATTTCTTTTGACCTTGTTGTGGTGTCTCCAACAAAATTCATTTCCTGTTCGTCGCTCAAGGCGTTCAGTTGTTTTTAATTATTTTTATTTTATTTTCTTTTCTTGGAAAAACTCCACCGAAATCCCATTTCTTCAATCGTTGCCTCATAGTGAAGCAAGATGTGTGGGGCATAACAAAAACAACTCCAAGGATTCTTCTTTTTTTCGTTTAAATCAACCATAGATCTTCAGTCGCGTACAGAATGTCCAAAAACTTTTGGATTAGCGGAGGCGTCTCGCCATTCTCAACCTCCTGGGAAAGTATTTCTTTTGAAGTTAAAACTCATGTCCAGGACCTTATAAGATAGTTTTAGTTTAAAGGAATTCATTTTCGACTGAATTTTCTTTTTTCAAAATTTATTTAAAATTTTAAACTTGTTAATGGTTTTGCATCAGCATATTTTTAAAAAATGGCGCCCGAGCTATCGGTTCTACGGGTAGTGTGACCATTTTCCCTGTTAGCGAGTATTTGGGTGACCAACTTCGTTGCGCGTTCGATTACTTTTGGCATTTTTGTTTTTTTGTCAACAAACCCCGCGGCGGCGGCCCCCTCGACAATAATCCGCACCAAGTGTGGTCACCCTTAGGGCGACCATAGTTTCCAATATGGCGTGGTGGTGGTAAGCTGAAGCCAGCAAAATTAATATAAATATTTACTTAAAGTTGACACACTTTGATTTGCGCGCGCAATTGGCCCGTGCAAATGGAGAAGAAGGCCAAGGACACGCTGAGGCGTTACAAGAAATCCTCACGTGCGCATTCGAGCAGCGATAGCTCCACCTCCGATACGGATACGGGTGGCAGTAGCTCCTACAGCAGCACGGACAGTGAACAGGGCGGTGGTCATCATCATGGCCATCCGCATGCCCATGGTCATGCGCATCCCCATGGACCGCGGTCGGCTCATCGCAAAAAGAAGAGTTCTCGCCGCGCGGCCAGTTCCTCGGGCGATGAGCAACAGCATCAGCGGCGCAAGCGAGACAAGCGTGAACATGCAGTCCAAAAGAAGCTGGCGAAACGGAATCACATTAAGCGCAAACTGAAGGAGGCACGGCTCAAAAAACGCGCAGCCGTGGCGGCGGCTGCTCTGAGTGGCCATGGCCACCGCTCCCTGTCGCCGGCCACCCAGGCCAAGCTCAAGAAGTTGGCCGAGCGTAAGCATTTGCGTGCGGCCAGCAAAGAGCAGCGCGAACGGGACAAGCTGCGTGCCCGCGAACGGGATCATCATCATCGCTTGGGCAGCAGTCGTTCACCGCCACCGTCCGCTTCAGTCTCCTCCACGACAACAACCACCAAAATACGCATTCATCAGGATGTGCTGGGCAAGCCCAGGCAAAAAAGTCCGGGCCCAGGCCCGGGGCCAGCCTCACGCATGCATCATCAGCTCATGTCCAGGGAGAAGATCATCATACAGACACGCACCAGGGGACGCACACCCTCAATGGAGCGTGCGCGGGACAGAGATCGGGAGCGTGACCTACGGGATCGCGATCGTCGGGACAGGGAAAGAGAGCGGGCCGAGCGTGAGGCTGCCCGTGACAAGGAGCGAGCGGAGGCCTTGGCGCGCTGTCAGGAGCGTCAACGCGAGCGCGAACGCTTGGCCCGCGAGAAGCTGCGTCGTCAGGAGCAGGAGGAGGCCGATGAACACGATGAGGTGGACAAACGGGGACGTCCCGGTGGTGTACCCTATGGCGGTGGCAGTCGTGAACGCTCCCTGGATCGTGGCGTGGGTGGTGTGGGGCGGCATCTAAGAGACAAGCGTCTCGAACTGGATCCCTATGAGCGGGATCCCGAATATATGCAGGAACAGGAGCAGCGTCACGGATTAATGGATGAAATGCGTCGCTTTGGCGGGGGTCATCGTCGTCGGGAATTGAGTCCACCCTTGCCAGAGCATTATGCAGCCCGTATGCGTGATCCCAGGGATATGTACTCCGAGGATGAGCGCGAGAGGTAAGTCTGAAGGTTGAAGTTTTAATTATAGGCTTGTAGAGGCATAGCATAAAGCATAGAAGGAAGCATCTCCGACCACATAAAGTATATATATTCTTTATCAGCATGACGAGCTGAGTTGATATAGCGATGATCGTCTGTCCGTCTGTTTCTATGGTATCTCCTCCGTCAGTTTTAAAGTTATCGTAACCAAACTTTGCACGAAGTCTTTTGATACAAATACGCTGCACATTTGTCGGAACCCGCCAAATCGGATGACTATAGCATATAGCTGCCATAGGAACCATCGGTCGAAAATCTTGTTTTAGTGAGAAAAACTTTGTTGTCTTCAACGCAAACGTGCCCAAACCTCGTATTTATAAGTATTCTATGCTTTCACATAATTCCACCAAGTTTGATAGGACAACTACACACCTGATCATATTAATAGGTACACACATCAACTCTGACTTTAAGGTAACAGAAAACAGTTTTATTCATTGTTTCAAACTTAAAATTTGTTCTTATTGGTTCTTAAACTATCTGTTTTTAATAAAATAAAATAAAAAGAGATTATTTTGTGTTTCAGATACGTTTTCAGTGTGATCATAATAATAGGTACACTTCATGTGTTGGTTAAGAAAAAAAATTTTAATTTCCATTTTGTGTTCTTTTTTTTTTTTTTATAGGTTAATTAGTATTTCCTAACTTAGTATCCAGTGTATCCACCACTATTTTTGGCCACTACTGCTATTCTTTTTGGCATACTTTTAATAAGAGCCTGGCAGGTCTCTACTGGTGTCTCATACCACAGTTTTTGGACACCTTCCCATAATTTTTGTTTATTTGAAAATGAATGCTTTGCCAATTTCTTTTTTAAGTCTCCCCACAAGTTTTCAATGGGGTTAAGGTCGGGGGATTGGCTTGGCCACTTCAGAACGGCTTAGAACTTCAGATCATTATCTTGCTGAAATACCCAACGTAATAGCATATTTTCCTCAGCATACGGTACCATAACTGTTTTCAATATGGATTTGTACTCTTCAGCATTCATTTTGTTCGTAGTCTGATAAATTGGACCTACGCCGTACCAGGAGAAGCAACCCCATACCATTATATTGCCACCTCCATGTTTGACTGTTTTTTTTGTAAACCGTCGATGGAATTCCTTTCCATTAGGGCGTCGAACATTCCTTTCACAGTCATTCCCAAACAAATTAATCTTGGTTTCATCGCTCCATAATATGTTTCTCCATTTTTTCTCCCCGGTGCATCCTACCCAGTCTTTGTGGTCCCTTGAAAAAGTTTGCCTCATGGTGATATTTTTTTTTGCGCATAAGTGGGACTTTTCTGGCAATTCTTCCTGGTAGGTTGGCATCTTGTAGTCGTCTTCGGATAGTTGGAGCACTAACTGAATTCCCAATTTCGGCTGCAATAGCCTTCGATGACTTAAATGGGTCCTTTTTGCTCAAAGTTACTATGTAGTGGTCAAGGGTTTCTGTTGTTTTTTGTGGCCTTCCACGGGTTTCCTGTCTTGGTTTTCTTTCTAATGCATTTTTAACAAAATTATTAGACCTGTTCATTAATTTGGCGATGGCTCGTAAAGATTTGCCTTCTTTTCTCAGACTAAGAACCAATCGAGCTTCTTCTTTAGTACAATGAGAATTTCGACCCATTTTTTCTAATAAAAATAATTATTTAATTCTCTGTATTGACAGGAGCTATACTAATTTTACCTTTAGTTACCAAAATATCACTGATTACAAAATTATTCTGTGAGAAACGGAGACTGTACCTATTATTATGATCAGGCGAAATGTGTGGTGGACTCGCAATTTATAGAAAAGCTTTGATATACGGGGCAGCCCTTCTTTCAACTCTTTGTCAAAGTGTGGCCAGACATTGACAACAACAAAAAACCAAAAATTAAAGAGTTAACACTAAAAGTACGAAAAAACCATCTATAATTAAAAAATTACGGTGTGTACCTATTAATATGATCGGGTGTACATCTGGACATCATCTGCATACATTTGAACATCACATTCAGACAGAACATTTGGGAGGTCGTTAACATATATCGAAAAAAGTAATGGTCCAAGAACTGATCCTTGTGGGACGCCACGACTTAGTGACAGAAAGGATGATCTTCTATTTACAGTAGCTACTGCTTGCAGTCTGTCATGTAGGTACGAGCTCATCAATTTTAATGCTGTAATGGAGAAATTATATAATCTACTAAGCTTAGTGCAGAGAATCTCGTGAATGACTAAATCGAACGCTTTGCTATAATCTAGCAAAGTGAAAAATGTTACCTTGCTCTTGTCCATATTTCGTCGTATATCTTCGCTGAATTTAGTTACGGTAGTAGTGCAACTTCGATGTTTTCTGAACTGTTTCATGAACTTAGATATTTGACAAGACATAACTTGCTCAAATGCTTTAGATAAGAACCGGTAATATGGAGATTGGATGATGTTCATAATTGTTTTTTGGAATTGGCAGTATTTTTGCTATTTTCCAGGCATGAGGAAAAGTGGAAGTCATTAATGCTGTGTTGTATAAATGCGTAAAATGGTATCAAATTTGAGGACAAATTTTTATAAATTTGGGGTCCATTTGATCTAGTCCACTGGCTTTGACTTTACTTTTAGAATAGAAAATAGGACATCACATTGATCAACACACACAAAGTTAAAACAAGGACCTAAATTATTAATTGCTTCGGATGTCAGGTACATATTTTCAATGATGTCAGGTACTTCAGATGGTGATTGCACGAATTTTCTGTTTAGATCATTGGGATCAATATCTTTAGATACAGCCGGCCTAGGTTTACCTAACCCTAAACACTTAATTTCCTTCCAAAACTGGTTGGAGGTAAAATAGCTTCTTTTTGCAGAGTTGCATTTATATGTTACCACTTTTCGTTGAGTCTGGTAGTCTCTAAATAGACGGTCTGTCCTGTACCGTTTCCACTTCTTATATGATGAATCAACTTGGCTTTGAACGGACGAGATCACAATTACTACCAAGTGATTTATATTACGCTTGGTTTGCAGGCCGAGCAATTGTTCTAAAATCTTCAGCAAATCATTGTTTATTACTATCTAAGTGCCCCGACAAACATACTTCTACAAGGAGTTCAGTACCAGTATTGGCTGCAGTATTCTCATATTTTACTTACAAAAAAACAGTTGCAAAGTAAATGACTCAACGTTTGATTGTGAAAAAGAAAAGCTTATGAAAGCAATAGAAATCAATTAACAAATATCTGTACAAGTTCTACAGTCAGTTCATCTTTTAGCTGCATGTGTGCGCGGCCCCTTAAGTTTGTTCTTTCTGATTTAAGAGCTAGTGTAGATGAACAGCTTCTAGAAGATATAATGCTTAAACTGAGCAGTTTCTAAAAATTATTAATGTCAGCTAATGGATTTGATAATTACAATAACTTAACTATTGAATTTTATGATTAAGTAAATGAATAGAGCAGGGTTCCCCAAGCAGAGAGCGCTAAAATGTGACTGTGTCTCTCTCTAACACACAGTGATGCATGACTTCGGCAAGCATTCGGTGTGAATTGGCGAGTATGTTCGTGCTCCAGGTGCTATCGCTGGAAGTCTCTGGAATAGAGAGGTATATAAATTTCATTATCAACGTAGAATTAATAAATCGAAAGTCAAATTATTCTTTTTTGTTGAAGCGAACCAAGGTTCGAACCAAAACCTTGGGTTCAGGGGGTCCAGGAACCGGTCCGCGAACCGAACCCTGGACTTTACAATGGGTTCGAACCCCCGGACCGAGCCTTCTGCAGAGTTTCATAGGTTTGCAGTCTGGTTGAGAATACTGGCACTGATACCTGATCAAATAAAACAAGGTAGTGCATACACTTGCTCCATTTCGCATGCGCATAACTTTGTGATGCATAACTGTGACGTCATTTGACAGATTTGTCTTAGGTTGGGAATTTGACTTGATTTAGTTTAATTGTTGATATAAATCAATTACATTCCTCTCCCTAGGGCCTACAAGCGTGCCTATATGGATGCACGTTATTCATCACGCGAGCGCGAAGCTTGGCTCGAGGCACGTGAGCTGCGGGAACGTGAACTTCAGGGACGCGACTATCGTCAAATGGATCCCGAGGATGTGGCCCTCTATGCGGATGAGCGCGAACGTATGCTACGCGAAAGGGAACGGGAGCGAGAGCAGCGTGATCGCGAGCGTGAGCGAGAGCGCAATCATGTGGGACCGCGCGGTGACTATCGCCCGGGGGAGTGGGAACGTGACTGGGAGGAAGACGGTGCTGCACCGGGACCGACCGGTGGTTTTGTGGGCGGACCCAAACGTGGCAAACCCCCACCGTCACATGCGGGTGGTCCGCCACAGAATCATTCCGCTTCCGAGCCGGACTGGGATGCCGATGAGCGGGAACGGGAGCGTGAAGACCGTCCGGATAATGGTTTGGTGGGCATCAAAAATGAACCCACCTGGCTGGAGCATGATCAGAGGGAGAAGCCACGCTCTTGGCAGCCATCCCAGACGAATTCCGGCGGCGATTGGCGTGACAATGAGGAGCAGCAGCCGCCGCCGCCGCCTTTTGGACGTGGCAATGGTGAGGGTGGAGGACCGCCGTCAGCACCACCACATCATCATCATGGACGTGGCGATCGTGGTCGGGGCTTCCGACGTGGCGGCCTGCATGAGCATGGCGAGCGACCCGGTGGCTATAGATCACATCCGCCTCCCTTAATGCAATTGCCTGTGCAGCCGCCGGGTGGCTATTCCTCACGCGGTTTCCCCCACAAACGCTTGCCCTATGGCGGCGGCGGTGGTGGTTCTGCTCCCGGCTCCAGCTTTCTCAAGAAACATACCCACGTGGCTGCAGCACAAATGCCCGGCTCTCCCTCCTCGACAAACAACAACAACAACAACCCGGCCGCTCCTCTCCTGCAGCAGCAGGTAACCACGCCGCCCAAACCCACCGTGGCCAGTGCCCAGGCTAGTGCTGTGGCTGCAGCCACCACCGCAGTGGCTGCTGCCAAAGCGGCCGCTCAGTCAGCGGCCAATGCCACCACCAATCCTGGCATTTTGGCTCAAGTCAGTAAATTGGCCAACAATATTAAGCAAGAGGATGCCTCTGAGGATTCACAGGGCACGCCAGAGGCCACAAGCAATGAGGAGTCATTGAGGCCAGTGAAACAGGAGCCACGCTCCTCGAATGGCGGCGAGCTAAGCGAGATTAGCGACAGCGATGATGACATACTCAACAAAACGGACAAGGTTCGACCCAAATCACAGGAGATGCAACTGGAAGGCGGCCAAATGAATGGCAACAAACACCAGGACTTGTGCTCGACGAGTGCAGAGGTTAAGGCCGAAGAGATTAAAACCGAGGAGGCGGACGAGGTCTTGGACTTTGAGGAGATCTCCGATGGAGAACTAGAGGAGGATGCAAGACATAAGGGTGAGGGTTACTTAAATTTGGTTTTAACTTTAATTTCATGACTTTCTTCTCATTTTCTCCCAGGCATAGGCGATGCTCTAGGCGTGGACTGGCAGGGACTCATAGCCGAGACACGGCAACAGGCCAGCACCGAGACTGAGCCACGCGGCACTTCGGCCTCGGCCAAGCAACGTTGGCAACCGCATCGTGTGCTCCTGGACATGGGCATTTCCTTTGGCATGGCCGGTACCGAGTATGCCCAACACATCATAGACGAGGCACGCCAGCAGCTGACCCAGGAGAAGGAAAAAATGGAGCCACCCAAAGTGCCCGAATATTATCAGGGCCAAATCGAACCGTTGGCCTGTGTGCAAATGGGTTTGCGTGCCGCTGCCGCCGAACGGCAGCGTCTGGTGGGCAATGTCTGCGGACCGGGCAGTCGGGCCTTGAGTGCTCGCCAGGATTTACGTTTACGCCGGCAGCTGTGCGGTCTGCCACCGCGGGAATGTGACTTACCCCGCACCAATGTGCCCATTGTGGGTGACCATTTGCGTTCCCTGGCCATGCAGATGTTTCAACGTCGTTTGGATGTCAAATAGCGTTCAAGAGAAGCCACTCATCATCGCCAAGCAAACGAACCGCTTGGCTATAAACTGGACATACAAATTTATATGCAATGCCAGGATCCAGGCTAAGAGAGACGAGCAGCAGGACGATAGCAATTAGCTTTCAAGCTTTCCCCCCAAAATATACCTTAAACAATGATTAGTCCTATCATAAACCATTACAATACAATACTGTTCCAATATGTTTACATAAGTTGAAAGTATCTCAAATAAATTTTATCAGATGGGCCAACTATATGGATCCATTCTGAAGCTAATTGAAAGGTTTAGTCATTTGTACACATTGGTTGTTACACGCTCCAAGACTGCAGTATCTACCAATCATTTCTTACATGAAACCCCTTGTAATTCTCAAGTTGAAACTCGGTGCATTTTCAATATACTAGGGGCAACTGAAACTTGGTATTTAAATGTTTTCAGTCAAAAATAAAGCGTCTAATAGAGTAGCATATCCCAGAACATTTGACTCAAGATGAGCACAAACGTTGTGAAAAAAGTGCAAGAACGGGGTTTCTCATCCATTTCATACCCAACTAAGAAAAACAGGCATCCAAAAATTTATGCAGTTCTCTGCCTTATACAGGGAGGTCCATCTAGAGTTTGGAATTTGAACTATTCATAATTTGACTTTAAAAACGTCAAATGTCATTCGGAAAGCGACTAATATTTAGCCAAAACTTAAATGGGTCGCTATTCGCTTGAAGAAAGGTGGGGAAATATTAAAAACATATTTCCAAAGTGGTGAGTCGTCGACTTAAACTGTGCGAAATTTGAAAAAAAAAACATTTAACAAAAAAAATGTTCCGAAAACTCAATTTGTGGATCAATTCGTGAAGCGAGTTCGTGAAACTGGAATGTTGGTGGATAAACCAACCCGTGTACGTACTCGTCCGGTGCGCTCGACCGAAAACATTGCTGCGGTTGCTGAACAAAATTGGACATTTCGCGCACTTCTTTGATGCGAATTTAGCATAAAGACCTTGCCATGAATCCATACAAAGTTCAATTGGTGCATCAGCTAAAGCCAATTGACCATCCGAATCGTCTACAGTTCGCAAATTGGGCGGAAGATCGTTTGGCCGAAGATGGTGAATTTGACCGAAAAATCATATTTGCGGATGAAGCACATTTTCACCTTATTGGTTATGTTAATATCCGCATATCGTCGTCGAGAAGCCAATGCACCCACCACGTATCACTGGTTTGGATTTTGGTCGAGGCATCATTGGACCATTTTTCTTTAAAAATGAAGAAGGAGCCTCCGTGACCGTGAATGGTGAATGTTAAGTGATTGGTTCTTCGAGGAAATTGAAGCGGAAAACTTGGACGATATTTGGTTTCAACAAGACGGCGCTGCGTGCCACACAGCGCACGCCACAATCGATCTTCTGCATTAGCAAATATGGAATTGGCCGCCAAGAAGCTGTGATCCGACACCGTTAGACTATTATCTTTGGGGAGCGGTCAAGGACAAATGTCATGCAAACAATCCTGAAACAATTGATGAGTTGAAGAACGAGATTCGCTGACATACGTGCCGAAACAATTAAAAATGTTCTCAACAATTGGGTGGATCGAATGGGCTACTGCCAAGTCAGCCGTGGTGGTCATTTGACCGAAACTGTTTTTCATAAATAAATGACATGAACCAACCTTTCCAATTATTGTTTAACCTTTGAAAAATATCGAGCCGTTTTTTTATAGCAAAATTAAATTCTAATTTTTAAATGAACCACCCTGTACCAAGGATAAGATGTCTATGGCGCCATGAATTTAAGATTATTTTTAAATTATTATTAATTATTTATTTGGGTGTAAGAAAGCGATTTACTCTCGGCTCGAGGTATTGCGGTATTCCTCTAGTTTTTGTGGTCCATGTCTAGACTATTGCATCGAAGTCGTTTGCTTGACGGTTGAGTGACCCGATCTATTTCATCATAGCGATCCATAAAAACGCATCCACTGCACATACGACATTTAAGTTGGTCACCACCGGATGCGGTCTTCCACTGGCTCCACATATATGCTGACATCTGTTTCGAGTCCATCCAGACGCATAGCTAGTTCGGAATATTGAAAAACGTCTAAATAGAGACAAGGAGAAGATCATTAGAAAGATGGACTAAAGCTAATTGGAGAGGGATAGCTTACCTAGAAATTACGTAGTAATTTTGAAGCGGCATCGCTAAACTTTGCTAGCTTAGCAAAGCGAGCATCCGACGCTTATCCTCATGGAGGTTGCCACAAAGAGGGGATCCAGGAAGAATGAAGGCTTCTTGTTCTATATGAGGGAATTGGACAGACGTAGCCCGGGTTTGATCTAGCTACGCCTCGGCACGGAGGGGGCTAAATGTTGGAAGCAGCTAAGCTGCAACGAAAGGCAGATGTTTCGCATAGCTTCGTCTCAAAGCGATTATCGTTGCTACGATAATTAGGATTGCAACACCCCCAAACAATCTAAATCTCCATCTGCATCGTCGGTAAATAAACGCAAGCGCGATCCTTGTGCCCCGAAGAAGCGCAAGCGTAATCCTTGCGCCAAGCTACGCAAGCCAGTTTGCCCCAAGCTGGCAAGCGGAAACGGTGCAGCAAGCCAGGATACCTCAATAATGGATACCTCAATTTCATCCGTGCTTAAAAGAGAGAAAAGTAGGTAACTGAATTAAAAATTTGAACTGGATTAAGTACAAAGTTTTATATTTGGTCGGTTCAACAAGTGTTCCCTTTTCACAGGCTGTGTTCTCTCCTCTCACAACCAAATGGAAGCAGAGAGCGTAGCTAAAGGTTGTTTCGGTATCACTTTTTAATATGGTCGCACGAAAGCTGTCGTTTTCTGACAAAAGCAAACGGGGGACTGATTTTTGCGTCCTCTGCTATAAAGTGCAAAGGTCGTCAATTATGAGTCGTCAATGACTTACCTAGCGCCCCACTCTTGTCCTTCACGATAACTCCTTCACGATAATACCCTCGACGTTCACTCCTTCACGATAATACCCTCAACGTTCACTTCTTCATCATCACTCCTTCGCCACAACTCCTTCCTTTGGTCCGGAAACTATTTTACAAAATAATTTAAATTTTAACAACTAAAAACTTAGACTCGTGTTGTTTTTTTGTTCGATGTGTTCACTCTGAATAGCCAAGATAGAATGAGCTCAGTAAGACGAATCCAGTCCTTATATAGTGAAAAAGCTACAGCCAGGCCCAGGCCTACTTGATATTAATTTGTAAATATTTTTATTTTCTAACAATGTACATTGGGCGGAATTCCCATTTTTGTTGGCATAAAATCCCAAATTATTTTTTAGTATGTACATACATAATCGTAATATTATTTCCGTTAAATAAATGTCTCATAATCGTCAGATGGTGTCAAGCAAGTTATGAATCGATAGGTAATTAAATTGTCAATTATAGCGTAGAACATTGTTTTCAGATCGGTTTAGAACTTTAAGTACAATGACCAAAAATATTTCAAAAAAATAGAGTTTTTGCTAGAAAATGCAAGAAATTTCATTTTTAGTCGCCTAAGAAAATATATAAAAAAAAATTTAAAAAAAAAATATTTTCATTCTTTTGACTTAAAAATCGCACTTCTACAAAGATAATACGGTATTGATGAAAAATCGATGAATAAATATTGTAGCTGGATCAATTTAAGTGGAGAAACAAACAGTCAAATTTGACTATTTTAAGTGTTAAGAAAATGTTTTTTCTATTTTCTTCTTCTTTTGGTCAATATTAAAAGTGGGCGAATAGCCAGATTAGAAAAAATTCCAGAACGGAACAAAAGTCGAAGCAAATGAAAATTAATTTTTCAAAAATCTAAAAAACACCTCTTTTTTCATCACTCAATTGCTCACAGCTCCCGTATTTGTCTATAGATTTTTCTAATATTCTTCGTAGAAGTGCGGTTCTAAGGTAGAAAAAATAAAAATAGTTTTTTTGAATTTTTAAATATTTTTCCTAGGCGAAATATATTGCGTTTTCCAGCAAAAAACTGATTTGTTTTTTAAATATTTTTGATCATTGTATGCAAACTACTTAGCCGATTTGAAAATAGTGTTTTGTGCGATTACTGACAATATCATTACCTTTTGATTTATATGTAGCTTGACACCATATGTTGACTGTCACTTCATGAAATAGAATGCATTGATGGTAGGTGTAAAAAATCTTTAGGTATGGACCACGATACTGTCGATGAAATCATGGATGAGCTTATGAAGGATCTTACTGCAATTGCATGCTGTCGGCTAGGAACCAAGTTCTGTGTGCCCAAGTCAGTCAACTGGCGAACCAATGTGCTGCCATTTTTCAATGATGGTCGCTTTCTCCAAATGCTCCGTGGCACTAAGAGTCAGTTCGCGTTGTTTGCCAAATTGATGCATGCTTTGTGTCGACTGTATTTCGACCTCGACTAGAGCTTGAGTTAGCGATTGCAGTTTTTGGGTTGGAGTTGTCAAAAGAAAATTCATCAATTCAGTTTTGTTAGAAAGTGTTTGGAGCTATTTTGAGAAAAAGGTGTCAATTTATTTACTGGCCAGATGCCACTAACGGACAAATGATTTGAACTTTTGTTGGTGTGACCGCATATTTTGAAGACAAAAATCTCGAAATGGCTCGATACCAAGTGTTTTTTTTTCGAATCGTTTCATCGTTTACACTTTTACGCTTTTACGCACGATTTTTTGAACATACCCCAGGGCAGCAAAAAGTCGGTAATTTATTTCCTATGTGTTTTGTTGTTGTGTCGTAAACTTTTGGAGCTTAGGTTTATTGCTTTACGTTTTTACGAGAGCTGGTGAATACCGTACCTAAGTTTTTTTTTAGGCCATAATATTGAGAAAGTTATTGCAGATCTTAAGAAGTTGACTTAAATGAACCTTTTCATTGTATACAGGTGGTTCGGTTGGGGCTTAGGTTCGGGAGCTTAAATTTTATTCGACAGACCCAAAATACCCGAATCGAACCGGTTCTTAGGGCTTCGGTTCAGAGCCAGTTTGCAGCCTTGGTTAAAATCTCAATTTTTCAAAAGTTGGCGACCGTGCCTTAGTCTTTTTGAGTTGTCCACGTTTGTAGATGCTTGAAATGGACCCAAAAACGAAGTGAAACTCCACGTCGGGGTCCCCACCCACATCGGGAAATTATAAGCAGCAAAATATCAAGTTGATGGGGTCACCACTTTAGTTATAATTATAACCAGGAATTGGAGTTAATACCCAAACCGAAATAATGCTGATAATGATAATGATGATTTGTCCACACATGCTCTGCCCGCCACCAAAATCGCTGGCAGAGAAGAAAGGCTGAGCCGAGTTTCACTCTAGGTTTCAGTTGCCCTGCAAGTTTTGTCACTTGCCTCACCGTGTTATTGCTTCAATCTAACGACCTCTAATGCCCACTAAAGCCAAAAGCTCTCTCTATCTATCTCTCTCTCTCTAATTTCAAAGCTTTGCTTATCATTAAGTCCACACTCACAGATTGCAGTTCTAAATTTAATCTGGATCTTTCCACCGTCCCAGCATCATGTGGGACGATCTTAAGAACAAGGTGATTTTGGTCACAGGTGCCGGTGCGGGTATTGGTAATGCTTTGGTCAAACAGCTGGCCAGTGTAGGTGCCACGGTTATAGCCGTGGTTCGCAGTGAACAACAGCTTAAGGAATTGGCCGCTTTTGATCCCAAGCATATTAAGACGCTTCAGGTGGACTTGACACAATGGCAAGCGGTTAAGGAGGCATTGGCACAAGTGCCACCGTTGGATGGTTTGGTGAATAATGCGGGTGTGGCCATTATTAAGCCATTTGAAGAGCTCACCGAACAGGATTTTGATACGTAAGCGAAAATAGACACACACCATCAGTCAGCTTTTCTTAGCCCAGTGTAATTTCTCTTGCAGTCACTTTGATGTCAACATCAAGGCCGTTTTCAATGTAACCCAAACCCTGTTGCCCAAGCTGCGTGACGGTTCGTCTATTGTGAATGTCTCCTCCATAGCCGCTTCACGTTCGTTTGCTGGCCATACCGCTTATAGCGCCACAAAGGCTGCGTTGGACTCGTTAACCAAATCATTGGCCCTGGAGTTGGGTCCGCGTAGAATACGCTGCAATTCGGTAAATCCCACTGTGGTGCTGACCAAAATGGGACGCGACAACTGGACTGATCCGGCCAAGAGTGGTCCCTTGCTGGCCCACATACCACTAAAACGTTTCTGTGAGGTACAGGAGGTGGTCGATGCCACTGGCTATTTGTTGAGTCAAAAGTCGAGCTTTGTGAACGGTCATCATCTGCTGCTAGAGGGTGGTTATGCTGTGTCCTAAGGTCGAATTTTGTATATATATTTTCTGATTTCAGTTCACAATATTTTACAATTACAGCTTTTTGTGCTTAAATCTAAACGGATTACCAACTACAAACAAATATTTGAAAAATAATGTACAATTTGAAATGTTGCACTTGATTTTTGTGTTGTTTTAGGTGCAGATTTTGCCCTGCTGCTGGCTTTGGATTTGTTGTTGCTTCTTTTCACGTTCGCGTCGTCTTAGCTTTTTGCGTCGACGATCGATGACGGCCAGTTCGCCCTTGATGGAATTGTAGGTTTTGCGCAAATCTTGAATTTGCTTGCGCAATATCGATATGCATTGATCCTGGCTAAGCGAAGGATCTGGGCGAAAGAAAAACAAATAAATGATTAGAATCTGTGAAAATTAAAGTGTGAGAGGATGCTTGATATGCGCTTACCCAATTCCACGAGAAAATTGTAGGGACAGGGACGTACACCTGTTGTATTGCCACCTACGGATTGCTGTTGTTGCAGGAAGTTTGCCTGCGGCAGCAGTTGCTGGCGTGCGCTTTGACGCTGCTGCTGTTGATTGCTGACAATATTATCGGAATTGTCATCCGATTCGGAACCAGCTGTAATAGAAAAAGAAGAGGTCGTCAGTAAAGTTTAAGAAATTTGTTAGGATCGGAGAGCAATTTCTGTTAAGACGCAAAGGAACAGCAAGATTTATTTGGCTTAACAATGCACAAGAGTCAATGTATCACCAGATAAGAGTTTGTAAATGAGAAGCACACAATGGCACGTCCGGCGGTTTTTAAGAGATGGAGATGGAGAGAGAAAATTTTGCATTTCTGTTCATTATTATCAGTTGTATAGTGCTGTGAAGGACAGCAAATTAGCTAAAATAGAAGCCCAAAAGTGATAGTGAGAAAAACGAATATAATTTGTGGGAAGAACTAGCCTATGGGCCACTGAATTTATAGTAAAAGAAGGAATTAAAGAACGGAAATACACAGACGATTGCCAAATTGACAGAGGAGGTAATCTTGGTCAAGCTGGAAAACAGAAATCAGATTTGCAGAAACTTCCTTTCGCCGCTAATGATGATTTGGGAAAGTTTGAAGAGAGCTGAGGCAGTTCGAACGTATTTAAGGTGGACATATTCATTTGGTTATAAATTATACAAAATTTTCAGAAACAATTCAAAGCAAAAACAGGTGGAGAAGGACCCACACAATTTATTAGAGGAGCTATTCGAAAGGTATTTTCGGACACATTGGCTTATGCTTATAACTGGAAGGGAACCAGCACTAAGCGCCAAACGCCGAAAAGTGCTGCCTTGTCACAACCATTAAAAGTAGGTAAATATTTCTATTTTTGGAAAAAATAAAATTAATTAGTGAGTTTAGCTGGCTCTAGGTCCGAAAAAGTTGCGTTTGCTCACAACTGTAAACAACTTATGCATTGTACCACCAAAAAGAGCTGGTTGCCTATACAGAACTGTTTCATCGTTATCCCTAACGACTCTTCAGTAGGCTTTTTGCTGAATGAAGCATGATTGCCAACTGCCTCTCCATACAATCATGGCTTAGATCAGTTGGGAACTGATAAAAGCAATGAAAGCAAAAATAGACAAGCAATGAGTGCTTTCATCTTTCTAGTGGTAATGCCCAAGTTTTGAGGCTGAGCTTTCCAAGTACAAAAAAAGTTAATTTTGAAATGCGAAGCGTTTTTTGCTTTGTTTCTTGAAACTTTCGTTAGTTTCGTTTACAAAAAAGAGAGCATGCCGTCTCCTTTATAGATTTGTAATTTATTTGGCGACCTTTCTTATGTTTAATTAGTGCGTTTAGCTGGCTCTAGGTCCGAAAAAGTTGCGTTTGTTATGTTAAATATGTGCAATGTACGTACAAACCTTTGTTTTTAAGTTTACTTTATATTTCTTAAAATAAGCAAAGCAAATGATTGAAAATGTGACTCAACAACAGTTGGAAATATGTCTCGAAAAAGTTTGAAAATACGACTCGAAAATGAGTCGAAACTGATGCGAAAAACGGGTTGTAAACGACTCTTCAAGAAGTGTCGCGGCTAGGGTACCATTTTCTCCCGACCAAAGTATCATTTATGATCAGAAATCGAACGAATTATGACAATTTGAATCAGACAGAGGACTCGGAAAAGACTCGAATGTGATCAAAAATTTCCAAAAATGTTAGCTCGAAAAAATTAATATTTTCGGTAAAAAAGTAAAAAAAAACTAAATTTCTTATCTTCCAATCGTTGGCTTATTTATGTCTAAGCTACGTTTCTTTCCTGCATTGCTTATTCAAATTCGTTACAGTTTTCAAGACAAAGTTAAAAAACAGTACAAAATGAGGGGAAAACATAATGATTTTAAGACATTTTTGTAATTTTGAGTAAATATATGTGACTTTTTCGACTTGCTCCATAGAAATGTTTTGTAAGCCAAGTCAAGAGCAGCAACTTCCTCTAAGACTTCAAAGCGAAAATCCAAATAGTTTAAGAGATATGGAGTTGCAAGTCCCAATCAGAAGCTGAAAACGGCAGCTAACGAGACCAAATCATCATACCCTTTCAGATTTTGTTGGTCTCGACTCGATCAACTTTTTAGTGTTGCACAGTGTGATCGATTGGATGATTTTGGTATACATTTGGACTAAATAGTTTTAATATCGTAAAAAGGATGTTACTAATATCCATTTATTGTTAAATTGATCTTAGATTTTGTAGATATTATAAAACTATCCATTCCAAATGGTTTTTTCTTGACTTATTTTAAGCTTTGAGCCGTTTTTGATTCTCACCTGTTGTGGTTGCTGTGGTCTTGCGTGTCATACTGGAGGTGGAGGTGGTGACCTGACGTCTGCGTTTGCCCATTGATTGCAATTCAGCGGCAGCAGCTGCAGCTGCTGCTGCCTGGGCACACAAATCTAGCACCTGTTTCCGTGTGCGTTTACGCTTATTGACTCCACCAGTTACACTGGAAGCTCCACCACTGCCGCCAACACTTTCCTCCATGTTATCCGTTTGTTTTTTCTGTGAGGAAGAGGCGGAGGTGTGAGGTGGACAATTGGTCTCCTCACTGCTGTCATCCTGGCTGGCTGAGTCTGGTGAGCTGCTGTTGGGTGCGGACATGAGCACTAGTTGTTGTTGTTGTTGTTGTTGCTGCTGCTGTGGCTGTGGTGGTTGCTGCTGTTGTGGGTTGATCAAGTGCGGAGGTGGTGTATCGGGTGGCAAGGGTGTTATACCCGTTATGGCCATGGGTACGGCACCAACCAATGGCAATTCATCTTTGCTATTATAATTCGGTGCCGCCGGACTGCCTGGTATTGTCTCCTCGCATAGCAAATTAATGGACTCATTGTGAGCATCACTGATCAGGGGTGAACTTGCTGCAGGCGCCACCACCAGCTCTTTGGCAGGGAACACCACAAAGGGACGGTTAGGGACAGGAGCATTAGAGCTTACAGGCTCCTCCAGGGTCACAGCTAGCGTGGGTGGAGTGTAGGGCTTTAAGAGTAAGCCACTGCCAACAGCTGGTGGAGTGGGAGTAGCACTGCTCAACTGAGGTGATAGATGAGGTGATGAGGCGGTACTGGGACTTTGTAGAGGTAGAGCAGCGGCTGCTAAAAGCGCGGGTGCCATTACCACCGAAACGGGTATTTCGGGCAAGACAATGGGCACACCCAAAGCAGGTGAAGAGAGGAGTTGTTGTTGTTGTTGTTGTTGCGGCTGCTGTTCTTCCAATTCCTTGGGCTTGAGTGCCAGAAAACTGGAGGGCTTCAACGGCAGTGGGGCTGGCAGTTCCATTAGTTTTGTACTGCTGCCCACCAATTCCAATTTCACGGGTTCAATGCTTTCAAAGGCCGGACTACTCTTGTGTTCTTCCAGTATGGAAGTCTCTTCCTGCACATCTTCTATGATTAGGCGACGTTCCGAATCGGTACTGCTGTCCATGGACTCATCGGAAAAGCCAGATGTGGCCGCTGTTACAGCTGCTGTGGTGGTGTTAATTGGCGCTGTGACCACTGCCAAAGCTGTGATGGTTGTGGTTGTTGTTGCTGCAGCTGCAGCTGCTGATGCCGCGACCACAGAGTTGGGTGTCAGGGCGGCAGCAGGCGACAGACCACTGACTGGTGTCTTGCGCTGCTGTATGGCACACTCCAACTTTTGTATGGTCTCACTTAGCTCACTATTCTTGGCCGGCAATGAGGATTCTAGTAGAGATTTAGTTTCAGGAGATTGCGTCGAGGGTCCAGGACGATAAATGTCACCCAAGAGTGAACCAGTTTGAATTTTCAAGGGTTCTGTGAGCAGCTTGAGCGTATTAAGCTGCTCTTGCTGTACCAATTCCTTGGCTTTTTCTTTTTCCTTCTCCTTCTCTTGTTGCTGCTGTTGCGGATCCTCCTCTGGTGTGGAGTTGGGTACTGCCTCCGGTTTGCTTTTACTCTGCTCCACTTCCTCCTTCTTCTGACTGATGGCTTTTAAAACCTTGTCGGCTATAGAGCTGGGCTTCTGCTGCTCATAGGTGACGGCATCCAAATCGAAAGGTCCTGCTGCTCCAGCTAGTAGAATTTTAACATTCTCTAGTTGTTCGAGCTTATGATCCTTAGATTCACCCGAACTATAACCGCTGCCCTCATTGGAGGTGCTCAGCTCAAAGACATTGCGTGTTTCAATAAAGGGACTGCCCACCACGACCAGTTGGGGCTTGGTGGTGGCCAAGGCAGCTGGAGGAGTGCTCAGTTTGGGTGGGGACGGCGGCACTATCAACTGTGCGGGTGGTGTGCTGGGTGTGGGCTTGGCAGGCGGCGCTTGTAATGCATCTGTCAGAGCTCTGGTGGTCTCTTGCACCGTCTGGGCTAACTCCTCATTCAAAGCGGTAATGTTCAGATTGAAACTGGGTGATTTGCGCAAGACATCGAAGGGTGTGGCAAGCAGAGGTGGTGGTGGAGCAGTTGTTGCAGTTGCTTGTGGTGTGGTAAGCTTGCAGCTGGGTTGACTGGAGGCAGCTTTAACATTGCAAGTGGTCACTATTGTTGTTGTTGTTGTTGCTGTCGTTGTTGTAACAGCTGGAATGTTTCGTACGTATGAAAAGAGAGCAAGAAGATGATAAATAATTAGTTAGATGTAGTAGAACCAAGGAGGAAGTTAAGGAAGGAAGCTACCTCTATTGAATTGAACCTCCCACAATTGCTAGATCACACCTTCAAATGATGACGTGACGTTACGTTCGTACGAAAAGATCTTTTGTTTAAGAATATGAAAATCTTGGATTTTTAAAAAGATTGTTCTATATTTGGGTAGCATTATAATCAGCAAAAACAATGACATCAATCGATCATAAGGAGTTAAAGATATAAGCAAACATATATGCTGGCGTGACGTTACATAAAACGTAAGTGGGTTTTGACTTGTTTTAAAAAAATGCAAAATTCTCCGAATTGGGCAAAGCTTTTTGTATACAATTTTGTTTAGTATAATTTGAAATAATACAAGTTTATTTTCCATGTTTGCCCAATTTTTTTTTTATTTGCATAAGTATCTGACGTGACGTTACCTGACGTTACGTTACTTAAATTTCCTCATTATATTTATGTTGTTTTTGTTGTAATATAAAGCAGAAACTAACAGTTAATTGCAATCATATAGTTTCTTATGGTGACTTCTGCATAATTTTTTAACTCTTTGTACCCTTAGAAATAGTTTAGAGACCAAAAATCAATGCAATCTAAAGGCAGTTTTTCGACTAAGTACAAAACGTATCCAAATGAGAAAAATGGCGCTTGCGCGACTTTACATTCGAAAATTTCGAATTGGGTTATGATTATATTTAGAAGCTTAAAGCTTTCAAAGAGTATATAACTCTGCAACGGACAACGAACAAAAATAAAATGTTTTTTTTTTTTAGTTAATTTTAAAATTTACCCATCTCTTAAGCTGCATCACTAGTTTTTTTGATTTTCATAAAAATTTTAAGAGTTATAATGCGTTATTTACAAAATTTATGCAAAATTTTCGAAAAAATGTAATATATGGTACCTAAATGAGCCAAAACTTATCGTTTATGCTCATAAAAGTAAAATTTTGACATTTTTCTTTAAAAATGCTGATTTGAAAACTAAGAAAATCGTGGTTATTGACCAAGAAAAAGAGAAAACCCGATTTTTGGGGAAAATTCGATTTGCGCGACCTCTAAACGTTTTCCGAAAAATCTGAAAAAAAAAACTCAAAAATACTTACCCCTAAAAGCTTTCAGAAAATGCCTGAGCACCCGGGAAAATTGAAAAAAAAAATTGTATTTGGGACACCCTAATGTGAAGTAGAACTAAATTTAAAAAATTGCGCTTCATGGAGCTTTTGATCAAATACTAAGTATAACCCGGGAAAATGAATGGGCGCAGTCTATTCAAAAAGCGTCTCAAACTCCTGGAAGGGCTAATCTATAAGAATCTGTCTCATAACCTGGCGCAGGTCTGTCTACCATATAAGCAACATATTCAAAACCAGAACGGAAACACCAAGTCTTAACTATAAACCCTACAGAAATGGGACTATGCAACATGCGCGAAAAGAAGATGTAAGGCATTTTTCTAGGAAATTGCCCTATTTGAAAGAAGATACGATTCCTGCACTTTCAGCGTACATCAGTCTCAGAGGAAGACCTTGTTGGTATTCTTTACGGGGAATCTTTAGCGTCATACATTCATGATGCTCGACGATATCGGGAGAGATGTTTAAATGGCGATTTTTAATCGCAACTGAAGGACCGGAGTGCCGACTTCTTGATGAAAGATCTACTATCTTCTACTATCTACTATCTAAGGTGGGTGGTGTATTTAGTAGTAAGATTTTAGTTTCTATTGGTCTTTGTAATAATAAGTAATTCACTTTTCTTCTATTTTGGAATTGTCAACAGACGGTGAATAAACCTTTGTTGAGATCATTAATTTATTGATAGTTGAATTTTTTTTAGTAAAGCCAGTTTATAACATGTGAGAAATTTGGTCAAGCCCGACTATAATATTGTAGCGAATACATATCTATATGATTAACTAAATATAATATATACAAGCGCATGTTTGTCACATTTTATCGCATATGTACATTAAACACATTTCAATCCAAGAGAACCCAAACATAAGCTCTCATGTGTAATCCGAGATCTCTTGTTTATTTGAACGCACATAAGCATTGGTAGCCACAGCAAAAGTGCTGAGTGGACAAACTCTTTGTCCAATTACCAGTTTCCTTACTTATGTATCTACTCTATATATAAAACAGTGTGTCCTGACTGACTGATTCACTGACTGACTGATTGGCAATCAACGCAGAGCGCAAACGGCAAGAGATAGAAGGCTGAAATTTGGACAGAAGTTTCCATTAGTGGTGAAAGTGCGTATTAAGACGGGGTTTTGGAAAATTCCAACCGGAAAAGTCGGAAAAGCGTCCGAAAAGTTTGTATGAACATTTTTTTTTCATTCGATTGACTTGAAATTTGGTTTGATAGGAAGGTTTGAAGGATAGAATACGAAATTATTTGAAATGTGATTTTCCAATGTCGGAAAATCCGACCCCAGGCGTGAAAATTGCCTGAAAATACTACATGCAAAAAGTATTTTCATCCGATTGGTTTGATATTCGGTTTGTAAGCATAGAATACGAAATAAAGTGAAATTGGGGCGGTAACGGTAACGATAACAATAACCCCTTAAGTGTACCAAGGCAATCTATAAGAACCCTGGATAGATTGGTAGATCTATATGGACCCTGGCGATAAGACTCAACTCTAATCTACAGCAGAAATATCAAAACAAACGAATTGCCAGTTTTTTGGATTTTTACCTGTTGTTGTGGTTGTTGCTGCTGCTGCTGCTATCGTCGTCGTCGTCGTCGTTGGCTTTTTCTCTTCCTCCTTTTCGGGTTCCTTGTCCAGCTTGTATACCTTGGGCTTCTCCATCTGCAGCAGGGTTGCCTCCTTTAAGGGTGAGCCACGTTTTTTGGCTTTGCTTGGAGTTGAAGGAGCTGCTGCTGAATCCAGACTTTGTTGCAGAGCATTGGCACGGAGCGCCTGTTTGCGGAATGCTGCTATAAAAGCCGTAGCTGTAGTATTGGGCGTCGAAGCAGCAGCAGTAGCTCCCACTTGGGAAGGCAGCGTGGCCGCATTTATTGGATTATTGGCTGGCGTGGGAGCGGCGGCCATGGGTGAAATACGTTTCTCAAACTCAAACGGTTCGGTGTCTTTGAACTCGTATATATCCGAGGAGGAGAGTATTTTGTGACCTGCTCCACCCACGCCCACACCACTGCTGCTGTATTTGGTCTCCTTGGTGGTGGTGCTGCTGGTGGTGGGTGTTTGGTGGGTGCTGGGGCCACTTATATCCAACTTACTCATGTCGGGCAACGATCTGGTGGCCGAACTGGAACTACAAAACGAACTGGATGATGATGAGGAGGAAGAGGGTGAACAAGCGGCGGCTGGCAGGTCCATCTTTAAGCTGGTTAGCTCCTTGTTTTGTATGGGTTCTACGAATTTCTTGGGTATCTCCTGCAGCGTGGCTGGAGTTGGTTTCTTCGACTGCGACGGCTCCTGTTTTTTTGGCTTTTCCACAATGACCGAGGCATATTTGTTGCTGCTCTCGAAGCGTGCAAAAGTGCTGGGCTTCAGTTCGATCTTGCTGACGGTTTCCTCTTCCTGTTTCATTTCGGTTTTATTGATTTCCACTTTGATGGTATCCTCCTTGAGCTTATCCTTGTCCTTAAATGAGGATTGCGAGTCCTCATCGATGTAGGAATCGGTTTCGGAGGACATTTCGGTGGAGCTGCTTTTCTGGGACTCCATTTTGGGTTCCTTTTTTAGTTCCAACGATGAAACTATTGGCTCTTTAACACTCTCTTCGACATCCCGCTCCAGCTTCAATTTGGAGGAGCAGCTGGGCATTAGTTGTGGCTGAAAACCTTTAAGCTCCTGACGTATCTCCTCCTTGGAGAAAGAGGAGGAGGATGAGGCAGCAGTAGGGCCGCTTAAAGCACGATTACCTCCCGCCCGAGATGGCGGTAGTGCTTTCAGAGGCGTCTCCTCTTCATCCTGCTCATCCTGACTATCATCGCTGGGTGTGGGCTTTGGTGGTCGAGCTTTGCTTACTTTCCTTACCTCCTGCTTGGAAATATTGCTGGGACCTTGGCGTTTGGGCCTACGCACGGGCTCATCGGAATCCGTCTCTGACTCCGAGGCCAGGGAATTATCTGAGGCGCGTCGTAGATTTGTGCTGGGTAAAGTGCGGGTGGGGCGTTTCTTAAGTTGTTGCGAAGCAGCCGGGGATTTGGTGCGACTCGAATTGGAGGCCACCGATGAGGGAGTGGTGGAACGGGGTGGCATGGAGTCACTGCGGCCGCGTCCACGTTTTGCGCCCGATGATGGTGCAGCACCAGCCAAAGCTGTGCTCATGCTGGAGGTGGGCGTTTTGGCTACAGCAGTGGACGAAGGTGGTACACTTGAAGAAGGCTTCAACTGCTGCTGTCCACCACCACCACCACCGCTATTTCCACCACCTCCACTGCCGCCGCCTCCTCCTCCTCCTCCGCCTCCACCACTGTTTGCACTGCTTGTGCTTATGGTGCGAGTTTTTTGCTTGGATCCTCCTTTAGTCAAATTCTCCGCTATCCTCTCGCGCGGCACCCATTCGTCATAGCGATTATTCCATCCCGTATAGTGCACCAAGTACATGGGTACACCGCGCTGTACCCCAATCTCAATGACTTTCGCCTCATAGGTGCTGCCATGGGAGCTGGGCGATTTCTTTTCGTGATAATTCACCTTTAGCTTATCCCCAATGCCTACAACAAAGTCGCCAGTGTCAATTTTCTCTACGCTGATTTCCTCCTTTTTCCTTTTGGCTCCGCCGCCTCCACCGCCACCACCAACTCCGCTAACGCGTTGCTTATCGTCTGGCTTTTCCGTCTGTTTTTGACGCTGATGTTTCTCCTTCTTTGCTGCTGTTGTTGTTGTTGTTGCTGTTGAAGTTGTTGTTGCTGCTGCTGCTGGTGGTGAGGCGGCGGCTGGTGGCAAAACAACAACACCCGCTGTGGCAGCTGCAGACATGAGTCAGAAAGAGAAGGAAGAGAGAGAGAGAGAGAGAGAGGGAGAGAGAAATTATTTTCAAATTCAATACAAACTGTTGAATTATACACAAAAAATTTGGTGCGGGTGACTTCTGTTGCGTGTGGGGTGCGTACGTGTGGGTTACTCTTATGCATATGTATGTATGTATGACCAATGAACATGCATACATATTTACTAACTAAGTTCTCTTAATTAATTGCATTTTCAGTTTTCGATTCGCCCCAAGGTGCAGACATCGATAAATATAAATGCACTTGTCATCGATAACAGCATACAGTGTGCAAACCATAGAGTTGACCAGAAACAAATTTAATTCTCATGAGTTCTATATAAAACGGCTTTAAATGAAATTAAATAAAAACTTTGTAAGTGCGCCGAAATAAGATAAAACAAGAAAGCAAAGCTAATTTCGTCTGTGCCGAAGTGTTAGTACTCTTGAAAAAGCTCGCTTCAACGGTAAGCGATTTTGACCAAGTTTTGCAGATCAGTTTGAAAACATTTCATTTTAATAATGACAGAGTTTAAGAGCGCTAACATTGAAATTAAAAAGTTCTTCTCACAACAACCCATTTTCGAACGATCGTTTCTATGGCAGCTACAAGAAGTAGTCATCCGATCCGGGCGGTTCCGACATATTAGCAGCGTGCAGTCAAAAGAGGACTCTGTGCAAAATTTCAGCTCTATAGCTTTAAAACTGAGGGACTAGTTCGCGTAGAAACAGACAGACGGACTTCATGCTGATCAAGAATATATATACTTTATGTGGCCAGAGATGATTCCTTCTATGCGTTGCAAACTTCTGGGCAAAAAGCGCTCTGATGCGGTAATGCATTTCTGTTTTTGACACATTTGCTTTCTAGCAACAGTTGTATCAATTTTTCAAACAAATCTTAGAAGATGCGTTCTGAACTCAAGTAAAAGGTGATTCATTATTAATAGGTTTTTTTCAAATATCACTCATGACTGATGGGATTCTGTCATCTTATTTTAGTTAAGGATTCTTTGACAAATCATCATGAAAAGACGAAATTCGGCGTTCTGAAAAAAATGTTGTTCGTGCAATTCGAGCTACATATGGTATCATCGACCTTTCGAGACCACTTTTCGCAAAACCATCGACAAATTTGAGTCTCAGTGTACGTTATTGGATAACACGCTATCAAGTAGACCGCATCCAGCCCGTAGTGAGGGGAATATTGCGATTGCAGCGGAGAGTGTGTGTGGCTTCAGACCGTGACCTATCGATTCGACGCCGTTCTCAACATTTGGGTTTATCGTATTCGACAACTTGGCGATTTTTACGCAAGGAAAAGGCTTACAAAGTCCAACTCGAGGACTCGAATTGAAGCCGCCAGACTTGAATTTGAGCTTGGATTTCAGTCAATATGCTCTGCAACAGCTCAATGAAAAATTGCTGTTTTCAAGACAAATTTTATTTCTGACTAAATGAATACGTCAACAACCCAAATTAACGCATTTGGACTGATGAGCAACCTGACGAGACTCTCGAACTACCATTACATTCACAAAAATGCACTGTTTGGTGTGGTTTATGGGCTGCTGGAATAATAGATCCGTATTTCTTTAAAAAATGAGGCCGGACAGAACATCGTGCAATGGCGAGCGCTATCAATGGCGAGCGCTATCACATCATGATAAATGACTTTTTGTTACATGAAATTGAAGCCCTTGATGTCGCGCGACATTTGGTTTCAGCAAGACGGTGCTACGGCACACTCAGTGCGCGAAACAATGGCCTTATTGAGAAATCATTTCGGTGAGCAGCTTATTTTGCGTTCCGCCTAGACCCTGTGATATTACATCACTGGACTTTTTCCTGTTGGGTTACGTGAAGTTAAAAGTCTTTGTTGATAAGCTAGTTACGAGTCGACTTGGAAGCCAACATTACTTGCGTAGTTCGCGAGATACCCGTAGCAATGCTGGAAAGAGTGATGCAAAATTGCACCAATGAACCATTCACGGCGTAGTCGCGGTCAACATTTGAATGAAATTATCTTTAAAAAGCGCATAAAAAAGAATCCACCATTTTGAAAGTGTAGTCAAAGTACGTTTATTTTTTGTTAAACACATCTTGAATGGAAGCAACAAGTTTGCTCTCTTGCCCCACTGTGAATGCGCACCTGTGGAAGTCAACTTTTGCTGCTATCGATAACTTTCTTATCGGCATGATTCGCCGTGTAGTGGTAGTGGTCTCGTACGTGTGAGAGAGAGAGAGAAGCAGACCGCATAAAGCAAACAATTAGTTGAACCAAAAATAAGAGCTTAAATTAAATCAAAAAGCAGCGCCAGCTTATCAATACGACAAGCTCTGCCACACCGACTGGCCTGGGGGCCAATGCCAAAAAAACTAAGAACGAGCAACAAGTAAAAATCAGCTATCAGTACGAAGAAGAAGCAGCAGGCTCCACTCATAGAACGGGATTAAACTGTTGTTGTTTTTTATATAATCATGCGATTGCTGCTGCGCCGGTTTGGTGGTCAGCTGTTGAATCAACAACGACTGCTGGCAAGGACCACCACCTTTTCCTACTCCCATCAGCAAGAGTCAAAATCGGAAAGAGAAAATCAATATATCCCGGCAGCTGCTTTAGTCTTTGGTGTGGGCCTGGGTTATTGGTACACTCATCACCACGATGCCACACTCAACCAAGAGGCTGCCTCTTCAGTTGATGAGGAGAAGGAGGAGACTGCGGCACGGTTGTGGCATCTCACCCAACGTTCTGATTTACCCGTTTATAAGGAAGAAGAAGTGCAGCAACATGCCACCCCCGCACAAGGTATATGGATCACATATGGCGTGGGTGTCTATGATGTTAGCGAATTTGCGCCCAATCATCCGGGTGGTGATAAGATTCTCATGGCTGCGGGCGCGGCCATTGATCCATTTTGGTCCATCTATCAGCAACATAATACTCTAGAGGTGCTACAACTCTTGGAATCATATCGCATAGGCAATCTGGAACATGCCCAGGGCATGCAAAATGTAGAGAATGAAACGAATTCAGCTTGGGCCGCAGAACCCGAACGCCATCCCTTGCTAAAGCCCGCCTCGAGGCGGCCATTTAATGCTGAGCCACCAATTGGTATGCTGGGCGAGAAGTTCTATACACCAAAGGAGCTGTTCTATGTGCGTAATCATTTGCCAGTGCCCGATATCGCATTGAAGGACTATGAGCTGGAGATAGAGACGGGCACTAAAACGTTAAACTTAAATCTGGATGGGATTAAGGCTTTGCCTAAGCATACAGTGACAGCGGCCATTATGTGTGGTGGCAATCGACGCTCCGAAATGACCAAAATCAAGGCTGTCAAGGGTGAGTTGATATGATATGGTGTCTAGTGGCTTGTCCCTTTAATGTCATTGCCATTTTATAGGTCTCTCCTGGGGCGCTGGAGCTGTGGGCAATGCCAAATGGTCGGGCGCCCGTCTCTGTGATGTGCTGCGAGAGCACGGCGTTCAGCCCAATGAGCATATGCATGTGATATTCGAAGGTGCCGATCTGGATCCTACTTCTCATCCGTATGGTGCCTCCATACCATTATCCAAGGCCTTGGATCCGCGTGGCGATGTGTTGCTGGCCTATGAGATGAATGACGAACCATTGACACGGGATCATGGCTACCCGATTCGTGTTATAGTGCCCGGCACAGTGGGCGCCCGAAATGTCAAATGGTTAACCCGCATTCTGGTGGCCGATCATGAATCCGATTCACATTGGCAACAGAACGATTACAAGGGCTTTAGTCCCAGCACCGATTGGGATACGGTGGACTTTGGCAAAGCATTGGCCATTCAAGCCATGCCCGTAACATCGGCCATTTGCACACCATTGCCCGACGAGCGGGTGAAGGTGAATGAACGCGGTGAGATAACGGTACGCGGTTATGCCTGGAGTGGCGGTGGACGCAAAGTAGTACGCGTAGATTTGACCACTGACGAGGGTAAGACCTGGCAGGTGGCCGAATTGGAACAGGAAGATGTGCCCGATGGCCGGCATTACGGTTGGACGCTGTGGACAGCACGTTTACCCATTTCCGTTAGTCAAAAAGGTCACGAGATAGAGATATGGGCCAAGGCGGTGGATTCGGCATATAATGTGCAGCCGGAGCGATTCGAAAATATATGGAATTTACGCGGTGTACTGGCCAATGCCTATCATAGGGTCAAGGTGAAGCTGATTTAGTAGAGATTGTCGATGGCAAAAGCACTTTTGACATTAAAATACATACAACATAAATAGATTTTAAGACCGATCTCTATATAAAAAAAAGGGTGATTTTTATGCCAATTTGGGATTTTCAGTGCACAGCGACAAACAGAATTGCCGAATTTGATTCGAAGAGCAGGCAGAGGCAGTTTAAGAGCTGCCAATGCATCCTATAAAATGCACTGTTTGTTGCGATTTGTGGGCCAGCGGCATCATTGAACCGTACTTTTTTAAAAATAATGAAAATGGCAACGTTTCAGTCAATGGAGCAAAGTACCGTGCTAGGATTACCAACTTATTTTTGGGCCAAAATGAAGTGTTTGGACTTGGTTGACAAGAGGTGTCAACAAGACGGTGCCACAAAAGTTCATAAACCAATTGAGAGGCAAGTTTGGTCACGTTTTGGACCAGTCCATTGGCCGCCAAGACCATGTGATTTGATCCCACTTGACTACTTTTTGTGGCTCCATGGAAGACAACATTACAGCTGCCATTGGAAAAAGTATGCCAAAATTTGAACTTACGGATGGACCATCTCAGGCGTAGCCTCGGGCAACATTTACATTTACAATGCAGGCATTGATGTATCGCTCCACATAAATATTTCATTCACTATTGCAAATTTTCTGTTTTTATTTAGATTTTCACAAAAAAGTCTTCAAAAATCACCCTTTATAGTATTGTTTGTTGTTGGGGGAATAGCGCACTGCGAACAATACTGAGCTATTGTGCCCCCATACTTAGTTTACAACTCTCCTAGCAGCCCTATTTCCTGTACGAATGTCAGTATTTATGTGGGTTCTAGGTTACATATCTTGTTGAGGGGTAAGCTGTGTTCCCCAAATCTGCAGAATCTGCGCCTCGCCAGAGCATCGCAGTGGACTAGTATATGTTCTGCGGGCTCCTCCTTTTCTTCACAGTATCTGCATAGTTGGGTGTTTACTATTCCCAGCTTGTACAGGTGACACCGCAGCCTGCAGTGACCCGTGTAGAGCCCTGTCAGGATTCTGAGGGCATTCTTTCCTTGTTGGATTGATTGCTGGAACCTTTTCAGGTTGCGGTCCACTATTAATGCTTTTGCTTGTCTCATGCCCCTGGTGTTTACCCAGGAGGCTGTTTTAAGCGTATCCTCTTACTTTCTAATAAGCTCCCTAATGGTGTGTTGTCCTATGCCACAGTAGGGTTCTGTTCGTGCCAGTTCGTCAACCATTTCGTTTCCGGCGATGTTTTTGTGTCCAGGTATCCAGCGTAGGGACAGGTTGTTCCTGCTACATAGTTGGTCCAATTTGTTCTTTGTCTCTAAGACTAGCTTAGAGGTGAACTTGTTGCTGCTAAGCGCATTGAACGCTGCTTGGCTATTATGGTAGTTTTTTTTCCATATTCGGCTTGAAATATACTTGCAACTTCCCCCATTGACTCAAACCTTTTCGTTCCAGGTCCTGCTACCCCAAGTCCAGCTCCTTGGGGTATCAAAGACCCGTCTGTGTAACACTGAATTGTGTGTGGTTGCATTTTATATGTCTCTTCTAGTGAGATCCAATCTCTCTTATTACTTTTGTGTACAGTGAAGTTCCTGACGAAGTGGAACTTTGCCACCATCTTGTCTCTGGGTTGAAGGATTATAGGGATTTCCTTCTCCAACCTCTCAGAGTCCCTCAGGCTTACTATGTAGTTCCTGCCTACTCCTTCTGCTGTCAGTCTGAGCAATGTGGATTTCTTCTTCAAGCAGATGGTATGGTGGAGTGGTGTTAGCTCCATCAGTACTTCTAGGGACGCTGTCGGACAGGTACGCTTGGCTCCGGTCATGCATACACATGCCAGCTTTTGAAGCTTTTGCAACTGCGTCCCTACAGTGAGAAGATTTGCTCTACCATACGTGAGCATCGGTCTCACCACCATGAAGTATAGCCAGCGGAGTATGTGTGGTGCCATGCCCCACGATTTTCCGGCTATGCTCCTGCATGTGTATAGCATAGCCGGCCAGCCATAGCTACCACGAGCCCACAAGCAAGTACCCAAAAGTTTTGGGGGTGACGTTCGACAACGTCTTTTTCTTCGCGAAGCACACTGAGAACACCGCTCGCAAGATTAGAGAGAGAAACCGAGCACTGAAAGCTATCTCTGGGAGTTCGTGGGGTAAAGACAAGGAGACGCTTCTGACCACTTACAAAGCAATAGGCAGGACACTGACTGACTACGCTGCACCCGCATGGTCGCCAGCAGTCAGTGACACTCAGTGGGGAAACTTGCAACGAGCGCAGAATGCTGCTCTAAGGACGGTCACTGGGTGTCATTCACCTCCACGAGGAAACCCAGATCCTTGGAGTCAGAGCCCACTGCACCATGCTCGACCAGCATTTCCTTGCAAGCAGCCTTGTGGAAGACCACGCAAGTCACACCTCGCTTAAGGTCCCCCTCCCACCACGCACAAGCAGGCGAGACGTTAGGATTTTCTTGCCAGAGGTTGCACAAATAACTCGCCAACAACTTGTCAGCCCTCGGAGCCCATCACGTGCGGGAGGAAATCCACATGAGGACAGTCCAGCATGCCATAAAAGGGCTAAAAAACAATGTTGTCCTTGGGGGTAGACCACCACCAATCAGCGTAGTTGAAAACCAGCTGCCCAGGACCACAAGAACCACCCTCGCACAGCTCAGATCGGGCTACTCCTGCTCTCTGAACAGTTACCTCTCGAGGATGAACCCAGAAGTTGCAGATGAATGTCCGAACTGTAAAGGAAGCCCCCACGACACCCGACACCTCTCCCAACACACCTATGGACTCATCCTAAGGAATGCGCAGCCTTCCTGGGGCTGGACCTCGGGTACTCGACCCCCTCCCTATAACCCACTACACTATCCTCCACATTTCTAATATCACACTTGTCTCTCTCTCTCTCTCCCTCATACACGCACACACCCAATTCACACATATAGCCGCTACAGCAACAACAACCACGAGCCGAAGTCAGTCGTGTTTTTACGCCAAGTCGAGCCGAACTCATGATTGTGTGAATCGGTGAACACTGAATTCCAAGTAAAGCGGCTGTAGTCTAGAGAGAACTCTCTTGCTCACCAACACAAGCACACTTTTTTGTCCTCTCCATTTGGCCGACACTGGTATAGTGCCCTAGTACACTTACTGAGTGTATTCTCTATGTGCTTGTCAAATTTTAGCCTGTTGTCGAAGAGGACACCAAGATATTTGACCTCCTTTTCCGGTGTTATGAGGCAGCTGGAAAGACATATTGACCTCATTCTACTAAGTTTGTATCTTCTAGTGAACGGTACAACGATGATTTTTGCAGGGTTTAGGTTGAGCACAAACTCCTTGCACCAATCGGACGTTACTTTCAATCCCCTTTGGACTATGTCACAAAGGGTTTCTTCGTACTTTCCTTTTGCAAGGATAACGATGTCATCTGTTATGCCCTGGGACGCGAGACTTTCTAAGAGTTCGTCCACAAGTAGTCTCCACAACAGTGGGGAGAGTACTCCATCCTGAGGGCATCCTCTAGTTGTGGTTACTGTGATGGATTTTCCACCTTCCACTACAGAGGCTTCTCTGCATCGTAGAAGCGAGTCTATCCATCTGCCTATTGTGGGGTTTATTCCTCTTCTGATTAGAGCATTCTTGACAGCACTATGTGATGCGACTTCCTTATCTTCTATTGTTTTCTTGAGCATCTATCCTTTATAACAAAGAATGGAAATCTTGCCGCTTACTTTGGGCGTAGTCAATTTTCAATAAATGAGGTACACACACCTCTTCCACTGTGCCAAATCCCCACCCACTGAACTAAAACCCTTTCCCACCATGTCAACGCCATTGACACAACAGTAGCTGCTCCTATTGCTGGCACTTTTGAATTCAATGAAAATGACAACTTCCAAAGTGTCAAAAATCTAAATTTTGGAAGGAAAGTTGGAGAGGGGCTGTCTGAGGAGAACTCTAAAGCAGCGTTGGTCAACGAGAGCAAGGCCAAAAAGTGAGTTTCGATCTGACCGCATCGAAGTCTAGCCAACTGAAGGCCCATTTACTCTCTTGGCCTCACCTTCGGCATGCGTTCGGTTCGTGTATGTGTAAATAGCGAAATGTCTTCGGCCCCTGGGGGGTACCGTTGGCCATCGCTGGTCTAAAACGGAGTTACATCAAAATCAACCGAAAACCTCAATATCTCAAATCGAACTTTCACTTACCCAAAGGTGAGGCATCTCTGCTTCGCTGTGTGTCCGAGGTTGCCTTGCTAGATGAATTGCTGCCGGTGCTGGTGTCCTTTTCTATGCTTTGTCTGGTTGAAGCGGTGGCTGCAGCCGCCTTGATTTTGGCCAGCGGTACATCAGCCTCCGCATCTTTGGTTGCTGCTGCCGATACAGTAGCCGATACAGTAGCAGCAGCAGCAGCAGTTGCCGTAGAAATGGAGGAAGGCAGCACAACAGTTGAGCTGATGGCTGCTACAATTGTGCTGGCTGTTGTAACTCCAGCTGTTTTCTCTTCATATTTCTCCACCAAACTCTTGACCTTGCCTTGAGTGGAGCTGGCAATGGAGGCAGCGGCAGCTGAAGCCGCTGCTGTAGCTGCTGCTGTTGCTGCTGCTGTTGCAGCTGCCGCTGCTGCCGCCGCTGCTGCTGCTGCAGCCGCTGCTGATCCTTTACGTTGTTGTTTCTTGACGGGCGGCTCTACCACCACACTGGATGACTCGCTGGTATTCTCAGATTCTTCGGCTGCCGATTGAGAGGCCGCACGTAAAGAAGTTGTGGCATTGGGCACAGCCAATTTGCTGATACTTTCCGTTTTGATTGTCTCCACGGGCTTGGGTGAGGCCACCGAATTGGCACGCACCAGACTACGTCCCTTGCTGCGATTCGAGTTGCGTGAGGTCATCAGCATGGAGCAGCCCAGTTTGCGATGGAAATCCCCGTAGGGTTGTAGGAATTTCTTATAGGCCTGCTTCACCAGATTCATCACACTCACCGTGCAGGGCGTGAAACCCAATCGAATGGCAATGAGTTTCCATTGATTTTGTGTGGTGACACGATTGTAGCCACCGCGTTTTTGTACCGCCCGAAACAGACGATACAGGTCCACGTCTCGACTTTGGATGGACGGGACCTTGTTGAGGGGAGTGCCACGATCATCCATATACTTGTACAATTGTGCCACAAATCGATCCTTCTCCTCGTGCGGCTCATCATCACTTGAATCGGAATCGATTTCACCCTCCTCATCGCTGGACAAATTGGACAGGCCAAACAGGGAATCGCGATCCCAATGTGGCGGCAACACACTGCTGTCCAGAAACTCTAGAGCCGCACGCACCGCAGGCACATCCTGTTTGCTGGCACCCACTTCGCGTGTAAATTCGGTGGCCTCCTTCTTGGGCACCGTATAATACCGTCCATCCTTAAAGGAACGCACCAGATACTCATCCTTCACGCGAATGCGCACAGTTGCCTGGGCCGTGGGTGCCACCACCAAGGCGGGAAACCATTTCTCCTTGTCCTTTTTCTTCGATTCGGTCTCCACACACACCACTTTGCCAATATGCTCCTCCTTCTCGTTGACCACCTCTTTGTTGGCATCACTCTCATCCTCATCCTCGGAACTATCTTCGTTCAGTTGGCCACGCCGTCGACCACGTCGCCCACCCACCACCGGATTGCCAAAATGTTCGGGATGAGTTAGGGGCAACTGATCCAGCGTTTCGCTTTCATTGAAATGCCGCCCACTCTTCAGGCACAGAGCAGTGCGTCGCAAGGTGGTGATGTCGCCATCATCAAATACCACCGTGTATTGGGAGCAATCCTGTATCTTGGTAATGGTCGCCTCCAGCAAATCCTTGCGATCGGGATGACGCACCTCCACAATGGCGCCAACGCGTAACTGACCGGTGGGCGCTTTGATGGCCTCATCCGAAACAATGCCCGAGCCCAAGCCCTGCTTATAGGCCACCTTCACCTTGATGTTACGCACCACTTTGCTGACTTTGGCCTCACAGAAGGCGCCCTTGTATTTGGCACTCACCTCGGTGCCCACGGGCAAAGAGGGTGGATCGTCCGCTTGCTGGAAAAGAACCAAATGAGCTAGAGCTGGAGCTGGAACTGGATTGGGGGGCTTTGCCACACACTCACCTGCATTTTGTTTAAAAGAAAACGTTCGTAATTCAATAAATCCTTGACAAACGCCACTTTTGCGGGTTTTGTTTTGTGTGTTTAATTAAACATTATTCGATTTTCCAGCGCTTTTTTGCCTCTCTCTCTCTCTCTCTCCACCCCCGCATACAGAGGAGTCTGTACCAACTAAATTGGAACTGTTGTATTTTTGCTGAGCCAATGGGCTTTGGCGTTTAAATTGTGCCCTAGTCCAGGGGCTTATTGTGGACGCCACTTTTGCATGTGATTTAGGCTTAATTTAATTCGTTTATGTTTGATTTGTGTTGAACACAACACACAACGCACACAGTCGGTCAGTTGATATGCGGCAGGGTTGCCTTGCATAAGACATCGAACTATGGCAAGCGATTAGACATCGATTAATGCAGTGTGACCGAACTGCCAGTGACTCGTTAGTTTTGTGTGCGGCCGCTACTTGCCAATATCGCCCATCTCTAGGCGGCGCGTAGCAAAAATAACAAAACACTAAAAAGTTCTTTTTCGCCTGCCTGCAACCTGCAAAAGACAACATGACGCTTACGGACTTGTGCATTGAGCTGCGTCCGAATCTGCGCTGCGGCTCTGTATATCTACAATTTGATCGCAATGTACACGATCGTACCAAAACTCGCCTCATCATCAAGGAGCACGATGTGTACATTATGGAACTGGACGATAGCAACACAAAACATGAAGCCCAGACTTTGGTCATCCGCCACAATTGCTTTGGCATGGACATTCAAGGCATCTCCGTATTCACTGTGTGTCGTAATCACATTAGTTTTCGCTTCACTTACACTCAGATTGATATGGATGCCCTGGAGCAGAGTACGGTTGAGGTGAAGATGCAACCATTGCTGCTGCAGTGCCAGGAAAATGATGAATTCTCTTTGATCTGTCGCAACTGTAGCGGTAATTTGGTCCCAGAGCGTTGCTATAAGCGTATAAGGGAGTTTCCCACTAGCGTTGTGGATCCCAGTGAGTTCTTTTGTCACAACCATGGCAATCCGGGGAAAGGTAAGGAGCCGTCACTAATGCCAGCTGTCAGTGATCTCTTCTATGGCCTCAACTATGTGGTAGTCAATCTGGCTGCGCCAAATACCAACATAACACAGAAGGATGGCTATCTATATTGCCGGCGCTGTTTGTCTATGATAGGACAGAAGATAATCAACAATCGGGCAGGCAAACTTTGGGCCGATTTGGTCAACTGGTTGCCAGCTAATCAACCAAGGGCTCTGGGACGTGAGCTATTCCAGCATTCGTCTATGACGCAGCTGGTGAAGCGCCTGCTCTACAGTTTGTTTCCGCAACCACTGGATGAGTTATGTTTGACCGATAGTCGGGCCCTGCTGGTCACCTCCTTGCCCACTCGTCATCAGCATTTCATGCTTATTCAAGTGGTAGACTCACAATTGCGGGTGCTGCGTCGTGTGCATCCAAATGCCGAACAGCTGCAATGCCAACGCGCTACTAAGCTGTATTTTGGGGTTTATGGTCAGTGCACGCATGATCTAAGGATGCTGCAAGAATTGCAGCTCACACAGACTTTGCCCCAAATGGAGATCTCATTCCCGATGTTTCAGAAGTTGGAAAATGAGTTGAATTTGAATTCGCAACTGACACCCCTTGCCTGGCGTTATAATACGTATGAGGAGAAGCTGCTGTTGAGCTATTATTTCCACAAGTCGGATGAAGCACAGCCGCCGATTGCCACTACCACAAACACCTCAACCATCACTACCATAACCACCACCACCAGCAGCTCCACCTCCACCTCCATCAAGCAGCCGTCTGAGGAACAATATGAAACCGATGCGGGTCATGCCAGTCAGGAGGATGAAAGTGATGATGAGCACTCGGATACAGATAGCGAGGAGCGTACAGGACCGTCGCCAATTGCTTTGCCCAAACGTAACTGGCCTCCACCCTCACCACCCGGTTCGGATTCCAATTAATTTTGTATGGTTTTGTTTTTTGTTTTTTTTTTTTGTATAATTAGAATTAACCAACGGGGAGGGGGGGTTTTAAGTTTTAGTAGCCAATACTTGGATTACATATTTAGGTTATATATGTATGTATGTATATATGTATATAGAGGTTCAAGGAGTTGCTGTTACCCCCCACCAATTTCAGTTTCCAAGTGAATATTGAATATTTTTCAACTAGATAGACCTTAGATGATTCTCTCACACACATTTTGTACATGACTCTCAGAGAGTGTGTGTTTGTTTCCGCTGCTATACATGCTCAAGTGTTTGATGGTGTGATTTTGATTAAATTTCTACCAATCTGACCACAATTAAATCAGTTTAAATCACAAAAACTTTATATAACCCGCAGAATTAAACGAGTTTAGTTCAGCTTAGAAAATAAGACGCGAAGTCAAATACTTAAAATTATTTCAAATCCTCGACCAATTGAATTTCTAATTCAGAAAATGAAGCATTTTTCTCTCAAAAATATTTCAAAATCGTCTGAACGAAACAAAATTAATTTCTATTCCAGTAATTTGAATATTTTCCTTAAACTTTGCACTCAAAAATTATTTAAAAATCTTTTAAATGGCTTAAAATTAATTTCCAATTCAGAAATCATAATGTATTTGCATTATTCTGTCATTTTCTAAAGAAAAAAATACTTTTTGAACTTGTAAATGTTTCGAATTCAAAAATTAAAACATTTTATATATAATATAAAAATATATCAAAATCACGATATACATTTTCCTCTCATTTCCTAAAGAAAAACATTTCAAAATCCTCTGAACAAGCCAAAATTAATTTCTAATCCAGAAATTTAAACATTTTTTTTTTAACATTCAAACATATTTCGTATTATTAAAATATTTCATATTATTATTTCATAAATCTTTTAACCGACTCAAAATGAATTTCGAATTCAGAAATTAAAACATTTTCCTGTAGTTTTCTAAAGAAAAATCCTCTTGAACGTCTCGAAATGAATTTCTAATTTAGAAACTTAAACATTTTTGTGTCATTTTCTAAAGAAAAACGCTTGAAAATTATCTGGAAGATTACAAATGAATTTTGAATACAGATATTAAAGCTCTTTTCCGTCATTTTCTAAAGAAAAAAACCTTTTCTTATCTCAAAATAAAATTCGAATTAAAATTAAGTTTCTATAGAAAAAATATTTAAAAAATCACAATATTTATTTTTTTTGTCATTTTCTTAAGAAAAATATTTCAAAATCCTCTGAATAAGCAAAAATTAATTTCTAATTGCTAAATTTAAGCAATTTTTTTGTAATTTTTCAAAGAAAAATATTTCAAAAATCTTTCAAAAGGCTCAAAATGATTTTCGAATTCAGATATAAAAGCCTTTTTCTGTAATTTTCTAAAGAGAAAACTTTTTGGACGTCTTTAAACGAATTTCCAACTCATAAATTGAACCATTTTGCTTTAATTTCCTATAAAACAAAATATTTATAAAGAAACATATATAAAAAAACCTCTGAACTATCACAAAATTTATTTCTAATTTTAAAATTAAAGTATTTTCCTGGAATTTTTCATAGAAAATTCGTTCAAAAATCTTTTGAATGTCTCGAAAAGAATTTCTTATTCTGAAATTAAATTATTTTTCTGTCATTTCGTATATTAAAATATTTCAAAATCAAACGAGCCATCGAAAACGATCCAAAATTAAGTTCTTATTTAAAAATTTAAGCATTTTTAATAGAACAAACATTTTAGTTTCCTCGGAACACAATTTCCGAACGTAATTCACATATTAATCATGTTTCTATAAAAAAAAACCTTTTTTTTAAAGCATTTTTCAGTCATATTTCAAAATTTTCTATAATTTGAGAATTTTTTTTTTATTTAAATCAGAAATTCAAGCACTTTACTTTAATTTACCATAAAAAAATGATTTAAAAAGCTCGGAACCTTACGAAATAAAGTTCAAAGTCAGAAATTAAATCATTTTCTTGTAATTTTCTTTAAAAAAAATATTTCAAAATACTCTGATACTTAAAAAAGTACTTAAAATTTAGAATAAGATGAGCATTTTCATTTAATAATCAAAGAAAATTATTTCAAAATCAAGAGATAAATTTCAAATTTAGAAATTTAAGCATTTTCATCTAAATTTCTTAAAAAAATACTTCAAATTTAGGATAAGATGAGCATTTTCATTTAATATTCAAAGAAAATTATTTCAAAATCAAGAGATAAATTTCGAATTTAGAAATTTAAGCATTTTCATTTAAATTTCTATAGTAAATGCTTCAAAATTGAATTTAAAGTTCCGAAAGTTAAGCATTTATATGTATTTTTCTTTGGAAAACGTTTAAAAAAGTTTGGATTCTGAGGAAATCTTTGTTCATTGTTCAAATTCATGAAGGGATATGTGTGAAATTTGGTTAAATTTATAGTTTTAGTGTCGTTCTCGTTAAAAAATTTGAAATTTGATATGTGAAACAGAACCTTTTAATCAGGGACACAAACAAAAACGATTTCTAATTTCTAAGTCAGAATTTTTCTGAATTTAAAGTTCCGAAATTTGAGAATTTTCATGTAATTTTCTTTGGAAAACGTTTAAAAAAGTTCGAATCCTGAGGAAAGCTTTGTTAATTCTTCAAATTCATGATATGTGTGAAATTTTGTTGAAATGTTCAAACGTTTCCGTTTGTTATAAAATTTGAAATATGAAATAGAACATTTTAATCAGGGATGCCAACCGAATCGATGTCCTTTCGAAAATTCCACAACCGGTTCAATTTACCGACATGAAAATATTGGTAATTTGTTTCAGCATAATAATTTTTAGTAGCTTCTTCTTAAAACTAAGTTTTTTTCGACATACGGCAAACAATATTTCATGTTGCTATCAAATTTGGATCGAAACGCATCATTTTCGCCTGCACATTCGACTATTTAATATCAGAAAGAGATTTTCATATAGACATTAAGCACGTAGGATTGACTTTATATGTTAAACTACACAAATAATCCCAGTTCACAAAAGTAAAGCGATTTGAAATCAACTTATTCCACTTATTCAAGTTTAGTTGCGAGCATAAGTATTTACTTATATATGAAGATGTTAAAGTAATTTCCATTTGTTTTTATAGGAAGGCAAAAACTGATCAAATATTAACTATGAAGCACTAGGTAGAACCCGTTCTTGAAGCAGCTCGCATTTCTGATTTCTAAGAAACATACATACGTTTCGTTTAACAGAGCTGGTATTAATTTTTGGAATTGAATTTTGAGTTTTTGCAGCAAGGAAGTGTAAAGCAGAGCAATTCGATTTAGTCGTGGATTTACACATTGAAGTTTACCACGTGTAATCACAATCTGTCCTTCAATCAATAAACCCTTATGTACATCAACGATAAGCTACGAATGACACTTAAATACACTGTGAATTCAAGCACCGCGTCTCTGTGACGCAATAGATTGGTGACTTAATGTGTTGAGGGGTAACAAGCATTTCTTGCAACAGATTCATAGGTCAAACCTGGATCATTATTTGAGGGTTTAACAGTCCTAATTCTAATATTGTTTATGTTCCTTCTTTACAACAAAAACTAATTTAATTTTGTTCAACTCATTTGGTAAACTCGATAAATGTGATTGAAGAACGCAAAAAACGAGTGTGAAAATCTCGACTTATGTTTAGTTTTTAAGCGAAAACTCATGTGTTCACATCGAAAGATTAATTTGTAAAACCAAAACGTAAATAAAGTAAAGCCAAAGGCTTTTCACTTAGCCATCCGACGCATTTGTTTGGTCTGCTCGCTCATGGATATTTCGGCATTATCTGCATTATTGATAATCGCATCCAACTTGTCCAGCTGGGAGTCCATGCGTTTCTGTTTGGCCACCTTGGCTGCCTGAATTTCCGCTGCCGATGGCAAGGGCTGGTGCTTTAATTCAGTTACTTGATACTGTGGCTGCTCTTGCACCGGAGCATTTACTGTGGCTGCTGCTGCTGCTGATGATGATGAGGAGGCGTTATCCACCGAACCAGAATTGCCACGTGCAAAAATGTTTGTTAAACTGCCACAAGCGGTTTGCTTGAAACGATTCAATTTCTGTTGAGTGCTGGACAAGATGCTGTTCAATTCGCCCATTTTACCGCCTACCTGGCCCAAGGATTCATCCTGTTGCTCCAGCAGCTGTTTGGAAGACAAAATGGAAAATGGGGGGGGGGGGGGAAATGAAAAGACGAAAATTCTGAAGGTAAAGTCTGAACCGAACCAAAAACTGCAAAAGGAAAACGGTTCGGTCCGATGTTATTGTCCAAGCTTTCTGCTGACTGAGGGATGAGTACGACCTCGATATTTTGAAGCGGGTACACATATTCTTCTTTTTATACCACTGCAGAGAGTATATCAAAACTGTCCACATGTTTGTAAAGCATTGAAGAAAGCATCTCCGACCACATAAAGTATATATATTCTTGATCAGCATGACGACCTGAGTTAATATAGCCATGTCCGTCTGTTCGTCTGTTTGTATCCTCACTCTCCTCCCTCAGTTTTAAATCTATCTGAACAAAACTTTGCACAAAGTCTTAAGGTACAAATACGCACAAGGCTGCCAACTGGTCCTAATCCGAACCCCAAAAAACGGGTCGGTTCGGGGTTTTTCGATCCCTCGAACCGAATCTTTCAAATATTTAACATTCCGAACCTAAACCCGAAACGGACCCAATGTATACACAAAAAGGTTCGGTTCAAATAATCACTTAAGTCGATTTCTTCACAACTTTAATAGCTTTCTTAATATTATGACCGGAAAACATAATTTTATTGTAAAGCTTCGGTTAAAATGATAATTACATTTGAGTGTAGAAATCGAATCAATATTGCGATTTTCACATGGAAATAAAACATAAGTCAAGGTGGAAAAGGTAGGTAAAAAACCTGTTTAAGAACGAAATATTCTCAACTTTTATAATAACAAATGTGTTAAATGATCTTGACTGTTTTTGACACCGTTTGTGCTCATCTTGAGTTCAATGTTCCTTGATTTGGTATTTGACTAGTATACCAATCTATGCTCGAATAATTAAGAAATAAATTTCCTCGATTATGAAGAATTATCATGCAAAAAAGTCACGGCGGTCATCCATGGTTTCTTTTTAAATAAATTGAATGAAATATGCAGTTTTTGTACCCAAAAAATGGATATGCTTTTCGTCAGATGTCAAATAAATAATAAAAAATTACAATTTCCTCATAATTCGCCGTCCATCTAAGAAATTTTTTTTTGAATTTTTTGAGCATATTAGCATATAATTTGTTCCTCTGTGTACCTAAAAAGTGAGGCTACCTTCCAAAATTTAAAGAATACCTTATTAGTGGCAGGGAATCAATCCGAATCGTATTTCGGTTCCGGTTCCAGTTCTGGTACGTACCGAAACTTGTGTTTCGGTAAAAGGTTCTGTTTTGGTTCTAATAATATTTCGGTATTCGGTTCCGTACCGGTACCTGCTTTCTTATTTCGGTATACCGGTACGTACCGGTATGAACCGGTAGAATATAAAGAAAGAGCGGTCAGTGGTTATGCACGATTTCTTAGCAAAGACTTAATAAAAGCTATACGCTGACTTGTCCTTCTCAAAGGCCACACAATTGTGGAAACTTTGTAGAGTTTTCTTTATTTTTATAAAAGAGAGTTTTTCGGGTTTCACTATTTAAACACCGTTTTCTATTTACAATGTCTCTATACGTGATTTTTCTCTTCACGGTTTGTCGATATGGATTTTTCTTTCTATCTCTCTGTCTGTCTGATTGTCATTTTAATCACAGCTTCTGTCTTCGTCCATCTTCTACTATCTACTGCGTTTTACTCTCGGTTTCGTCATCGTCCATTCTCTATACAGTGTGACCATCATTCGATTTTTTACCAATACCTTAACACTTAAATATTGATACATTTATACATCTTGACGGTCATTATCAAATAATTCCAAAGACTTCAATTTGGAAAACGTTTTAAGCTCAGAAAAATTGATCACGATTGATGAAATTAATCAGTTTTGTGAAAATACTGAACTATTTGTAGTGTCCTGCTTTTAAAGTATTTGTGCTGCTTTCCTCATTAAGTTTTAAGTTGAACAGAAATGGATAACACAAGCACTTTTCAGTTTCGAGGTTAGCATTAGCATGACATTATAATGTGGGACTAAGAATAAAGGATGCAATATTTTTCATGAGACTGGTCTCGTGTTTTTCTATTTTACAATACAAAAGTTTTGAAAGACCAGACTCCTTTTTGTTGTAAATTGCTTAAAAGTCTCCCAAAACTAAGTGTCAACTTTGAAGTCTAGTCGTTGCACTCAGAACCGAAACTGTACCGGTACAATGTTTAGGTTCTTTTCGGTCTTTTAGGTTCCAAAAATATCGGTACTCGTATACCGGTACACAATCAATTTCAAACATCGGTTCCAGTTTCGGTTCTGGTTCTGAGTTTTAATCGGTTCTTTTCGGTATACGGTTACGGTTCGGCATCCGGTTTGATTCCCTGCTTAAGACCCATTCTTTTATAGCCCATAATCGGTCAGACTTTATGGAAAATTGCAAAAAAAAAATCTCAATGAAGGCGACTTTGCTGACTTATGCTTTTGTCGCCCAACATGAGATACAGTCTTTCCACTGGAACAACGACCAATGCACTCTGCGTACTGTGGTGTAATGTCAAATTGGCTCAACAGCAACCATAGAGGGGGCCAGGCCAAGCTTCTCTCAATCTGTTGGCGTGTGTGCTTATAAATTTTTCGCACAAGAGAAAGGGACCTACAGTTTAACGCCGAATCCGAACGGCAATAGTTAGAGAATTTTAGCTTTTTCATGGCTAGTTACTTCACAGCTGGCGCCAGTAGCTGGTGAAGGTGACTCTGGGTGTGTAAAAGCTTTTTTCTAAAGAAAGAATCAACTTTTTGTATTAGTTTCCACACATACTACTGGTGCGCCACACCCGACTTACTTGCCACACTCGGAGCATGACCTTGCCACCCATTTTGGCGTATGGCCCGCATGTTCCCCGTAAGCGTATAACTGCGTTTGATGGCCTTCAGTTGCATTTTTCTACAAATGAGGGCAGAAAAGTAAACTTTCCCGCAAATTGTGTTATGTTATGACACAAAAACTATGTTGTTTACACTTTCGCGAAACGACACATACTGAAAAAGAAAGCCTAATGATGGGCTAATGATAATACTAGTGACGACCTCTCTTCAAAATCCTTTAAAACTTTTTTGTACAGTTAATGCTCATGCTAACTGGTCATCTTGGGAGCGTATCTGGTTAAGAGATTCCGTCTGTCAGTATATACAGCTGGTAGATGAGGATTGGTCGTCAGAACTGGCCATATCCCCACTTCAACAGTTTCTTAAAGTAAGTACAAAGGAGCAGCAGTGCTTTTCTGCCATGTGTTAAGGTGCTGGAGTAGCAGCAGCACTCCGTACAACTTTAACCTGAGAACCCCCCACACGAGGCTTATTGACAAGCCTTCATTTATGTCACATTTAGTTTCATTTTGAGAACACTTTAAAAACTTTCACTGGCCCTGACCTCAAGTCTCAACGTCAACGCTTCCCCCTCCCCTCCATCCACACTTACAGCTGCCTCGGCTGCTTCCTGTTCGGCCAATTCATGTTCCAAACGTTCACTACGTTTACGTTCAAATTCCTGCTTATTCGGTGGTTCCAGACCCAAAAGTTCAGCACGCTGGCATTCCTGTTCGTAGCTATTGCAAAGCTCCTCCGCTGACATGTTTTGACGTCGTGGCTTGGCTAACTAACAATGACATCGATTTTTTTTTTGTGTTGTTCCAACCCCCCAAGAAGCAACGCATGCGCACATCTGTGTATCTGGGGGACAAGTCATGTGTTTTATTGTACAAAATTCATGGTCTTTAGACTAGGATTCGGCGCTGCGTTCATAGATTTGTATATAGGACTCTGTTAGGGTTATCATTTGGGGTAAAATTTCGGTCACATGCAGATCCTGCATCTCATACCACTGACCATTCGCTTTGTGTAGGATATGTGCACGGTAGGTGCCCTTTTTGGGATCACCGTCATGCACTATGTTGGCCACCAGATTGTATTTGGTATCCTTGACATTTTTGTCCCGCTGTCGCATGCCCAATATATCGCCAAAGTCCACATTTCTAGAATAAAAGAAAATAGATAGATAGAGAGAGGAATGAGGAGATTGCCAGCGCTTACTCACTTGATGGGAAAGTTCACAATTGTCGGATTCTTCTCCAGAAAGAATGTGTTCTTGGTGAAACGTTTGATGTACAAGATGATAAACTGTGGCAGCCGTGTAATCTCAAAGCGTTTCATAAAATTATCCTTGTAGGTCTTGTACTCCTTCTCGGCGCTGCCATTGAACTTGCCCAGCAGCTGATAGAGATTCACCTGGGGAATGATATTCTCCCGGAACTCATCGGTGAACAGTGGCGGCGGTGGCAGATCGCAGGTTAAGTAAATAAAATTCGTATGCTCCACCTGCTCCTGATACTCATCGGTGGCCAGCAACTGCTGTTTGGCCGCATCATCCAGCTCCACCGGCGGCATCTTGCGCGTAAAGATTTGCATTTCACCCAAAAAGATTTTGTACAAAATGGAGGAATTCGGTTGCTTGTTACCCTTAAGGGCCCTATGCAAAGTGTTGAGGAACCAGGACAGGAAATCAATGGGATCACCCTGTTCGGTAATCTGGAAACGTTTGCTGGACCACAGGACAACGGCCTGGAGCATTTCATGGGGCGAGACATGAGACTTGAAGTTCCGGGGGTTCCACATCTTGCGCATGAGTTCGCCAAACCGCTGGACCAGCGTAAACATTGAGTCACCCGGCGGACGTTTGATGTGAGCATAATTATGCTCACGCAGAAAGTAATCCCGCAGCGGACCCACATGCGACAGGGCATGCAGCACCACGTTGCAATAGTCATTCGCCTTGATGTTGTTCAGGCCCACCACGCCGGGCAAGTAGAGCACGCCGTCCACGGTTCTAGAGTGCTTCGGTTGCAATTGATCCAATTTGCTAATCTCCTGCCTGGTGAAAGTGGGATTCAGCACATACTTAATGTCGTCCAGCGAAGAGTCAATAATTTCATAGTTATCCGGCAGGCAATAGAAACGCAACGTGTGCAGATTGAGGAACACGTGATGAGCCTCACCCACGGAATGGGTGTAGGCATGGGTATTGGTGCCGCGTCCCTGAAAGTATTTGCCACACACGAGACAGGCATAAACGTTTATGCGAGTCAGCGAAATGGAGCACAGCTTCTCGAAATCAAAATCCAACAGATTGCGATTAATGGTGTCCAGATAGGGACACACCCGGTATTTGGGATTGAAGACAGAGGGCGTTTCTGTGTAAAAGGAATGGAAGTAGTATGTATATGCATAGTGTGTGTGAGTGGCGACTTCCTTTGGCTTACCATCATCTTCCAGAAGATTTGCCGGCTTCTGTTCCAGCTTCAAGCGTTTGGCTAAGGAAAAACAAATGTACTCAGTGGTTTGTAAGTGCCAAGCAGAATGGGACATGTTCACCTGTGTGTTTTGTTTGCGACATTTGGTTATATGGTATTAATAATGTTTATAAACTATGCGCAGCTTTGCAGCGTTTCTGATAAAGGTCGCGGGGGGTGGGGGGGGGGTTTGTTGACAAACAAAATCTCGAAAATGGTCGAACGGTCACACTAATCGATAACAGCTCAAAATAGCCAGTGTTGCCAGCTAGTGATATTTAAAAATGACAAAAATTTACAAATATTAATTAATAATAGCAAAACAATGTCAAATAATTAGCTAGAATTGCAGACTCTGGCCAAACCTTACCAATAAGGTAGATCTTATGGCGGTAAAAAGGTTTAATCGAATCAAAAATCAACAATTATGTTTATCAATTTTTTTTGCGCTAGTTCGGTAATTTAAGCAAAGCAGCCCTAGTATTGACAGCCAAAAACTATCGCAAATCAGTTGCTACTTCGATAACGATAGTTCGTTTAGTTTAGCGAAGCACCCCTGTTATGCCGAGCTTACACTCTTGTCTGTGACAGCTTGTGACATAAGCATTCACAAGTTAAAAGTGACAAGCCAAATGCGTACTTTTGGTGTAAACGCTTCTGTCAGAGTCACAGAGCGTCACAATGTTCACAAAAAGTGCGCATTGAACAAGTTCGTGAGCAGTGAGCCAGTTCCACATATACATAGTTTTTTAAATTCAATTTCTTTAACTTTTTCGACATTTTAGTAAATAGCGGTATTCCTGAAAGCGATTTAGATTTGATTTAGATATCGTGAAAGCAAATCTAAATTGGTTGACGGAACGACCCTCTTTGAGCACTGATTTGATTTAGATTTCGTGAACAGCTGTAAAAGTATACAAAGAAGCAAAATCACACAATGCCAAAAGAAAGTGGGAAAATATATATAAAATATATGGGAGAGCACTCTGTCTCCAAATGTAGCCAATTTACCAATCAAGTGCTCCCAAATTTGGACGGAGCCAGATTCAAGCAGTTGATAAGGGTAAACAGGGAGAGCAGTGCCGATATTTTAGATGTAAACCTTCATATATGATTATGTTTTTGTTTTTGATTCCAACATTTTCAGCTCCATATCTTTTTCTATCTACATCTTTTTCAACTCCTTTTTGCCGATTTGAAAACAATGTTCTGCGTGATTATTGGAAATTCAATAACCTTTCGATTCACATCTTGCTTGACTCCATCTAACGTTTCTAAATTGATGTAAATGATGTAAAATGTAAGTGTGCCTACCGAAAAAAGTTCCCTTTGAAAAATGTTTGAAGTCTTTTTTCGAGCTCACTATACTTTTTTTATTGGAACCATACTAAAAAATGCTGGTATTATAGAAATGAGTCATATAACATAGTGTTATATTTACATTTATGAAAAATTATGAGCGTGAATTCTGGTGTTCACAAATATTCGTGACGTTCACATTTAACGGTGACTCGGTGACTTAGTGTAACCCCAGCATGACATTTTTTTTTTTTGTACTAAATATTGATATCAAATAGCGACTGTGTGTGTTGTGTGTGTTGTGTTTAAAAAATCAAACAAAAATCGTAACTTAATCTCTAATTAGAATCGATTCAACAACAACAATAATTGTGTGCTAAGTGAAACTAAATGGGGAATAGAGAAAAGTTGCAAATAATATACATAAGAAGACAAAAACGAAGGCAGTGAAAATCGACTAGATTGTGTGAGTGCGTGCGACAGAGAGTACGAGAGAGAGAGAGAGAGGGAAAGAGAGGCCAGGATAAATATCAGGAGCCAAGAAGATGAGTCAAAGCAGAAAAGTGAAAAAATAATTAAAGGTGTCCCTGGACGCGGAGCAGACGGTGTCGGTGGAGAGGTGACCAGCTGCAGCAGCCACAACAACAAACAACAAAAACAACGACGAGTCGTCCCTTCTCGTTCTTTTGTTTCTTATTTTTTGGCAGTTGTCTCGTCTCTCGCTCTCTTTTGGATATATTTCGTCAGTGAGAGTGTGTGTGTGTGCTCCCCCCTCCTCCTCCCCCACGCCAACAGCTTCTCTGCTTCTGTGGGGGGTACGAAAAATTCACATGCAACAACAACAAACAATAGCAGCCGCAGAGCACTCGCAGTCGCAGTCGTCGTCAACGTCAACGCAGGCAGAGCGGGCAGAGCAGGCGACGCATTCAATGTATATAGCAAAAGCAAAATAGTTTTTAAATCAATTGAAACAACAAAATAACAACAACCTTAAGCCTAGAGAATAAAACCTAATATTAAATTAATTTAAAAGCAAAAAACAAAAAACGCTCAACAAAATTCGCCTTTTACACGATTTTTAAACATTGAGCCGTTTTTTTTTTCCAACATTTGAAATTTCATCCATCCAACAAAAAAAAAAAAACATCAAAAAGAGTAAAAGCGGCAGCAGCGGCAACAAAAAACAACAACAACCACAGTAACAAATCGCAGCCTCACACTGGCGAATCGCAACGGCAGCAACAACAACAGAGGAGGTGACGCAGGTCCCGCTGGTCCCTCGGTGGCCCGCAATAATGCTGCAGCAGGCGCTGGCGCCGAAGCAAATAATGCAGGAGCAGGGGGAGGAGGAGGAGCGGGAGCGGGAGGTGGCGGCGGCAATGAATGGAATCCCGAGGAAATGGATCGCTTTAGTTTCGATGATTCCATACGCTTTGAGGAGGACTCATTATGCAGCTGGAGCTCTGAACCAGAATCACTGTGCAACAATTGGCGCGGCTGGAAGAAGCCCGCAAATGGTGCCGGTGGCGGTGGAGCACCCAGTGGAGTAAATAGCATCGGTCTGCCCGGTAATGCTCCATTCGCAGCAGCTGCAGCAGCCGCCTCAACAGCGGCAGCAGCAGGAGCAACACTCACAACAGGCAACAATGCATCGTCAGGACTGTCAACTGGATCCAGTTGTGGCAGATATTTTGGTGAGTACAAAAAATGTTTACTTTGTGTTCTTTTGCCTGGGGTGGTGGTAACTGGTCCCTAGGATTATATATAGATAGTTTTCATTTAGGGACCTTGCTTAAAGAGTCTGATGACACGGTTCTCTGTGTAATAACAAAGGACTATTTGACATCTTTCAATCCTTCCTGGACACTTGTTTTGGATACAATATTCTAGGCCAGGGCCCCCAAGCCTATTCCGCAAGTCACACGCGCCCCTTAAGCCTACATAAAGCAACAACAATTTCATATGCATGCTCTCCTTTCTTTCTTTTTCCTTTCGAGCTAAGGTTTTGTTGTAGACGCGTGCAAACCTGTCACCCCATATGTGACTCTCTTCTCTCTCTCCTATGTCTCAAAGAAATTAAAAAGCAACAACAATTTTGATTATGCCTAGTCATGATAGAATAAAAAAGGTGAAGCCGACCGAGACAGCGCCGTCTCTGTTCGTAGGGCCAAAGGGTCAGTGCATTGTGAATGCTAGAAGCGAACGACAATACATAAGCAGAGCCAAACAAATGTACTGACGTCTCTTTCTATCTCACAGGCATACATCTACTGGCCCTCAGCAGATGCTGACGGCTTCACCATGACTAGGCATAAGCAACATTGTTGTTGCTTTTTAAGTTGGTTGGTTTAAGTTGCTTTTGTAGTTGGTAGTGTTGTAAAAACATCGATAGTGGGTATCATCGATAGTATTCCACTAGTATCGAAAAAATATGATTAAAAAATATGTCCGTCTCCCGAACTTCTGCCAGCATCAACAATCTAAATCAGCGATGCCCTGCTCTTTGAGTAAGTTTTGTTTTTGTAATTGCACCGAAGATAGGAAATCAATGATCGGATATACATGCAGGGCACGACTTATACAAAACGACACACATGCAAACGATTTCGTGCGTGTTCGTCGCGGTTTTGTTCTCTTTGATTGCTGTTTGCGCGCGCCAAACAACACTGACCAACAACAATATCATTATTGGTATTGGTGCTTTTTTTTTGTGAGTATTGGTGAGTGCTCTGTCGTATCCCAGCAAACAGTATGTGCGTTTTCTGACACTTTTTTATGAGCATTCACAGTCATAATGTGCACAAAAATGAGTCCGGAATGGGCGTTTTTTTCTATGAAACCGGTCGTTCTTAATGTGGAAGATTTCTGAGTCCAATCCGACTCTTTCCTGACACAGATATAAGTACTTTCACCCTCCCAATGAAGCACATACACATAAAAGTTACTTTTCTTGGCACTTGAAGGGCTACTGAAAGGCTCTTTCCAGACGCATATTGGAGTGCAGATCCGAAAATGCTCAGACATAAGTGCTTTTTATGAGCCCGTGCTTAGATAGCAACGAATAGGCTCCGAAAACCCTCAAATTTAAGTGTTTACTCCAAAAACGCACTTAAGCTCGGCTCTTTTTAGACACATAATTTGGAGCGCTCCGAACTTGGTTTGCCTGGGATGCTGCTTTTGGGCATGCCTGATCTAAATTAACATTTAATCAAACATTCAATAAACTAAAATTTTACTCTTACCTTGTTACAATTAGGGTATTCACCAGCCCGCGTAAAAGCGTAGCTATTCAGCACCCCTTCTGTTTACCCTCGTAATTTTTGGCGTAAATCAGCTGTTTTTGACAGGCTGTGAATTTTGCTGTTAATTGAGATACAATACTTACTATTTTCAACTAATTTCAGACGCCTCAGTGGCTTAGAGCACTGCATGCATAACTCGTAGACGGTAAGACGTGTATTCGAACCATGCAGCTGATTTTTTATTTCTTCTTATTATCGTTTGTGATTGACATCTTTTCTGCCCTCGGCCATAGTTTTCGGCTTTTTTAATAAAAAAAAAAGAAGAAAGATTATAGATCCACCATCATATCCTATCCTATATCCACATATAATCCTATCTACTCAGCCAAGGGCTACACAGAAAAACATGTATCTAAATTTCTATATCAGATAGTTTTTCCACCTTTACACTTTTACGAGCGATTTTATAAACATACCCCAGGCCAACAAAAAGTTGGTAATTTTTTTCCTATGTGTTTTGTTGTTGTTTTGTAAACTTTTGGAGTTTACGCCTTTTGATTTCCGCTTTTACGAGGGCTGGTGAATACCCTATTTACGAAGTTTCTAGAAATGCGCAATTGTCTGCTCCGATACATTGATAGCGGGTCACAACAATCGATGTTAGGCCGAATACACAAACAACGGTAGTAAAGATAGTAATATCGATGTTTCCGCAACACTAGTAGTTAGCGCTCGCTTTTCGCTGTTCACGACGGCATACACACAAACAAAAATCGGGTTTCTCTTTCTATTTCTTGTTGTTGTTATTGCTTAAGATACATTTTGTGCGTTTGTATTTGTTTTCACGCGACCATAAGCTCATTGTGGGCACCCCTGTTCTTGAACATTGTTCTTCTTTTTTGGCCTTAAATTTATATCACAACCGCTTAACGGCCTTGGCCGCTGCTACTAATGCCCGCCAGTCGTTTCTGTTCCATGCGAGCTGGTATCAGTTGTTCACATCAAGCTTGGCAATTTCTTCCCATCTTAGTGGTGGTCGTCCTTAGGGCCTTTCATTCCAAGGTCTTTTGCATTCCGTTTGTGTAGACCTCTTTTACATAAGCTTGTTCATCCATACGCGTAACCAAATTTCAAAAGTCAAATTTCTCGGCAACTTTTAAAGGAAACGTCAATCGCCGTCTCATCCGCTGCTGTCAATGTCCATGCTTCTGCGCCGTATTGAAGGACTGGGATGATAAGCGACTTGTTTAGCGCTATTTTCGTTCTTCGAGAGAAAGCTCTGCTTTTGAACTCCCTACTGAGCCCGTAGTAGCATCGGTTTGCAAGAGTAATTCTTCGGATTTCCAGACTGTTATTATCGCTGGTTATCATCGTTCCGAGGTAGACAAAATCCTCTACAACCTCAAAGTTGTACTCCCCCATAGTAACAAATGGTCCAAGACGCGTAGACTTTTTGTGCGTGGATACTAGGTAGTTGGTCTTGTCCTCGTTTACCGCTAAGCCCATCAGTTTAGACTGATTTTCAACCTCTGAAAACGCCCTGCTTATCGCCGATAATGTCAATATCATCGGCATATGCGAGTAGCATTACATCTTTATAAAAGATGCTGCCCGATCTGTTGGCATTTGGACACTGGAGCAGTATATTCTTCTTCAGAAGTCACACGATAAGTTATTACCCTGCCTGACACCTCTTTTGGTAGCAATAGGCTCGGAGCAATAGGTCCTATTATGACGGAGCTTTGCGTGCTTCTCAACGTCATCATGCAAAGTCGAACGTACTTTGCCGGTATCAAAGGTAGGCTTCAAAGAACCTTGACCTTATCGGTGTGTCGAAGGCCGCTTAATAATCGACCAAAAGATAGTAGATTTTAATATCTTTCTCATAGAATTTCTCCAGGATATGACGTAATATGAATATCTGGTCTGCGGCGGATTTACCAGGTCTGAAGCATAGAAGAACTAACATAGAAGCACACTTTGAAACGCCCCTCTCCATTGTGACAAGTAGATACTTCATAGAGATAACAAAATCTGTTACTCAAAATTACTGTCGACGTAGGAAAACACGGTGGTTAGAGGGAGACGGACATAGTCACAAAATAACTCGAAGAGCCAAAATGACAGCGAACAGCTGACAAATATCTGAGTGAAAAGTTGTCGACGCAGCAAAGTGTGCTTCTATGTATGTTAGTTCTTCTATGTCTGAAGTCAAATTGAGTCGACACCGCTTCTGTCAGAAATCAGTCAGCTGTTCCATAGAAAAACTAACATAGAAACACACTTTGAAACGCCGCTCTTTTTTGAGTGATGTTAACGCCATTGTGGCAAGGAGATACTTCAATAGTGACAACAAAATCTGTTACTCAAAATTATTGTCGACATAGGAAAACACGGTGGTTAGAGGGAGATGGACATAGTCAAAAAAAAAACTCAGAGAGTCAAAAAATAACTCAAAGAGCCAAAATGACAGCGAACAGCTGACAAATGTCTGAGTGAAAAGTTGTCGACGCAGCAAAGTGTGCTTCTATGTTAGTTTTTCTATGCAGAAATCAGTCAGCTGTTCGCTCTAATTAACGCTCTCTGGATACAATTCGTCAGCTGTTCTCTCTTACTTACACTCTCTGGATACATTTTGAAATATGCCCGTCTCGCTCTAACCACTGTGTTTTCCTACTGGCTCAGGGCACTATCGTTTAGCACCGCCAAAATTGAGAGGCAGCGCAAATTTGTTCTCCTCTAATACTCATTCTCCCTGATAACGCAGTCGCTAAATCAATATTCGATGGACAGTAAGTTTCAATATCCTTTTAAACAATCACAGAAAAGTTATTAAAAGAACTTGTGTATAGGTACAATCACACTTGATATGGCCGTTGGTAGAGCCTGTTTCAACTGTCGCTCCATTTCTTAGAAATCTGGCAACGCTGATTGACTTTCAATTACACGCATGACCTTTTGCCAAATGTGTGTGTGTGTTTGAGTGCCTTGTCTCTTTTGACTCTGACAACTGAAAAGGGCAACAACAACAGCAACAATTGCTTTTTGCCTGCAGACCTCGACGTCCTCTGCTTTATCGCTAAAGTCAAAATCACGACTTTTTGCTGGCTCTTTTGTCTTTTTGTGGCTTATTACAGTGTGTGTGTGTGATCCTTGTGCTGCGCCGTCGCAGCATTATCAACATGTAATCTCTGCCAGTGATTGCGACTGCGCTGCTAAAACTGAGTCCGTCGAAGCGGAGGTCAACCTTGTTCTCTCTCTCTCTCTCTCTCTGTTGTAAAAGCAATGCCAGCTGCATTTTCATGCTCGAAAGACATAATAACCGCAACAAAACACAAAAATAAGCAGCACGCTGACGTCGCTGTCGAAGCTAACGTTTACGTTGTCGTCGTCGTCGTCGCCTTGTCTCTCTGTTGGTAATTTCTTGTTGTTGTTGTTGTTGTCGCTGCTGCTGCCTGTTTGTGCTTGGCTTTGTGTCAAAGAACCTTTTCAAGGATATACCAACCCAAGCGCAGCACCTGCCCAGCCACTTGGCCCAAGGGGTGGATGTGTGTGTGTGTGTAAATGTGGATGGGGAGGAGGAGCAGGAGACCATGTAATGAAATTTAAGACTACCACAGCGATGACGATTCCGTTTAACACGATCCAAGACTGACTGAGAATTTAAAACAAATAACCGTTATTTACGTACATACTTGAATATGTAACAAAAAAGAAATTCGGTCAAGCCCGACTATAAAATACTCTGGGAATTGAGTCGTTCTTGGGTCGAAATCGATTTGTAGAACACATGGGAATAAGTCGAAACTATTCTTTATTGTTCAAGTGAACCGAGGTTCAAACAAAAACCTTGGGTTCAGGTGTACCAGAAACCGGTCCGCGAATCGAACCTTTGACTTTACAACGGTTTCGAGCCCCCGGACCGAATCTTCTGCAAAATTTTAGAGGTTTGCAGCCTTGATTGAAAAACAATCTTCTAATAAAGATTAGCTTAATGTTCCCCAACAGTCGGGCAATGTTTCCTTTTGCACAACTTCGTGATACCCTATACCCTGAGACCCTGTAGAGCAGGGTTCCCCAAGAAAAGAGCGCGAAAATTTAACTGTCTCTATAACACACAGTGAAGCTTGACTTTGGCAAGCATTCGGTATGAATTGCCGTGTGTGGTGTTCGGGAATTCTGCTGTAGAGTGCCCCCACTGTTCTCCTCTCTCTCTCTCTCTCTCGCTCTCTCTGTGTAAACAAACATTTGTACGTATGTGTGTGAGTGTGCTTATTGTCACATGTGTCATTCATCTAATTAGTGGGTCGCCAAAGGCTCAGTGTCAGTTTCGATTTTAATTTTTGCGTGGCATAACTTTTGCAACTGTTCCTCTATGTGTAAGTGTGTGTGTGTGTGTGAGCAATATCAGTTTCATGCACTTCCGCAACGCAAACAATTGCAGTAGCATTTGTCTGCGTGTGTCTCTCTCTCTGTCTCTCTCCTTCTGTGACTATGTGTGCGTTGATGTTGACCTCTTTTTCCAGTTATTTTGTTTTTGTTGTTGCTGCTGTTGTTTGTTTTGTTTTGAAGCCAACTCTTTCAATAACCTGAATTTGTCTTTGGTTCTTTGTGTTGAAGCGCTGAATTTGCTTTGTTTTTAGTTCCACGAAACACAAAAAAATGCCAAACTGTCAAGGGGCGAGGGGGGTTTCCCTCAATCATTCAATTAAAGTACCCCAATCCCAAATGTGCAACAGAAGTTCAAGTTAACTTGGCTATGAATCATTTTAGACACATTTCTTGAAACACCCAAATGCCATTGAATTGTACCTCGCCGCAGCTCTCTCTCTCAGCCCAATGGGGACGGAGGAAGAGGCAGGCAAATGGAATGGGATGGGACGAGGGGGGGAGGAGGTAGAGAGGCATGAGTAATAAGTTAACGCTTGCGGAAAATGACTTTGAATAAAAATTTTGGTGCCAAAGTGTCTGAAAATTAAGCGTCGAGCGACGGACGAGCGAACAGAATGAACGAAGCAGGGAAAGAAAAACAAACAATGCAATGGCCGAGGCACAGTGGGATGGATTGGATATAAGTAAAGTCATTTTTCGATTTTTTTTTTGCGTCAGTTGACAGAAACAGACTTTTTCTTGCCGGTGCTTAATTTTCATTTTGGAATATTTGTGTGTACTTTTATGTCCTTTTAATCTTCAATTTTCCCGAGTGTTTCTTATCCGCCAAGTCCCGCACCTTGCTCTTCACTTTCACGGCGTTTATTAAATTCAGCTTGCCACCCCTAGAAAGTGCCATTAGGCGACGCTTTCTGCCGGAATCTTTTTTAGCTGCGCTCATTTTCAATTTGGCCGCACAAATTAGAATCGAAACCTATTTTGGTCACGTCACGGCAAAAAAGAAGCGTTAACAGCACTTAAAGGCGATGTTATTTTTGAACATAACGTAGTGGCAAACGTAAGCATATTTCGCTATTGGTAGAAACTGAAAATGAAACGGCCACACGAAAAAATTCCTCGGCAGTTTTTTTTATATAGGGTTTTTCATTTCACCGCCCTTAAAAAAAGAAAAAACTGTTTCTATTGGATGGTCAGAGGCCCGTTGAAGTGAAAGTAAATTTAGCTAAATAATTTTTTGATTTTGAAAAGTCACTTTGTCGTATATGCCAGTTTAAAACATTTGAAAAAAAATATTTACATTACTTCGCAAACAAATTTTGTGTATGGCAACGTGCTTCAAGAGCTTTGAGACGACTTCAATCTTAAAGTGCAAATGCTGAAGAACATGAAAACCGCCTCATTGGAATTCAAGTCGGATCAACTGAATCAGCTGAGGAACGAGAAGAACGTCTCCAAGGACTCGGATCTTGAACTTCCACTGTCAGAGCAACTGAAACAGAAGATGGGCGAGAGGTTCGGCTTATTGGCCGAAGAGCGAGACGAACATAACCGAGAAGGTAATGCTGGTAATTGAAGAAAGAATGCCTTCATTTTAGAGGCCTCCACTTTTGAACATTTAATTTGGGACCTAGTTTTGCTGTGAATTTGTCCATTGCTTTTGACAGTGTGTGGGTTCTTATCCATACTTTGTCGTCGATTCGAGATTTCCATTCTCTTGTCCTAGGGTTGAAGTTCCTTGATTGATACGTGCTTGCTAGTTCCATATTTTGCCTTGCTGTCTCGCAGGCTTCCTATTCTGTTCTTCGTAGTTTCTTGGCTTATTCCGGAACCATTCGTGACCTCATCGAACAAATTCTCGGGTAGGCGTAGTTCTCTTCCGAGTAGCAGGTACACTGGGCTGTATCCCGTTGACTTCGATCGGCTGCTTCCATGTGTTCGTTCCATTTCTTATGTTCGTTTCCGGCAAATTGTGCTATCATCGTTTTGATTGTTGGGTTCTCTTGAGGTGTGTACGCAGCCGTGAATTTGTCTTTTATTCCCAGTTCGTTCATCACTGATTTGGTTTTTCTGCTCGTAAACTGAACTTCGTTGTCCGATATCCTTTCTCGGAACATTTTTAGAAATGTGTCTGTCATTGCGCTTCGGACTGCCGCTATCTCTATCCATTTTGAGAATTTATCCAAAAACAACACCAGTGCGGCGTTTCTATGCTTCGTCCTGGGTAGTGGTCCTACAAAATCCACGCATATTGTTTCCCATGAAGCAGTTGCTATCCCTGTAAACATTTTCCCTGCAGCCCTTTGTTGTGAAACTTTGTATTGCTGACATGAGCCGCATTGTTTAACGAATTGTTTTAGTTTGTAGCTCATTCATAGCCAGAAATATTTTTGCCGGATTCGTATCGTTGTCCTTATTATCGCTCCGTGGCCCGTTCTTTTCTGATTTGGCCACGCACAGCTTCCAGGGTTGTCTATCGTTTTTCTGGTGGCTTGGAATGTGTCTATACAGACGTCCATTCTCTATCGTGTAGTCTGGATTCTATCGCGGGTTTTCCTCCACTTGCTTGAACTTTTTCCTGATCCATGTTGTAACGCTACTTTTCGCAGGGGTGTAGTTAGCCGGGGGCAGGAGTCACAGAAATTTTTCTTTTTTTTTTTGTAGTCTGAGTCCTCCCACAAAGAACACGAGTGGCGGATCAATCGAATCTTAAATGTATTTCTTTATTCAAGGGGTTAATCTTTTCTTGACTTAGCTCTAACTTATATTACTTGTTCCTCGGAGCGGTTGGGAGTCGTGGGGGCTCTCGTGCTGTCCTCGAAGGGGCTGGCTGGCCGGCGTTCGTTGGTCCATGCGCCGTTTTCCAGGGGCTTGGTGCCCTGGGGTATGCTCGAGGTGTTGGGTGGCGGCACCGATGATGATCTAGCGGCGGTTAGGGGGGTGGTCCGGAGAAATGGGGCATTCTCCACGCGAGAATTATGAAATTCCGGGAACCGAGTAAGGGTGTAGACAGATGCGGGCGTACTCTGAGCCACGAGATTGGGTATAAGGCGTATTCCCGGCGCGGATGAGGGTGTTCTGGGGCGAGGTGAGGGCAATAGCCGGGAGCAGTTGGGGCAAGGAGAAAGAGACGATCGCGATCACCAACAAGTCGATCGGCAGATCGCTCATCAGTTATGCTGCCCCTATTTGGTCACCCTCCATCAGCGACACCCAGTGGAGGAATCTGCAAACGGTGCAGAATGCCGCCCTCCGTGTGGCCACAGCCTGTCATATGATGACACACCCTGACCACCTGCACCAGGAAACCGAAATCCTCCCTGTTAGGCAACATAACGAGCTCCTGACTCAGCAGTTCCTCATCAACTGCCAGAATCCAGCACATCCCAATCATGACAGCACTAGAGCAGCAATGTGTAGAAGAGACAGGCCAGTCAGATATGACCTGAGAACGGCATATCACTCAATCGAGCGCTTTCTCGCTCCTGAGCCCATGACTCACATTGAGTGCATCGAAGAAAGGAACACTTGGCCCACATCAACATGGTCGAAAACACCATTATGGCCATGCACGACAACGTGGTACTTGGTGGCAGACCACCGCCTATTGATCCGAGTGAAATAAAATTGCCCAGACAACAACTTATCCTACCGCGTTTGCTGCCCTTGCTCGATACTTTCTCGATAGAAACTTTCCCAGTTCAAATCGGTTCAAAGTTCATTAAATATCTTGAAATAGTTTCTATGAAAGTCATACATTTAAAAAATTGGTTTTTAAGTACAAAAAATATAAGTTTTGTAAAAAAAAACGAAAAATTTTTAGGACCCGGGCAACGTTGGGTATTTAGCTAGTATTTAATATAACATTCTGACCAATAGATGATCTCTGTCATGGCCCATAAGAGTACTAGAATGAGCAAGAGAAAAATATGGGGCTGGAATGGCAATGAAACTTTGACAAACTTATACTCCATTTATGACCTCCTAATCCCTCTCTTTTTCATGCAGATGTCTCCACATTAGCTGAATTATCAGCTCGCTGTGTGGCCTCGTATATACCCTTTGAGCTTGTGGAACATGTCTATCCACCTGTACCGGAACAGCTACAACTGCGCATTGCCTTTTGGAGTTTTCCGGATAATGAGGAGGATATACGATTGTATTCCTGTTTGGCAAACAGTTCGGCCGATGAGTTCAATCGTGGCGATCAATTGTTTCGCATGCGCGCCGTCAAGGATCCACTACAAATTGGTAAGACAAAAGCTAACAATCCCCCCCACTACCCCCCCACTTAATACTAATCCGTTGCTGTAGGCTTTCATCTGTCAGCCAGCGTGGTGAATCAAACACCTCGCACATATTTCAATGTGGCTGTCACTTTTGATCGTCGTCGGATCTCTTCCTGTAATTGCACTTGCGGCTCATCCGCCTATTGGTGTTCACATGTGGTGGCTGTGTGCCTGCATCGCATACATTGTGTAAGTAGACGGGAGACAGTTCAGATTTAGTAAGTGTCCATTTCTTGGTTTTTCGCAGCCCCAGGAGGTTTGCCTGCGCGCTCCCGTGTCCGAGTCCTTGACACGTCTTCAACGCGATCAACTGCAAAAGTTTGCCCAATATTTAATTAGCGAGCTGCCCCAACAAATTCTACCCACAGCCCAAAGACTATTGGATGAGCTGCTCAGTGCACAGCCAACGGCTATTAATACAGTTTGTGGTGCACCAGATCCCACAGCGGGTGCTTCAATCAATGATCAGACCAGTTGGTATCTGGATGAGAAGACGTTGCACAATAATATTAAAAGGATATTGATCAAATTCTGTCTGCCCGCTCCCATTGTGTTTAGGTAAGAGGAGGAGGAGGAAATTGGCTTGGCCTAATCTGTATAACTTTGAACACTTCCCATCTCCATCTCTAGCGATGTAAATTATCTAACAAATTCGGCTCCACCGGCTGCGGCTGAATGGAGCTCCTTATTGCGTCCGTTGCGTGGACGCGAACCGGAGGGTATGTGGAATCTGCTCTCAATTGTACGAGAAATGTATCGTCGTTGCGATCGCAATGCGGTACGCCTGCTCGAGATCATCACCGAGGAGTGCATGGCCTGTGATCAGATATTGATCTGGTGGTTCCAAACCAAATTGGCTTTGATGATGGGCTCGCATGGTCACAGCGGTGGCAAACACTCGAATACCCATTCCAATTCCACCGCCCTGCAACATGCCTGCAGTTCACTTTGCGATGAGATTGTGGCTTTATGGAGATTGGCCGCCCTGAATCCTGGTCTGGCACCCGATGAAAGGGACATGTTGCATGCGCAGTTTACGGCCTGGCATTTAAAGATACTGGATCGTGTGGTCAAGAGTCGAATGATGCCATCGTCGTATACGAATAAACATCAACAGAATTCACGCTCCGAGACGGAATTGTTTATAGGATTCAAGCCGGCCATTGAGGCTTGTTACTTGGATTGGGAGGATTATCCCATAGCGGGTGTAACGCACACCCAGGATACCAATCCCATTTACTATTCACCGTTTACATGCTTCAAGCATACGGATGGCAAGGGTGAGGCTGGATTGAATGCGACGCAAGCGTTGATGAACAACAACAAGCATTACAATTACTTCAGTGCATCCAATGATGTGCATGGAGCGGGTGTGTTTAAACAGCGCATGGATAGGCCTTTCCGGGAGCGTTATTGCGGTGGAGCAGCAGCAGCAGCAGCAGGAGGTGCAGTTGCAGGTGCAGTTGGCGGAGCCAATTTGGAGTTGGCCAATGGTGGCCCCATAGATGTATCGCTATTACCCAGCACTTCACAAGGTGTGGCCTCGGTGGTGGTGGTGGTGCAGCAGAACAAATCCTCCGTCTTGCCGAGTGCCAATGATGGCAATCGTTCCAGTGCCAGCAGTGAGGGTTTCTGTGAGAATGATGATTTTGGTGGCGACACCAGCAGCAGTCACAATTACAATCCGCAAGCGCTGCAGGGCCAGAAATCGCTTACCGAATCGGATTCCCAAAGCAGTTTTGAGGCGCCGAGCAGCAGCAGCAAAGAAGTGGCCAATGTGGTGGCAGTTGAGCAGGTTTGCTCCACTTCGGATACATCTTCCGCATCATCGGCTTCCTCTTCAGCCTCTACAGCTTCGGCTAGCTCACACAGTTCCAACTCTTCGATGCTAATGGCAGCTCAGGCGGCCACCGTAGCCACCGTAGAGGTGCAAGTGCCCGCAGGTGTTGCCGCCAACACGCGTCGCTTGAGTAAAGATGAGTCCTTTAGCAGCAGCAGTGAGGACGCAGCGCTACCCGTAGCAGCAGTCACACCTCCAGCGGGTGATCAAACACCCGTGCCCAGTACCTCGGCTGCAGCCAGAGCTGCTCTAGCTAACAATTTGGTGCCTGCTGTTTTGGATTTAGTAACAGCCGTCGCCGCCGAGCCACCCCGCGTCAGCGATAAACCGCATATTTTCAGCAATGTGCGTCCCTCGGAGGATGCCTGGGATATTTTACTAGCCAGAGCTGAGGGTTTGCATGCCCATGGTCATGGCAGGGAGGCCTGCATTTTGGCTGTACGTTTGGCCGAGCAAATGCTGGCTCATCCACCCAATTTACTAATGGAACTGCCACCCGCACCCAAGCGCAAGGGCAAGAAACAGAATGTAAATCCCATTTCGCATCAACTCACGGTGGTGGCCTCCGCCACGCTCTCCAAGTGCGCCTTTCTGTGCACGGTTTTGTCGGAAAACTCGGAGCATTATCACATAGGCTTTCGGATTTGTCTGTTTGCCTTGGAAATGCCACGACCCCCAGCCAGCACGAAACCCTTGGAGGTAAAACTAGCCAATCAGGAGGCGGATATTTTGGCTTTGCTCAAGCGTTTGCCCCTGGGTTGGGCCGAGTTGCTGGTAATACGCGAACGGGCGGAACAGCTGAGAAGTGGCACCTTCAAGAGTCGTGGAGAAGCTTTGCTGCCCATCAATTTGGCCACTTTTATATTTGATGCCCTGGTAACGCTCTCGGCCACCAACACTTTGGGCAAAACCATCTCCAGCCATCAGGGACAACGTTTTAATTTGATGTATAAACAGAATAGTGATGAGAACTTGGGATTTGAGGCTGCGGTGGCCGCCTTGGGTTTAAAAGCAAATGTCTCGGAGGCAGAGCATCCGCTTTTGTGTGAAGGCACACGACGTCAGCGCGGCGACTTGGCCCTTACCTTGCTCTATCATTACAAGGACGAACCGCGCAAGATAGCCAAAATAATGGAGAAACTATTGGACCGAGATATACACACCCTATTGAAGGCACCTCTCCTACCCAGCTACTATTCCAGCAATCCTCCCGTGAGAAGTGCCAGCAATCAGCCGAGTGCTCGTATGCGTGAGGAGCAGGACTATGCGACAGCCAGCTCCAACTTGTGTGAGCTCATGCCCACGGCCGATTACGGTGGCAGCAGCAGTGTGGGTGGCAATAGTCGTCCACACAGTTCCACCTCGGCCGAACTGGAGCTGAGCATGTGTGCTTTGAGTTTGGCCTCGTCGAGTAATGGCCAAACATTGGTTAACAATCAGGCGGCGGGGACCAGCAACACCACCAGCAGCACCCCATGCACCACCACCTGTACCAACACCACCGCCAACACCACCACTGCCAATCAGACCACCAGTCGTAGCAAGGAGAGCAGCCGCTACAAGGGCAAACGTGCCTATCCCTCCATACCCAATCAGCCGTCGGAGGCGAGTGCCCACTTCATGTTCGAGCTGGCCAAGAATGTGTTAACCAAAGCCGGCGGCAATAGTTCCACCTCGTTGTTCACCCAGGCCTCGACCAGTCAGAATCATCATGGACCGCATCGTGCTCTGCACATGTGTGCCTTCCAGTTGGGTCTGTATGCATTGGGATTGCATAATTGTGTCAGTCCCAATTGGCTATCGCGCACCTACTCCTCACACGTGTCCTGGATCTTGGGCCAAGCCATGGAGATTGGTGCACCGGCCATTAGCTTTCTCATAGACACCTGGGAGGCGCATTTGACGCCACCCGAAGCGGCCGGCATGGCGGATCGTGCCTCCCGCGGCTGGGACTCGAATATGGTTTATCCCGCCGCAGAGCTGGCGCTCTCCGTGCTGCCCCATGCTGCCGCCCTGAATCCCAACGAGATACAGCGTGCCATATTGCAATGCAAGGAGCAATCAGATTTGATGTTGGAACGTGCCTGTCTCACAGTGGAATCGGCCGCCAAGGGTGGTGGAGTCTACCCTGAAGTGTTATTCCAGGTGGCACGCTATTGGTATGAACTGTATATGCGTAATACGCCCAACAATTCGGAGCATGATCAGCATGATGATCCCATGGATCATTCGGCGGTTAGTCTTAGTGCTTTGATAGAGTCCCAGCAGCAACATGATGCCATGCAGCAGCAGCAACAGCAAGTAATGGGCCTGGCCAACCAGGTGGCGGGTGTGCCCACGGGGCCGGGACCTATGTCTGTGCCGCCAGTGCCACCCTCAGTGGTCACTTCGGCACCACAGCCCTTCCAGCCGGGTGTGGGAGTGGGCGTCGCTGCTCTGGCTCCCATCGGGCTGGCTCCGTATGCGCCCTATAGCTTCTGTCCCAGCATTTATGCGCATCATCACAACCTCAGCTATGCACAGCCGGGACAAATGCAAATGTACATCTCAGCCGGGCCGCCACCACCACCTCAGGCCTATGCACAGGCCTATCAGCAACAAGTGGCACCCACCCAGCAGCAACAACAACAGCAACAACAACAGCAGCAACAACAGCAGCAACAACAACAGCAGCAACAGCAACAGCAGCAACAGCAACAACAACAGCAGCAACAGATGCTGGCACAGCAGCAACAGCAGCAAGTACATGCGGGGCCGCCGCCTTCGGCTTTCCAACCACAGCCACCACCCGGCGCCTTTCAGGCCTTACCACCACAAGCCTATCAGGCTTTACAGGCAGCCGCTGCTGCTGCCGCTGCGGTGGCTGCTGCCGGCGGTGGTGGACCACAACCAGGACCGCCAATGGGACCACCAGTGGGTGGCTATTATGGACCACCACCACCACCGCCACCAAATGGTCCACCCGGCAGTGTAAATGTAGGTGTACCCTTGCGTCAGCATCCCGCCCAGCATCCGGTATATCCGTTTATGCAGCAAGCACCTCCACCGCCGCCACAGCAGCAGCAGCAACAACAACAATCGGCGCCATCACAGCCACAAGTTAGACAGCGACAACCGCATCAGTTTACGTAAGTAACTTTTTTTTATTATTGTGAATCCAACATGAATTCCTACTTATAGGACCTTCTCAAGAATGTACAGAAAACTTGCACCCAATCCTCACGTTTGGTTATTGTTGTAGTAGTAAGGTATGCGAAATAAGTCACCTTACAATCTTATATTAATTGATATAAACTAAAGCGGGAAATACTTTCAAATTTGTTTATTTCTTATGTTAATTTAACGAAATAACAATTCAAATCTCTAGTCTTTGAAAATTTGATGTAATCGTGTAATCGTATCAGAACGAAATAAGTGAACTGATAATTCCAGAATATAAAGATTTTTATAGTGTTAAATCTATACCTAAATATGTCCTCCATTACTTTTAATAACCTTCAATATACGTCCTGGCATTGAATTAAGTTTCGAAGAATTGACCCACTCTGCGTTAATTGGTTCTTTAAGTTCTTTTAAGGTGTTAAATTGCCTTCCATGCGTGTAGACTTTGCTGTAAATTATGCCCCAAAGGTTTTCTATTGGATTGAGATCTGGACTTTTTGCGGGCCACATCAAAACCGGTATTTGCTTTTCTTAAAAACATTGTTTTGTGCGTTTTGAAACGTGAATAGCAGCATTGTCCTGCTGGAATGCCCAAGAGTCTCCGAAATATTCACACCCAAAATTATCAAGATATCATTATCATCTATTAGTCTCTCTCCGTCACCGGAGGTTGTTTCATGAAATCTAAATCGGCCGACTTGTCGAGCCAAAAACTTCTTCTCTCCCAAATTTAGCGTTAAAGTCGCCAAGCACGATCTTTATGTCGTGATCGGGGCAGCGCTCATATAGTTGTTCCAGGCGCTCTGTTATCGAAGCGCCCTTGTCTTCCGTTGGGTCTCTGACCTGCTTCTTCGAAAAGCTGTTTGCACTCTTGGCACAACTCTTTGGCTCGGTTCACCTTTATGTCTACCAAAACTTTAATCAAAACTCTCATTATAATCTTCAACTTAATGTTTCTCCCATCTCATTCTCCTTTTTTAGGCCCACACAGCTACGCTATCTGCTGGCCGCCTACAATGTGGGCATGCTGGCCATGGAGACATTGGCTCGTCGTGTCCACGATGATCGACCACAGGCTAAATATGCCCGCAATCCGCCCTATGGTGAGGATGTTAAATGGTTGCTACGTATTAGCAAGAAACTGGGCACCCAGTATTTGCATCAGTTCTGCATTTGTGCAGTCAACTCGATAGTGAGTCCATTTGTCCTACACGATGTGGCCATTGAATCGGCCCATTATTTGGGTAGAAACAATCATCAGCTGGTAATGCAGCATTTGCGTTCGGCGTTGACGCCGCTGGTGCAAAAGTGCCAGCAAATGTAAGTGTTCCTCGGCGTGTCAGAAGCGAAGCAGCAGCGCAGTTCTTATACTTTCGTTTTCTTTTGCCATTTTCCAGGTACATACAGTGCATCCATCAGAAGCTGTATCATTTGACGCAAGGCGATTACGAGGAGTTTGCCAGCATTGTGGTGGCCGCGCGTGCCGCCTTTCAAATCACACCCGAGGGCAGTGCCCAATTTAAGGATTGGCTGCAATCCATCAAGCGGTAAGTGAAGTTGGCAAATAGAGCAAATACTTTAACTCTCATCTATATATAGCATTGCTCCCAGTCTCTGGGTAATTAATGTCCATCAATACACGCCGCAATATTTAAAGAATTCCGCCAATCGTTGTGTGTTTATGGCACCTCCGAATTTCTATATAATTCACGATAATCTGATGGAGGAATTTAAAAATGACTGAGAATAATGGAAGAAGAGAAGAAGAAGCAGGAGGAGAACAAGAATATATTCTGATTGTTTTTTTCCGATACATTTGATAAATAAATAAAATCAGTACGTTGTTCTAGTCACATTTTGATGTAAGAAATTGTTCAAAAGTCTTAATATCGAAGTGCTTAAACCAGTGGCTAAACTAAAGCAATAATTATTGATATTAGTGTCTACTGTGTTCTTATAACCGTAACCCTAAAACCTTTTTTTAGCATAATTAAGTTATCTGTACGTAGATATAATACTCGTGGCCCTGCTAAGGAGGATCATTGGACGGATAGCCCAACCACCTAGCAGCAGACTAAATTACAACTTGGTAAACAAACACCTTCAAACAAAAAACCATAGCCGAAATTTGGGCTGCGAATTTACAACATTAGGAATTCCTGTATTTATTCGCCGATTGAATGAGGCTCAAATACCAACTGGATGGTTGTTTGAAGTGTGAACAGCAAAACAAGTCCGCTGATGAGAGAATTTGGTTATTCTCGAAACAGCGATCGTTGTACGGACATACCCAATTTCTATTCCAAAATGTTGTAATTAATATCTGTTGTTTTGTGTTGGTTATACAGATTTATAATCAATCAAAGACCTTGAGCTAGCCAGTTGTAACATTGGCGTAGATATAATATATACCGGCATTTTTTTGAGCCATGTGTTGCAAAGAACTTCACATGTTGAAAATAGTATGGAAAAAAGTCCGGTCTAATGAACATTTTACATACATACATTGCGCTGCCCTGTGAAGGTTGCTTAACCTTCCTTATCTTTATACAAATGTGATATTACACTGTCAATTTGTTTGGATACTGGCAAGTTTAGCCGACGGCAGCAGCTAGTTCTGATTTTTTTTTTCTGAAACCTAAGGTGTAAGACAAGATTACCGAATTTGTTACAGTTTTAGCACCAGTAAAAGCTGCAACAAGAATGCAAATCGAACAACAGCTCAGCATTAACCACGAGATGGAATATAGTGAACCTAGTCTGTTCGAGAATCATGCTAACCTATGCGGAATTATGCTGGTTTCTTTCTTCTTGATTGATTAAAAAACCACAAGCTCTCAATGGTATATAAATCAGCAAGGGCAATCTTTTAAGAGAAGAAAACTTACCGGGAGTAGAAACACCAACAACAAGATCGCTTGCTGCTGTGTGCTTTCTTTTTTTTCTGTAACTATTATTTTTTGTGCTGCTCCAGAGCAAAATGAAAACAACTACAGTGGCAAAGGAATAACAGGAAGAAATAATAATCTCCATCATACATCTCCCACACTCTTCCTACACTGTTCCTACACTGTTCCCATACTCTTCCCACACTGTTCTCACACTGTGCCCACACTCTTTTCACACTGTTCCCACACTCTTCCCACACTCTTCCCATACTCCTTCCACACTCTTTCCACATTCTTCCCACATTCTTCCCACTGTGTTCCCACACTCTTCCCCCACTGTTGCCACACTCTTCCTACACACTTCTCACACTCTTCCCACACTGTTCCCATACTCTTCCCACACTCTTTTCACACTGTTCCCACACTCTTCCCACACTCTTCCCATACTCTTCCCATACTCCTTCCACACTCTTTCCACATTCTTCCCATACTCTTCCCACTGTGTTCCCACACTCTTCCCCCACTGTTGTCACACTTTTCCCACACTCTTCCCATACACTTCCCACCCTGCTCCCACACTCTTCCCACAGTCTTTTCACACTGTTCCCACACTATTCCAACACTCTTCTAACACTCTTCCCAAACTGTTCGCACACTCTTCCCATACTGTTCCCACACTCCTCTCACACTGTCCCCAGACTTTGCCCACACTCTTCCCACACACTTATCACACTCTTCCCACACTCTTCCCATACTCTTCCCATACTTTTCACACATTCTTTCCACTCTGTTCCCATTCTGTTCCCACTCTTTCCACTCTGTTCCCACACACTTCATAAAATATGTTTCTTAAACAAAAAAGATTGCTTAGAAAGGTAGACATCAGAGACCTGCAACGAATACTTAATTTTCGCAACAAGTACTCGCGGTGACTTGTAGCCGAAGCTTTGAGTCAACTTATGTATTTCTACTATGCCGTATACGAGCTCGCCAATACAATGATTCGCCAATACACGATCACTTTTGGAATTTTTTGTTTTGTGTATTCTACTTGAAAATGGTCAACGAGCTTTGAGCTTTAAGTTTACTCGTACCGCATATGTAGCAAGGGTGATTGAACATACACGTGTAAGCTCGCTGCAGTTCTCTGGTAGACATATTACAAGAATTGGAATTGGAATGGTGTGCTAGCAATACCACCCACACAAGAAAGTGTTGAGCGTTTGTTTTCAGGAATTTATAATGAATTCTCGCATGAATCTTTCAGACTATTAAACTCTAAATGCTATTGTGCTATTTAGATCTAGTCAAAGTGTTTGCTTTAAGCTGGCTCAAGGTCAATGTTAATTATAATTCAATACAATCAACACAATTCAACAGAGATAACGCACAACATTTTTGGAATAGCAATGACAGACATACGTCTGACCACCAATTTACTTATCAGCACACTTCAACCACTTGCAAATTAGTTATTTATCTGCCTAAAGACTTGAGAATCTCACATTTGTGAAAATCCGTCATAGAATTCTGTTGCGAAATTACAGCCTGAAATTATGCGATGGGTTTTTTGAAGGTGTTACCAATTTTGTTGTGAGTTAAATAGCTTTTTATCTTTGCCTGTATCTATGTAATTACAATCTCGATTTAGATGTAATTTCTGAAAATAAACATCTAGATGCCCGTAACCCTAACCGCTATTCGTTTCGGTTTTAATCTCTAGTTAAAAAGTAGAATTTTTTTTAGTTTTGTTTACTAACAACAGAAGGGCCGATTACGGGGCATGTACAGACACACACACAAAGCTTCTATGACTTGGCGTTTGCTACTGTTTGTCAGAATTTTTACTACAAATTTGACTTGGGATTCCCAAGCGGTCTTAGCAGTTCTGACATGAGTTAGCCTCTGCCAACTCATTGAAATGGGGCAAAAGATCGCTTCTGATTGAACTGCTAGAAGTTTATGAAATAGCTATACGATCAACCAGCCTCCTTTGTGGTGTTGTGCGTGTCTTGTTTTAGAAAGGTTATGATGAAAATCACAACTTATTGACCTAGAGCCTGCTAAAAAGTTCTAAGGTTTATAAATATTTATCAAAACCTTCGGCCAAAACCAACTGCATAGGATGGTGTGGGAAGGTTGTTGACAAGACTGCCTGTTTTAACGTTCTCCCGCCTGATATTGCTCCACGAAATTCAAGAGGTAGATCGTGTGGTTGACTATATCAAAAGCCTTCAATCAAGACTATGTCCCGGAACCGACGCACGGCTCAAGAATTGCGACCCAACATCTCAAGCAAAACATCTTCAATCCAAGGCGTACTTTTCATATTCTAGCTATGTATCATCCTCTCTTTACGATTTGGGATAAACCAAAATTCATTTTGCCTATTTTGTTTACATTTTCACAGCTCCAAGTCCTGCAAGAAGGAACTGTGGACGCAGATTAATGCGGCACTACAAAGCAATTCCAAATGACAAAGACTTGACTCCTGCAATCTGATGACGGCAACAGCAGCCGCCACAACAGCAGCAACAGTAACAGGAGCCAGCACATCGACAACAGCCCTCACCATGAGCAGCAGCAACAGCAGCGAGACTGTTAAAACGCTAACATTGGTGACAACTGTGGGCAACAACAACAACAACGGCAGCGGCAACAATGGCAACAATGGCAACAGTAACAACAATATGACCAACGGTAGCACCGGTAGCAGCAGCACCAGCAGTAGTCATCATCATCATCATCATCATAGGCATCATCATTTACTGGACAACAACAACAGTGGCACACCCGCAGCAACAGCAGCCACAGCTGCAGCTGCAGCTGCAACGGTACCCAATCAAATGTATGAACTCTTATGCCGCCCAAATCCAAGACCAGCGCCACCACCGCCAGCAGCAGCAACGGCGGGTGCCTACATGTCGCTGCCGCCTGGCTATTATCAGACACGCCATCATCATCAGCCGCCACCACATCCGTATCAGCTGCAAACGTTGAGCCATTACCATCAGCAACTTTAACAACGTGTCGATGGCGCTGCCCTTAGCTGCCCAGCGCCTGGCGCGTCTGGCCTTATATCTGCAACGCATCGGATTCAGGAGGAAGCTAGAGCAACAGCAGCAGCAGAAGGAGCAGCTGCAGCCGCATTTAGGAGCCTATTTGCCGCCTGCTGCTGTGCCACCTGCTGTTATGCTGCAACAACAACAGGCTGAGAACTGCCGTCGCTGCTTGTGGCTTGTGGTAATCGTAAGTTTGGCACTGTTGCTGCTAATCCTGCTGCTTCTCCTAATCTAAGCAGGGCGGGCGATCTCTGCCTCTAACCACCACCACCACCAACAACAACAACAAACACCACCACCACCGCACTTAGTTCATTTCAATTATATAATTTTAATTTAACATCAAAAAACAAAAACAAAAAATTGATTTTTCAAACTGTGTGTGTGTTTTTTTTAGACTGAGATTTATCTGCCCACACACACACACACACACACACACACACACACACCAGCATCCCCCACATCAACTCACTTTTTCAGAATGTGTTCAGTTAAACTAACGTAATTATAGACGATCTATCAAATAGTGTTTTTTTTTACCTTGATGATATATAATTTAAAATTATGTAATTCAGTTTTTCCCCCTCCCCCTTTTTTATCTCCTCTACTTAGGCTAAAGATTTTTCAAATTTAAAATAATCACCTTTTTCTATATATATATATATATATATATATATACAATTAGAGATTTAGGCATAAACTTAAATTATGTTTAATTAATCAATCAATTGTGTAGTTAAGCAATTTCTAGGATTTTCAAATTTTCACTAACGAATTGAAAATAGGCAACAGATATATATGTGTATATAGGACATATAAGAGCAGAACATTTTGTGGAAGCGAGCTTAATTTGTGTTTAAATATTTGCAAAAAAACAAAAAGGAAAAGACATTTGACTTTTAAGATCTCAGTTAGCAATTCGCACACAACATTTTGGCAATATTTACAACAACAACAAAAAGAAGAACAATCTTTATGATAATCAAGTAACTTAAAGACCCACACGAAAACCGTTTCCGAAACTAGCAAAAAAAAAAAAAAAAATGGTTCAATTGTGCAAAAATTGTAAATAGACGTTGATTTTGTGTTGTCCCCCCTTAAATATTCAATGTGTTTAGCCTTTACATTTGTCATTTATCTCTAAATATTCGGTTGTCAAACTTCTCCAAAGAGAAACTATTATCTAATAGAACCTGTTCTATTTCATCAAAGAAGTCTAAATTTTTTAAATATTTAGAGATATTTGATTGGTTATTACACTATCGTCAGAGAGTCTCTTTAGAGATAGATATATGACAAGTGTAAAGACTGCTTCAAGCTGCCTTTACACTTGTCATATAACTCTAAAGACACGATATTATAGTGTAATAGGCAAACATATAACTCTGAGGAGAAACTTTTGACAAATATGATTAAATAGAACCTGTTCTATTTGATAAAGCATAAAGAAAAGCAAGAAGCACAATGCTGTGGAATCCCTTATAATTGTAATAAAATGATCCGCCATTTATTCTAGCTTGAAATGCTGAAAAAATGTTAAAAAGTGGAATTTAGCACCGAGGAAACAATTTTGTCGAAATATTGATTAATGGTTCGACATTCCTGCTGTGGTTGAGGCATCTAGAAAATTAAACTAAATTTTAGAAGCGATTGATTTTATATGCTGTAAAGGTTAAACTAATTGCAATTTTGGAAATTGTCGGTTGGAAAATTCTGAATGCAACAGATCGCAGTGGCACAAGAAGGCTGAAAGAGCAACACTTTAGCCATGTTTGGAAAATGTAGTTGTTTGTTTACCGTGTTTGTGTGGGAATGGCTTCTCTTAAGAATGTATTCTCATTTTGAACTTTAGGTCTTACAAACTCGAGCAACTTGTGAAAAGTTTGATTTGTTCATGCGATTCAAATTTCTGAAGGTTTCGTCGTCCAAGCTGCGGCATGTCTTTGCCTTTACAGCGACGCAAAAGCCGATCCTACATGGAACGCTTTTTGCAATGTCGTCTTCTTTTTGGTCCCAGCCAAAACCGCAACCATTAATGTTAATGCGTTTATTGGATTGTTATCCATTTTCACACAAGCAAATCTTACTTTTTTCTTTTGAGTTTTGTGTCAAAAATTGTTGAACCATTACTGAATTCGTTGAAATAGCTCTTAACATATAGTTCAAAATTCTCTGTTATTAAAAGTGTAATATCTAATCATAGATTCTCTAATGAGTTTCTCTTTAGAGAATTTTGACAACCGACTCTTTGCTGCTTTAGAACTAAGAAAACTAACTAGTTTGTTGTATTCTTTTCCAATTTACACTAAAAGCTTGATTGCCTCGAGAGCAACACACATCTGAGAGTGTATGATTTTAGCGTTAAATCCTTGACTGGGTTTGGTCTGCTTCAGCAACGTACTCAGAATGACAGAAAATTCCTTTCGTCACAGTATTTCATCAAAGAAAATTTAACATAGAAGCAAAATTTACTGCGTCGACAACTTTTCACTTAAGCAGGGCATCCACACACGAATTAGTTCGACGAATTTGTTGTGCTCGACGAAATGTTCGTCGTTTTGTGTTCGACTTTTTGTTCGCAGAGAACACAGTGACACATTTTTGAACTCAAAACAGTTGATAGCGTCGAGACCAAAAAATTCTGAAAGGGTGTAATGGTAGTATAAAAACCCTGTCTTGGTTTTGTCTGATTAACTGTCGTTTTCTTTTTATTGCACTTTCAACTTTTCAGCTTCAGAGGTAGGACTAACGATTCCATATCTCGTAAATTATTGTGAATTTTGCTTTTAAATCTCTAACAAAGTTGTTGCTATTGGCTTGGCCTACAAAACATTTCTTTGTAGCAAATCAAAAAAACTCAAAATTACAAAAGTTGCCCAAAAAACCCAAATTTTGACCACTTTTCTACAGTTTTTCAACTTCATCTTGAAACCCGTTTCAAATTTGGACAAGTAATACAGCACAAAGTTGTAACTTAGACCAAAATAAACAAACCGTAAGAACGAACCAACTTCATTTAGTTACTTTTTCATATAGCTATAGGCCCACAAGCACGTACAACTGTCAAAAAACTCGAAAAAACGAACATTTTCGGTAAAAAAGTTACTTTTTCTACTATTTAATTGATTGAATACAAAACAATCGAAATTTTTAACTGTGCCAGCAAATTGGTACCAAAAATGGTAATTTTTCGAGTTTTGGTTCCAATTCTACATGCTTAAAGGACCGTAACTATACGAAGGACCAATCGAATGAAGTTGGTATGTTCCAATCGATTGTTTATTTAAGTCTTAGCTACGTTTTTGTCCTGCATTGCTTAGTCAAATTCGTTACAGTTTTTAAGACAAAGTTGAAAAATAGTACAAAATGAGGGGAAAACATGATGATTTTAAGACATTTTGATAATTTTGGGTATAAGGATGTGACTTTTTTGACTTGCTACTTAAGAATGGTTTGTAAGCCAAAAGCAAGAAATCCTCTAAGACGTCAAAGCGAAATTCCAAGTAGTTTACGAGATATGGAGTTGCGAATCCCAATCAGAAGCTGAAAACTTTTAAGTTCAATAAAAAGAAAACGGCAGCTAACGAGACCAAACCTAGCAAATGTTTTTGTACTACCATCATACCCGTTCAGAATTGTTTGGTCTGGACTCTATCAACTTTTTAGTGTTGCACAGTGGAATATAAACGTTTCTATCTAGCGTGTGTTCGTGCGAACATGTTCGTCAATTCACATATAAATTCAAGCAGTTTCAATTTGAAATACAAGCGTTTATATGAAAATCACTAGTGATTTTGGTGTCACCCCCGTAAATCTCCTAACAAAACACGAGAGATTTGAAACCAACCGAAAGAGATTTCTGTGACACCGAGAATTGGTTTTGGATTGGAATTTAGTTGGAAGAGAGATAAATAAAGATGCAATTTTTCTATCCGCCTTGGTAGTTTTTCAGGATTTATTGATAGGTCAGCCACGGGAAATGGTTTAAAACATGATTTTCCACTGGGTTAGAAGTAAAGTTTGTTTGGCACTATAACTATTTTTGATCCTCTTTGGTAATTTTCCGCGATTTAATGATTCGTCAGTCACGGAAAGTAGTTTGAAACATTCTTTATGCTATTGATTATATTCTTTTCCATTAATCATCCATGTTAAATATTGTCATACTCATGGTTATGTAGTTTCTTAAACACTTAGCGGTTTTGTTACCATGGAGATCTGGTGGTACTGCGCTTATGAATTAATTACCCTGGTTGGTAGTTTTAACAGTGTTAACAGTCACAGTCAGTTCCCTTGCTAGTGCTAGCATTCACATGTGCTTTGTTAACGAATCGAAGTAGATCATCAACTCCCAATCGGACACTAGATTGTTTATTTAATGATAGCTTTGACAGTGTGAGCATTGAGCGCGTTCACCAGCATAAATCAATGACAAAAAATCTACTATTTTTGTTAGATTGTGCTGTTAAACAGGCATGATGTGCAGTCATGATGGCTAATTTTCGTGATTGTGTTAGATGCGAATACATCAAAGAAATAGTTTGTTAGAATTGCTTGATTGCGATTTGTTATCAATAGCACACAGCTGTCAGTAGTAAACAAACACGGAATTTTGTCAAGGCAAATGGAAAATGAATGTAGAAACCTCTTTGTTTTTATTTAATAAATTGGCAGAGGACGTGGTTTCGCAAGTAGCTTACGGAAATTCTTGCAAGGCTCTGAAGGCTTTACTGGTTGTTCCGGAGGAGGAAAGCTTGAAAAGCCGCCTCTTCAAAAAGAAGCAGCCCCCGCGTACTCAATTGTTGTGACAGTACAAAAATATAGAATGGACAAATTCAAGGATTATTTTATGATGTCCCGTGCTTCATTAAGGACTCTCAGCTCATTGCCCATTGAATAGTTTATTAAAATTAAAACTTGCAGACCCTTCTTTACGTGGCTCTGGATAAACTAATTACCAACGTAACTTTTAACAAAATCAAGCGCTAACAAACTATTTCTATTTGACTGCTGGCAAAACAGGAGTCCTTATAAGTTAATGACCGTTTCGACATAGGAGACATAGGATAAAGATCTAGCCATTGGATAGACACATTCTCGCCGGGCATACAACAAACATTAATTCAAGGGGGATTCCAGCAGCAGTGGGTGCTACGGACGACGGTCATAAATTTAATAGTATGTTCTAAATTCTATTTTGCTGTTTGTTCTCAAAAATTCAAAATTTCCGCCAACTAAAAATATCGATTACTTTGTTGCCTGAAAATTCTATCAAACGCGTTCACCTGCAGCCAAACACTTTTTTGTTGATTGATGATTTATGTTAGATGATTGGTGTGTGCTGGTGATCACGCTCATTGAAACACGATTCATTTGAACAAGAGAGGATAATTTGTTGTTTAGAGTGCACTCGTGCAGGGCTCTAATTGTGGAAGCCATCATAAAATATACAGTATCACCAAAAGTTATCACCAAAAACTAATGTACTGAGTAAATCACTGAACCAAACCAGTCCTCTTATTTCCGAGTGGTTTGCATTGTTTTAGGAACGGCTTACACACCCCTCTGCTTCTTTTCAGGTTTATGTTAAAATAACGTTAACATCCGGTCAATTTTTGCATTTTGTTTAAAAAAAAAAAAATTGAGCGAAAAAGTAACTGTAAAATGTGTTTTTCTGAAGCGGTTTTTGTTTGGAAGTCAATACCCAAATTTTGTATGCAAATATTTAACACAAATTGTTCAAACCAAAAACAAATCAAAAAATGGATTTCTTGCTGACAAAATCGAACAGATTCACGGTTTAGTGTTTATTTACCTTCATTTTTTTTTTTGTATTTGGGTTAGTTATTTATACATTAATTAATGTTAACCCTCCCCCCAAACCCCACCCCACCCTCAACCATCAAATTTGTTGTTGTCTTTTTACAGTTGAAATTGTGTTTATTTTTTGATGGCATTTTTTATACAAACAAATATATTAATTTTTTTTTTGTTTTGCAAATAATAAATAATTTAATTTTACACACAAAAAAAAAACAAAAATTGAAAAAAAATTTACCTTTGTTTTATATACATACATATATTTATACATATATAAAAAAAAAAAAAACTATATACAATTAATGCAGTTTTGAATAAATATGTTTTTTTGGATTTATTTCAAAACGCAGCAAAAAAACAAAAAAAAACACAAAAACAAAAATTATTTTTTATTTTATTTTGGTTTCTTTGTTTTTATGATTTTCGGTTGGAACATGGGGTGAGATCGGATGGGTCAGGCTGGCTGGCTGAATGGATGGATGGAAATATTGCACAAATTCAAGAAAGGGAAAAACTGCCACTTTGTGTTTTATAGCTATGTTACTCAATTTTGTATGTGTGGGAGGGCGAAACTGTAGAGCAGTTTGCATCCCCCCTTGTAAATATTGAAATATAAATATATAAATATTGTGTTTTATATACCTACACACATAAAAATTGTACACAAGTAAAGAATATTATATATATATTTAATAACAAACAAAAAAATGAGAAAAACAAATCAGAAACTCTGTAAGCAATCGCGTAATTTGTAAACTTTTAGTAGGCAATGTTTTATACATACAATACAATCGTAACCCCTCCCCTTACCCCCGCCCCCCCTATTTCGCTATGCAATCTGTAAAGTTTTTAAAAGTACCAAACGCACACACACAAACATACAAATATACATATTTAGTATGTAGTATTAATATATATATATCGGTATATATAGTTGACGTTTTTTTCCATGAAAAACTTAGACGCATAAAAAAATTGAAAACCTTGCTTGTTCCCATACATATTTGTACATTCTTTTATACATAACAAAACAATACCAAATGTTAACCATAGTTGAGAAGATTAGCTTTTAGCTCCCTTCCCTCTTGCCCCCACCAACAAAACCCCAGACCAAGGTGAATTTATTATAAAGGTGACGTACGAAGTACTCGCTCTCTTGTGAGTGAACAAAATTGAGTTGTTCTTCAAACTGAACAAGTGAACATGTTTTTCTTTAATTGTTCATTTTTGTTCAGCGAGTCTTGTTCTGTCTATCCTGCTCTGTGAGTTATTGAAATCGCTCGAATGATCGCTAAAGTACACCACGCCTTGAGCATAATGGACGAGCCAGATTTTAGAAAGCTGATAGAAGATGTCTCACAATGCCCAGGATATAAGATGTCAAGAACAGTGTTGCCAAAAATATGGCTAATATGTCTAAGCTTGACAACTGCACTATGTTTGACAACAGACGGCTGGACTTCACTCACAAATGAAAGCTACACGGAAAAAAAAAATTCAAGATATCCGGGTTGAAATCAATCCCAAACGATGTCAGAAGTCGGTCAAGCCCGGATTTTTTCAAAACCAAGTACGAGAAGGATTGATTTGAGTACGGAATTTTCAATCCCGACTTTAGCTCACACTGTATTGATCTTATATTGTTATTCGAGCTCGATTTGATCCCTCAGTCGGTTCCAATCAAGTAGGTCCAATATTGATTTAAGCTCGATATTTATACTTGATTTGATCTCGAAGTCGGTGCAAGTGTACTCGAGATTAAATTGAGCTCAATACTCGAACTTCATCCAATCCGAAAAATGATAGCATCAAAAATGAACTGAGATTGACTTAAGCATGTGGTTTAAACTCATTGTGACCCCAAAAAAGCAACTCACAAGAACTCCATGCTACTTTTTTTAGCCGGTTTTAGCCGGCTCGAGGTCATTACTTTGCATACAACTGTAAAAACAGGACACAAACAACATTACAATGAAGGCTGGTCGCTATTGAAGTCTCTTCAATAGACTTGACCCATCAACTGCAATTCAGCAGCTACCTTCTCATGCTGGAAGTGCTATAACTTGGTAGGGAACAAAAATCGGTTTTTTTTTCTATTTCTTGTGGTTGTTCATGCTTGAGTTATATTTTGTGCATTTGTATTGGCTTCCACGCGCTCGTCAGTTCATTCTGGGCACCCCTGGTATAAGGAATTGTGAAATTCGCTCGCCCACCATTCGCATTCGTGTTCGTTAATACAAATACAAGTATATTTGGCACGACTCGACCAAAAAAATCTCCACCTTGTCGCATTTTGATATACTGCGTTACGCATCTTTGTGAGTTTTAGAGTTTTAAATTGAACTTTTTCGTTCAAAAAGGTTTGGAGCAGATTAACTAAGTCAGCTTCAAAGCCAAAGCGATTGTGGATTACTTTAATCGAAGTACTGTTGCTCTAGCTGTGTCAATTCTACGTTCCGTGGGAAGTAATTGAGGGCTTATTAGCAGCACTGAAACCATTTTACCAAATTAACAGCGAGATCTGCGATGAAAAAAAACTTAACTTTATGTAAAGTTATGGTAGACGTTCTCCAAAAACGGATGGAAAGAATGAAACTGAGTCTTACAAACGAGTCTTTGGCGAAACTCGTAAATGTTCTAGTTATGGAGAAGGATAGCTCTTGATCTTGATGCGGCTCGAGAAAAACTGTACAGCTGAACAATTGAATAAGAACAACTGAAATAGAACAACTGAGCAATAACAACTAATCAAGAACAAGTGAGCAATTTGAGTGAGTTGACTCACTTAGCAAACAAAGAACAAGTGAACATGTTCAGTGAAATGAACAACCTTTACCCAACAAGACTCTCTTGTCTCTCTGAGACAGATATAGCAAACAAATACGAAACAAAAACAAAAGAGAGCAGCTATGCTGACCTCACCTTTATAGTAAATTCATTTTGCCCCAAACCAGTTTCATGTTTCCATTTTTTTTGGAAGCTGAAAACGGAAAACTTCACCCACTCTCTCTCTCTCTCTCTCTCTATCTCTAGTAGAGTCTTATCTAGATATAATCAATAGATATAATATACATAGATGCATACATATACATATAAACATTTACTATAGCAAAACACCAAGCCACATAAACTAGCTAATCTTTCGTTTACAACAGACACACACAGACACACACACATATGGGCAGCCACATCAACCTTAAAAAACGAAATTTTTAACAAATGCATTAAGCAAATTTCAAAGAAAATCATAGATTATATATACAATATACATAATATGGGAGATACATACACAGGATCTGGATATATATCGAAAACCGAAATGATGTGAAACTGTTCCCAGAACCGAACCCTAATTCCGAAAACTGTCTTCTACAAATCTATACTAGCCCAAGTTCATTCCGCAAACCACGCATTCGTTGCATAGCAGGCGCGTATGGCCTTCACGCTTGCCTTATGAGCAACAACAAATTCATATGTGTTCTCTCTTCCATCTTTCTTTCCAAACGAAGGTTTTGTTGCCGGCGCGTGCTGACCTGCAACAACAACTTCATATGTGTCTGTCTTCTCTCTCTCTCCTATGTCTCTGGCAAACTCCAACTCAACAATAAGCCCAGCCAAGCAGCGGAGTCCGCAAGGTGCTCCATTAGGAAGACCTGTACGGTGCGCTGAGCCTCCTAGGGAGGCTACGAAAAGTGTGCCAATGGAGCATATCCGGCGAAAAAAGTGTGCCTAAAGGACTTCGGTGTCCCAGAATGCTCACTCAGATAACCCCCAAAGGGTCCGTGCGGACTCCTCTATTAGCCTATAGTTTTTTGAAAAGGACTCCTTAAATCATCCAAAGATAACCTAGACGGAGTGTTTCGGGATTGGTTTCGGTGATCCGATAATGGTCCGAATAGAAGTCCCTACGGTTTGTCAAAATGCTCCTAATTTTATTTATAATTAATAAATATTATATTATTTTTTGAAATTTTTTGTTATTATTGAACAAAAGAAACATCAACAAGATAATAAATTGACATAACGGGATTCAGTGCTCCCTAAACGATTCCATGCTGTGCTCTTTTGGACTTCATTTTCACTCCTGCTTCAGAGCGCTCCGAAAACGCTCCTTCGAGGTGCTGCTTTGGGAGTCCCTTTTCACTCCTGCTTCGGAGCGCATATTGCTCCGCATATGGCTGGCTGAGATGTTGCTTATGCGTAGTGAGCGAAGGTTAGTGATGGACCGCGAGCGACTAGCTCGCAGTGGCCGAACGCTTTTCGCTCTGGTTTCTCTTTCTTGTGATTGTTGTTGCTTCACGCGGCCGTAAGCTCATTCTGGGCACCCCTGCTTTACGTCTTAGCAGTGCGATGCGAACCCTTTTGATAGCGAGAATGTGTAGTGTTGCGCAAGAGAAAGCGGCAAGTTGCGTTCCTAAAACAGAAAATGGCATATATAGAAAAGTCACTGAAACGCCCAATAGTTCCCACGCACAAACACTTGCAGTATACTGAGGCTCACCCAGTCGGTCTTCTCATTACAAGAAAGAATGCACTACCAATTTCAGCAGTATTGTATAAAAAGCAGATTGTACATTCCTTTTTGCAGTAAGTTAGAAGCGAAGAAGCTTGCCCAACATACAACAACAATCCATGCAATCGTCCCTTCGTGCTGCATTTCGCCCCTGTACAAAAGTGAATAGAAGATTGCATGATTTTAAAATTACTTCTTAGTGGCAAAAGCATGGAGCAATGAGTATAAGAGATTAATTTTGCACTTCTCAATAATATATAGTACATTGTTTAGATACTTTATAGTGCCAGTAGGAAGTCACAATGGTCAGAGTGAGACGTACGTATTCCTAAATGTACCCAGAGAGCGTAAGTGAGAGCGAACTACTGACTAATTTCTGACAAAAGCGGTATCGACTGTGACTGTAGTGTTGGTCCGATGTCACTAAGATATCTAGACTGAACGATTGCGCAGTGGACACCGCTTCTGTCAGAAATTAGTCAGCTGTTCACTCGCATTTACGCTCTCTGGATACATTCGGCTAGCTGTTCGCTCTCACTTACGCTCTCTGGATACATTTGGGAATATGTCCGCCTCGCTCTAACTACTGTGTGTTCCTACCCAGCGGCGCAAATTGCCATTACAAAATCGATTACTCATACATTACTTTGCCTTCAGTATGAAGGAAATCATCGCATACAATCTGCATTACTTTGCCGTTTGAATGGCCGCTTTGTAAACTGGGTGCGCACATCCTGCATTACTAGTAATAAAACAAGTATGCCAGAGCCGAACTGTCATCGGATTCCCATTACGAATGCGTATATTTTTTTTCAAATTGTAATGCAGAATGTTCGCAGTCCGCTTACAATTCATCAATTGATAAATAAAATGTATGTTTTTACAAAGCTTTAAATTGTCCAGACCACAAATGGGAAATACGTCGTTATCAGGGGGCGTGTTCTTTTTCGTCAGCTTTTTAAGGATGGCCAATATATCAATTTGGCATTTTTCAATTTTGGGTTGACTCTGCATAATCGTGTTTTGAGCCTCCATCACTTTTGCCAATTGAGTTTTCCACTTTACGAGTTTGTTTAATAACTAAGCCAAATTCCAGTGTCTCCTCATACGTATGTGTCAAGTCACTGCTACACTTACACATTTGTTCTGCATACAAATACAAATTTAGAAAATAGAAGAAATGTCAAAAAACGCTTATGGATGAGGAGGGAAAGCACATAAGCGAACGAAATAGACATCGGCTCGTGTGTGGCACGATTAGTTGTTTCAGTTTGTTTCCGATTACTATCTCTCTAACGAAAAGCAGCGATAGTATTGCATTACTTTTTCGTTAGGCGTAATGCATACTTTCGGCAGAACACGTTGAGCTCTGCGCCGCTGGGTACTGGCTCTGTAAAGTGTCTTTCTGGGTACTATCGTTTAGCACCACCAAAATTGAGAGGCAGCGCAAATTTGTTTCTTTAATACTCATTCTCCATGCCGATGTTGTTCATCTTAAAACTGTACTTCCGTTTGGGGCTTCAATTGAATTATTACACGGTATAAAAAAGTTCTAAAATATTTTTTTAAAGTTTGACGCTTTATTGTGAAACAAATTTGTTACAAATTCATGTTTTAAAGTATTGTCCATCGCTAGCCACTACTTTTCCCAACTTTCTGGCAATCAACGATGCGTCTTTTGATGCGTTTCACGAATCGATCCAATTTTTCAGTATTCGGAGTTGAAGAAGTGCTGTTACTTAAGGGCAAAGTCGGGTGGGGTAGGACTTTCCATTTCCGCGTTTCAAGGTATGTTTTGACCGGCTGCGCAACATGTGGCCGAGCTTTGTCATGTTGCAAAATTACCTTGTCGGCCTTTGCTCGAACTCTGGCCGTTTTTTTTTGCTTCAATGCTCGGCTTAAACGCATCAATTGAGTTCGGTAGAGAGATGGTTTCACCCTGTAACGAGCCCCTTTGACCCGAAGACCAATGCAGGCCATGCTCAGGGATGACGAGGAACGTTCTGGACTTGCAATAATAAGACAATTGGAGTTCTTTATACTAAATATTATGCACCAGCGATGCGGTTCACTTTCTTTGATATTTCACTTAAATAATTTGACAGTTGTGTAAGCCTATCTGAGGTATCCTTGTCAAATCGCAAGCTACGCCTCCTATTCGGCTGATCCGCCATTATCGCAGGATAACGGATATCGCGTTGGCTAATGATACGCCACGTCACGCCTAAGCATACGCTTGACTCCCACGTACTGCCCTACTGTAGTCCTTTCAGGACTCAAATGCGCTGGCTAGTATGATTGCCTTTGCCGTCAAATCTGCGTTCAACACACAGGCTCTACACTTGCGCTTCCTTTTATCGATGCAAGTTCAGGTCCTTCCGCCGGGATATTTCGTATTCTGTTCGAAAGGACTTTCACGAGGACTGTTCCGTATATTGTTCAAGAACTCAGCACTCGTTTTTACGCCAGTAGTACTTTTGGGTACTCCGTTTCGCCGCACTTGTACTTTTACAACACGATCCGACGCCTTATATAGCCCTCCTGAGCTGTCTCCCAGTGTCTTCTTGTCGCCTACTGAACATTTGGGCGTATAGCCGGGCAGCCCGCATGATGTTTTGTGCATCTGAAGGCAAAAAAGTAAACTTTACCGCAAATTCTGCTTTGCTGGCACAAAAGTTGACATAAAAACTATGTTGTTTACACTTCAGCGAAACGAAACTTACTGAAAAAGAAATACTAATGATGAGGCTTCAAAATGAAGTTGTTTGCAATAATACTAGTTTTATACAGTTAATAAACTCCCTCTAGATTGGCCAAATCTAACACTGTGTGCCGGTCGATTGCTTCCCTGCTATTTAGGGCATAAACAAGACAATCTAGGGATGCAGCTTTCTCATTATTTCCCCAATATTTTCGAATAGAATCAAATATCAAACCATCCTGTGGTATTTCCCATACACCTTATACTATTTGTACATACTTAGGTACATACATAGAGCTGATTGTGGGGCATTTGGCATTAGCTCTTCATTCTATTGATATGCCACTATAATTATACAAACTACATACTTACATACATGCGTATATATAGATATACATATATATGTATACATTAATAGTTAAGTCGAAATAAAGCATTACCTCATACTTTAAAATACTTATGAAAACAAAAAAAAAACAACCAGAAAACCAAGTTGGAATGAAAGAGAAATAAACGTAGAAACGTAATTATACCATAACATATAGGACACGTTATACTTTTTTTGTTTTGTTTTTGGAAATATCAAAAGTCATACAAAAATTTTTAAATATTTTTGGTTTGCAGTGTACAAAAACAAACAACAAAAAAATGGTCCCCGCTTGCTAAAAAAAAAAGAAACCAAACAAAAAATAAAAAAAAAAGTAAATGATATATATACAATGGAGCGACGTTATTTATATAGACGCCTACAGCAGCAACATGCAGATGCATCAACAAAAACAAAAACTATTATATACAAATTATATATACATACATACATGAATATAAATATATACAGTATATATATACAATACTTATTTACATTGCATATTTTAGCGTTTTATTCGAAGAAAATTTAAAAACAAAAAAAAAAACAAAACACAAAATGGTAGAAACGCTGCAAAAAGTGTTCTTTTTAACTAAAAAAAAAAAAAAAAAACAAAACAACAAACAAGCGACATAACAACAACAACCAAATATTTATACAATGCAAACTCGCATGTTGAAAGCTTCAAACGAACAACAAATTACACAGTGCTACAAAATTTCACAAAATTGTAATAACCTGGGCAGTGACCTAGCGTACGCTTTAGAGCAAGTCGCATATAGCACTTCCACATACTTGGTTTTCCTCGGAGACCCTCAAAGTCAAAAGATAGGGCTCAAAAACCGTTTATTGCTCATTTTGTTCACTTAACTTGAAATAACTCCTAGAATGGACCATCTGATTTTATATAACTTTGGTAATTCTGATAGCAACGAGAAGATTCTTATATACACTGAGAAAAACAAGAAAGAAAGTCGGTCAAGCCCGACTATAACATACTCTGTACCCTTAATGTAGCAGCTCGCATTTGCTCACGCGCTTATCTCTAAGTTTCACTCTCTCTCTCTCTCTCTCTCACTAAGATTGCCGTTCAATACTTGCTCATAACTTGCGTTTCGTTCATCCGATCTTTATCATTCCAATCGATAAATAATGATTGCTAGATATCTCTAGAAGGTACGAACAATGTATCATGAAAACTGTGGGAGATATGACGTTTTTTTCAAATTGCGGTGGCATGACAAAAATTAAAAATAAACTTGATCTGCCTGCAAGTATAAGAAGTATATGTCCCATACATGTCAAATCTCTATCCCTTACCATCTCTGAGATTTCTGCGTTCATACAGACGGACAGACGGACAGACAGACAGACGGACGGACATGGCTATATTGACTCGGCTGTTGATCAAGAATATATATACTTTATAGGGTTACTTTTGCAAAAACGTAATATACTCTGTGTACCTTTGGTACAGAGTATAAAAATATGCAAAAGCTACACGAAAATGTGGGATTTCTAAACATTTTGACCAGGATTTTAAACCCATAACGTTTGTGTAGCTTTTCTGCACGCCGCGTTTTGATATTGAAATCCTACACGATACGTGTAGCTTTTCTGCACGTGGCGTGTAGCTTTCTGAATTCTACATTTTGCGTGTGCAATTTAGCAGGGCGCAACACGTTTTTACGCAGATATTATGGCCGCCAGTTCGAAAAACGTGGTTTCGAGATAAATGGGTTTAAAGTTTGAAGTAATTTTTTTTGCAAAAACAAAATATATCAAATATGTAAAAATGCAGTTCGAGAATGGTGGCAATTCTGCGTCGATTGCATTTTGTTTCATCAAATTCGGTTTAGTAGAACTGGAGAAAAGTGGCTTGGCAGTCCGAAAAAGTTGTTTTGAAAGTAACCAAAAATACCAAGGCTGCAAACCGGTCCTGAACCGAACCCCAAGAAACCGGTTCGGTTCGGGTTCTCCGGGTTTCTCGAACCGGACCATAAACCGAACCCTTCAAATATTTAAGAACCTGAACCCGAACCGAGCCCCCTGTACACAAAAGAAAAAGGTTCGGTTCAAACAATCATTTAAGTCAATATCTTAAGATCTTTGCTAGTTTTCTCAATAATATGACCGAAAAAAACTATTCTATAGTATGGTACAGAATCGCTTGAGTTGATAATTAAAAATGCTTTTTAGAAATCCAATCCATATTGAGATTTCGAGAAGAAAGAAAAACATAAGTATACTCGCAAAAGGGGAAAGCAAAGCAAATTTGAAAGATCATTTTAACAAGAATCGCCCTGATGAATCCTTTTTTAAGCTCTTTTGAAGATTTAAGATATTAAATTCATGTTCGATTTAAAGAAGACTCGGAAATGACTCATGAATATGCTCAAAACGTAATTTAATGAAATACGACTAGAAAGAGAAATATGACTCAAAACTGATGATAAAAACGGGCTATAAACGACTCTTTAAGAAGATTCTCGGTTTGGGCAACATATTCTCCCGACAAAAGTATCATTTATGACTATTTTAATCAGACAGAGAACTCAACTGTGTACAGAAGTTTCATAAAATGCAGGCTGGGTATGTACGTAGAAGGTGAGGCTTACAAAATTCAAAGACCTTAGAATGATAACAATAATGAATGTGGTCCAGTCGACTTTACGACTCATATATGTACTTAGCTTGGTAATCTGGACGCGTTATCCTGATCAAATGTATGTCTAAATTTTGACTGAATGTTGAGGCCATCTATGAACCCAGACTCGAAGCAAAACCTTGGGTTCGATTAGTGCAGGTACCGGACTTTACAACCGGTTCGAAACCCCCTGACCGAACATTCTGCAAAATTTTAGAAGTTTGCAGCCTTGAAAAATACTTTAGATATTAGTCGGCGATGCCAGCTGCATACAGCGAACCTTTCTCATCTTCAAAAAAACTGTTTTCAGCAGCAGCTCTCTCTGCTCTGCGTGCCATTCTGCCTTCTTTAGATGCGACCGCAGCATCAGTTTCGCAGCCTGAGCATTGTGTAGGATTGCCTTCGATAGTTATCGATTAAAAATCGATTAGTAATCGATATCGATCTGAGGCTACAACATGTTACCATTCAAATTCAAGAATATTTACTCAAAAATGACTCGTTTTAGCGAAGACATTGTTCGATAAAAAAGGCTATATCTTCTAAAGTATTTCGAATTTCAAAAAATACTTTTAGGGCGATATTCTCAAATATTAAAGCTATAAAAAAATGCAGAAAAACAAAATCGAAAAAAAAATTTTGCACATGAAGAGTCCTTAAAGAGTCCTCAAATCTCTACAACCATTGAATATAAGGTCGCAAAAATCGGTCCCCCGTTTACCTTTGTCACAAAACGTCAGCTTTCGTGCGACCACATTGAAAAGAGGTACCGATACAACCTTTAAATACGCTCTCTGCTTCTATTTGGTTGTGAGAGCAGAGAAACACATTTTTTGGATTTTTTTCCTCTTAGGTCTTTTTGGGACCGTTTGGCCTAATTCCCGAATTCAAAAGGTCTTCTTCTTATGTACGCATCGGTGTGTAAGGCTCGGCTAACGATATAAATGTATGCGACGAACTATAGACTCTCTCTCTGCTTATCCCTGCAGGGAAAGTGTCTAGTTTACAACCAGAAAAATACCTGTCTCCAAAAACGTGCAACTGGTTGCACTTCCTATCCAAATCCAATGTATTGAAGTCGTCCATTTTACACAGACATGTCATAGGCATGTGACAATTTTCCCCGGCAGCAGCCATTTGCAACGAGTTTAATACCAGTTGACCTTTGAGTGTTCCCTATGACAGTCTGTTTACTTATGTCGCTGCTCAGTATAACAGTACATCGAAATCTGTCAGTCAACTCACTCATCACCAATTCGTTTGCAACCAGTTAAAGTTCAATTGGATTACAACTAGCTCAAATTAGTATTTCAAACGAACATTTCTTCGAAAGCTAATATTTGTTGTTGCCCAACTCACCCGAATCTAGCTATTTTGCCTCCAGCTATATTCTACTAGCATTCCAACTAGGTGTAGGACAGTTTTGTTTTGTTACTAGTTGACAATTTCTCTGCAGGGATGTTAAACTCTGGCGCAACTCTTGAGTCTGCAACCTTTTCAAATAACATTTTGAGAGTTTGGTGTTCGAAAAGCACGCAATTTAAGACCAATTGACTGAGTTGGGCCTGTTATTCGGTTGCTGTCAGACCGAACAGAACACATTCGGTTGCGGGAAGCCCAGGCCTCTTTTATATTTGGTTTTTCGGTCAGTGACGTGAGCAGAGCGAACTGAAAAAAGTGTTAAGAGTTATTTACGAGCTATGATATAATATATAAGAATCTTCTCGTCGCTATCAGAATTACTTAAGTTATACACAAATCAGATGGTCCATTCTTGAGTTATTTCAAGTTAGCTGAGCAAAATGAGCAATAATCAGTTTTTGAGCCATATCTTCAGATTTTCGGGGTCTACGAGGAAAACCAAGTATAAGAAAGTGCTATATGCGACTTGCTCCACAGCGTACGCTAGGTCATAACCCAGGCTATTTCGCACTGTGTTATTAACCAATAACATTTTTTTACCAAAAAAAAAAAACGCTGTAAATGTCAAGCAAGCAAATTACTAAAGTAGACAATTGTATCATCCCTCACCCCGCTCCCCCCAACCCGCCCCTTTACCCATAGTAGCATAAGCTCACACACACGCACAACCCACAAAGCTTTAACCCGTAAAACAAACTTGGCCAACAACTTTCCTACTTTCTTTAACCCTTCCACAACCCCCACACAAAAATAGCAACAAATTGTAAACAATAAATAATTAATAAAAAAAATGAAAAAAAAAACTATTAACTCAAATATACCAAAACTTAAAAGAAACCACAAAAATAAAAACAAAACAGAAAATGCTTATTTTATATAATCGAAACATACAAAACAAAAAAACAATAAACGAGAAGAAAATGACCATTAAAGCAATTCAATTAAATAAATTAACAACAATTGCAACCAATATATACATAAATGCGTACAAGCATATACATATACGAAGATATATGATTTTTAAACAACATTTTTTGCCAATTTTAATAGTTTTCGAAAATGAAACAAAAACA